>OW386285.2:394254998-394854998 GCA_936432065.2 Rutpela maculata
AAGAATTTACAAGGCAAAGAAAATTAGGGCATATAAAGCAAATTATAAACATACGCTTGAAGAGGGAGATGACGGCCGTAGGTTGGATTTTTGTTTGACCATTGGAGAAAAAATCATGGAAGAGAGATTTTTTCATAATTTCATAATTTTCTCAGATGAATCCACATTCACAACCAATGGTGTTGTTTCATCTCAGAATTGTAGGTTTTGGGCTTCTGAAAATCCAAATTTTAGAATTCATTGGTGTGCCGTTTCTTATCACGTTGGAGTTATTGGACCTTATTTCATTGAGGGAAGGTTAAACCAGCACACTCATTTACAGCTTCTTGAAAGATTTTCTAAAGAACATTTAAATATTTTAAGAGATATGCCTTTAGTTCATTTTCAACATGATGGTTGCCCTGGCCACTCCACAGAAGTGGTTAATCGGTGGTTGAATTTAAATTTTGGAGAAAATTTAATTGCCAGGAATGGACCGATCAAGTGGCCGGCGAGATCCCCAGACCTATCAATATTGGATTTCTTTTTATGGGGTCGCCTCAAGCAGTTGGTTTACGCTGAACCACTTCCTAACGATGTAGCAGTATTGAAGCAGAGAATTACAAATGCTGTAAACTCCATACCGTTAGATCATATTCGAAACAGTTTTAAGGACTTCAGGCGAAGGATCTAAATGTGTGTAGATGTGGGTGGTAGCTACGTCGAATAATAAAAAAATTGTAAACATTGTTTTGCATTGGTCAATAATTAATTTGTTTGTGAATCTGTTGTTTTTGACATTTATTACTTGTTATAATTTTTAAACTTCATTAATCTTCTGTTAGTAATTGTTTCTTGTTTTACAATTAGTTCGATTAACATTATACCTTCTTACATCTCGTATATTCAATTTTTTATTTACCAATAGCCTACTTTTTGAGATGATTAACATTTGCTCCTACACAACTTTAAATTTGAATTCAACTCTTAATTCGCAAAAAATGGGAAGTTTCAAAAAAATTTTTTTATATTTTGAAAAATAAAGGTACTTTATTAGTGATGATTTTTACAACTTTGCTTATAAAACACCGTGTAGAATACCAAATCAAGTCATTTTTGGTATACTTTAGTTTTACAACAAGCAGGACTCAATCCCCAAATACCATTCCAAAATTTTTGGTCCATTACACCTCTTGTTACATCTATCCTGGGACGACTGTATATGTGGACTTATACTTGTTGTTTTTATTACATATTAAAATTTAATAATGCAAATGCACTATTCTTGAAATTAGAACAACAAAGGAAAACAATGTTTGACAAATTCCAGAGTAGATTTAATTAATGAATATGAAGCGTATAGAGTAAAAACGATATACACAAAAAAAAAAGAAAAATGGTCTGTTTCTGGGCACCTATGTATTTCCACGTGCTGAATACGAATCAGGTGTCCGTTTAGCTCCACCACCTACCAATTTTTATTTGTTCAACTTACACTAACTTACACTACTGAGCGACACTGAGGCCCTTTTCGCTCTTAATACACAAATAGCTATTTAAAAGTGCATAGCGAAGGTGTATTTTTCAAAACAGGAGGTTGTAGAGAGACATGTTTTTCCTCGACAACATCCATCCTTGCGACACCAGCTCACGCTAATGTAACATGCGGTAGCAATTACGTCTAATGATATTTGCGGCCCTTAAGATGGTCAATTTAGGCAAAAAATGTTTTTATCTGTTTCCAAATATCCGCGGTAATCCTCTTTATGTGAGCACTCATGCAATAATAAGGAAGAACAAAATGCGAATTCAAAACATAAAACATCACAACTTCATGGTGATCTTTTGAAGGTCAATTTGGATTTTCCGTGGGTTTAATGCAATCAGCTTGTTCCGACAATTTTTTAAATTCTTTTAATAGTTGATGATCTCTTTTAATTCCGATAGTAAAGGTTGACGGGTTTAGACCAATAGGTATAAAGACAATAATTTTTTTTAAATATTCGACGTTTCGCCAGAATTAAATATCCCCAGGACCATTTATGTGTATTTTCTTCTGTCCAGATGCATTCCAATTTAAAAAGTACACATCGATATAGACAAACATATACATTATACAAGGAGATTTATGGGTGACCTAGTATTTACTGTATGATTTTTTTAAGGCCCCAGCACCAAACGACAGTACTATGTGTGATTTTGCAGAAACTACAAAGGATTTTCGAAGTGGAAATTATTGATATTGATAATTGTGATATTATTATAAGAAACCGAGTTATTAGA
Source organism: Rutpela maculata (assembly GCA_936432065.2). Classification (NCBI taxonomy): domain Eukaryota; kingdom Metazoa; phylum Arthropoda; class Insecta; order Coleoptera; family Cerambycidae; genus Rutpela; species Rutpela maculata. The sequence goes on from OW386285.2 coordinate 394,257,261, forward strand.
CTGTATCAGAAAAATTAGTAAATGCTCCGAATGCACATTATTCCAACCTACGCCACTGCAGACAAATATTTAGCATACTTATGAATCTTAACTGTTCGAGATGACTAAACGTGAATAAAATTGCTAATATTATCGATGATTACGAGAGTTGCACATAGTGGACTATCTCGCATATTATTGGAATTAATATTACATCGGAACGTATAATTTTTGTCCAAGTCAAAGCATGCTGTATTTATAGACTACCGCCTTTGACATTCTCAGATTGTAAATATGAAAACAAATATCACGTTTTCAACGTATTGAAACGAGGATTAAAGAGATGCACTGGATGAGATTACAGAGGTTACACTACAGGAAAACCCACATTGGCTTACACTGCTAGATATTACATGGTGATAAAGCCAAATTAATTCTAATGAGAAATTGAAATCCAGAAATTCGGGATGCTTTAAACCTTAAATTGCAAAATAATTTATTTGATGTAAGATTAAACAAAGGACACCGCACGTTTTATAGGTGGCATGTCAAATTTGATGAATTTTTGATATGTTGTAGGTTAATTGATTCTGGACAATAAATTTCTCTGGCAAAACTTCAAATTATGGACAGTTTCTCCGATAGATGGCTCCAAAAACGAAACCTACCCTTGGATATACCTAATGTATCAACTATTTCTCAAAACTTACCGCAGGTACTTAAAGGTCTCACAAATAATTAGTTTTCGTTGACTAGACACAGCTGCTCTTGGAAAATAAAGTAACTTTTTTTTGCACCAAGATTTTAATGTGTCTGGTATCAAGCTAGCAGTAATGTTCTATCAATCAATGCACGTACTTACCTATTTACTAAGATAGTGAATTTTAATAAAGCTACTTATATATATATGATGTATTATATTGAAGTGAACGGCTGTTGTGCATTCGAAAAACGTAATTTGACGTCACTTCTGGCAAAACCGGAAGTTCATCAATCTAAGACCAAGTAGTGGGAAATTGTCTAGTTACTCATTTCCAGCAGTTATCATTTCCATCAGGTACGTTTATCTTTTTTTCTTCTTATTTTAATATATTTTAAGTTTAAATTGGTACAAAAATTTACTGTATTAATAGTTGAAAGTCTGTAGAAACCGATAGATATAAATACAGGAATTAGGACAAGTGACAAATTGCGCCATTTTATTTTACTGAAATGTAAATTTACTGATAGTAAAAAAATTAATACTTAACTGACAATCATTAAAAAATTATTCCAATGCATACAAGAAACTTTAATGAAGACTGTCATGTAAAAGAAAATATGGTCATTTTACGTGTACGTGTCCGCTTATAACGAACCTCAAGGGACCGACAAAAGTGGTTCGTTATAAGTGAAGTCCATTGTAAGTGATGAGTTAAGAAAAAATCACCACTATTTTTGGTAACTCACTTGTCATTTTCTTTTACACGGTAGATATTTATTGTTACTTAAAAAAGTCATATATTTCTGTTTGCTTTGTTTGAGTAAGATTAACGTTATTAATATACATCATCATTAATATACAGAATCATGTTTGCACTAGGTTCAACGATTTAACTGACCGCCCACAATAAAGACGTCTACCAGTACTCTAGCGGAGGTAAACAGTGACACGCCCATCAACAGTGACACGCCCCACAAGATGTACACGATTGCATGCTTCGCTTTCGCTTACCTCTCTCACTTGCTCCTACTGCCATCCCAAAACCAATACTTTCCGATACTGTAGATTTCTACCTCGACTAGTTCTTTAAAAACACTCTGAGGGGATTGAATGCCTCATTTTAAGACATCATAGTATAAAAGAAGGGTAAGATCGTCCATGTCTGATGCTGGTCCACCAGATAAGGCCATCCTGAGAAGGCGGATATTTTTACTGGGTTATTGGGGGCAGCTATTTTTTTTCAAGCTAATAAATTCGTTATAACTGGAAACTTTTGAAATAATATATATAAAACGAGGTTAGTTTTATTAAGTTCATTATAAGCGGGTTCGTTATTTGCAAAAAAAAATAGCACACTTCTTATGGGACTTTAGTTCATACCTTTGAGATTGGCTCGTTTTAACCAAAATATCGCTATAACTGGGTTCGTAATAACCGGGTTAGACAGTAATAAAATAACGCAATTTGACTGAGTCTAACCTCTTGATTCCTGTTATTCGTATCCATCCTCTTCTACAGACTTTAAACTATTAATACAATAGATTCCCATACCAATCGAAAAAATATTTTTTAAACATATCAGAACCCAGATGATAGCAACTTTGGATCGGTTTTCTAGGACGTTCTGTAGCCCCACAAAAAATTCATTGCATATGAGTGTTCCGTAATGGACCAGGAGCCCGCCGACCACCAATTGGGTGTCATAGGTTCACTCCCAAAATGTGTGAATTGTTGTTAATTTGGGGCAGTAGAGCACAGAAATGACCACGCCAGCCCCTTTTTTTAGGGGCAGGGGAGTACGGCAGGTCCCCAAAGGTGTAAGAAATATGACTTGTAAAAGTAAAAAAAGTCATAGGTTTACGCATGGGGGTTGGAGGGATTTCTTAATTTACCTCCAAAAATCATGAATCCAGACTCCCATTTATTTTGGGCGGTACAAGGAAGCGCTACGCTCACCCAAATTTGAAAAAAAGTCAGATAAAAAAAATGATAAATTTATGAATGGCAATCAGGAACCTGGTAAGTATGAACCTCCTCCATGCGTAAACCTATGACTTATTGTGACTTTTTTTTTACTTTTACAAGTCATACTTCTTACACCTTTGGGGGCCTGCCGTACGCCCCTGCCCCCCAAAAAAAGAGCTGGCATGGTCATTTCTGTGCTCTGCCCCAAATTAACAACAATTCACACATTTTGGGAGTAAACCTATGACACCCAATTAGTGGTTGGCGGGCTCCTGGTCTATAAGTGATAATATAATAAATTGTATATAAAATCAAATAAAAATAATTATTAGGTATACTTATTTTATTAATAAACGAGATTTTCTTAAAATCTCTGGAGCCTCATAAAAAAACTGCCATTTGGTCACACTGTAGATTTTTGAACATATTTTACAATGGTAGTAAGAATTAATTTTTTCTACTTTAAAGTACGTATTCCATGCATTTTTGCAATATGCATTTTTTTAACGATTTTCTTTATCGAAAAAATTCATCTAGCTAAAAATTTTGAAACTGACTTTATTGAACATCAAAGGTTTACTTCTAAGGCATACCGGGTGAGTCACGAATTGCGCTCGCCCCGATATCTCCTAAAATATTTGGAATAGAAAATTGAAATGTGGAGGGCTTATTACACGACTAAAATGCCATCTTTTCACTAAAAAATCAAGTTTGGTGCACATCCGGTTTGACCGGAAATGCCCACAACTTTCGATTTTTAAATGGAACACCCTATATATTTTTACATTTTTGGAATCTAGAGGAAATTTTGAATACAATACATCCATTTTGGTCACTTTTTGATAAACATTAAAAAGTTTATTAAAAAATCTATTTCTGAATCCAGAGTGCTGTGGTGCCCAAAACATATTTTAGTTTGTGTGCTACGTTACTATAAAAATACAAAGAGCAATATGATTGCATTACTTAATTGTCTAGAGGCGTTTAAAATTTTCATATGTGATTTTTACCCACTAACTCGGTTTTTTTAAATGGGAAGTTAATCGTTCACCAACAATTTTAAATACCTCATTTTCATACGAATCTAATGATACCAAAATTTTGAAAATCCGCTCAGAAATATTTGAGATTTCAGCCAAAATACAATGCAACCAAGCTTTCAGAAACATGCGGCTAATAGATAATAGATTAGTGGGCTTTGGAAACTAAAATGACACATTTTTGTGTAAATCTGGTAACCTAATAACATTGGAAACATCATAGTAGCCATTGAATGTAATAAAACAATATCAGCTGCCAGACAGACTCGTGTAGTTATAGGCAATCTTGAGCTATCAAACATTTAATAATTGTGAGCGCAAAGAACGTTACAAGTAAGTTTAGCATAGGTATGTTGAGGTAAACACAGTTACATCCACAAGGAAATTAGCAATAGAATGCGACATCAGTACGGTTTTCAGAGTTTTATTTAAATGAACATAAATATCGGGCCTATAATTAAACAAAAATCAATTCCGTTTGAACAATTATACTTAAACTAGGTAACAATAGGTATCCATATTAAAATAATTAATATAATTAAACCCTAAATTGACATTTATAGATATTGTTCAAAATGTCCACCATTTTTTTCTATACACAATTCGGCTCTGCGTACAGTTGCTTGAATGGCTCTACGCAATTCAGCCGGCGTTAGTTCATTAAGAGCCCGTACAACTTTATTTTGCAGCTCTTCACGGGTATTTGAAGAAGTTTGATAAACTTTATTTTTGAGAGTGCCCCATACATAATAGTCGAGGGGTGTTAAGTCAGGTGACCTAGGAGGCCACCTGATATGACCATGATTTGCGATAAGGCGTTCACCATACAAGTTGTTTAAATATTCCATCACTCTTCTGGAATTATGTGGGGGAGCACCATCTTGTTGGAAAAATAGATTTTGTAAATAGGCAAGAGGAAGTAAGTCAAGAAATTCTGCTGTCTGGTTTTGTAAAAAGAATAAATATCGTTCGCCAGTAAGTGTTCCATCAAAAAATATGGGTCCAATTATTCGATCTCCAAGTACTCCAAGCCAACAGTTAAACCCAAATCTTTCCTGAATATTCCCCCGCCCTACCAACCTCGGATTTTCTTGAGCCCAGTACCTAGTATTATTTCTGTTAAACATACCTTGGTTCGTAAATCTACTTTCATCTGAATATAAAATATGAAAAGGAAAACCTGGGTTTTGTTGTACTGCATTTAAGAACCAGTTGCAATATACTAGCCTCCTGTCGTTATCATCTCCATAAAGATGTTGGTGTATTTGCTATTTATAAGACCGAAACTTATGTTTCTTTAAAATTCTGCAAACCGAAGACTGACTAATGTCGCATTCCGTTGCCAATTCCCTTGTTGATGTTGTTGGGTGTACCATCACAAATCCTAATACATCAATTTCTTTGTCCTCACTTACAATAAATGTTTGATGGTAATCTTGTTGATCGGGTTCGTTTCTTAATTTTTGTTCCACTCTGGCAAACAAGTGTCTGCTTGGAGCACGTCTGTTGGGATATCGTTGCTGATACAGTCCTGCAGCTGCAGTTGAATTTTTGTGACACTCTCTATATATCAGTAACATATCGACCTTTTCATTTCTACTAAAATTATTCATTTTCTTTAATTTTTAATCAAAGAGATTTCCGCAACGCTTTATTTTTTATCTGTCTGGCAGCTGATATTGTTTTATTACATTCAATGGCTACTATGATGTTTCCAATGTTATTAGGTTACCAGATTTACACAGAAATGTGTCATTTTAGTTTCCAAAGCCCACTAATCTATTATCTATTAGCCGCATGTTTCTGAAAGCTTGGTTGCATTGTATTTTGGCTGAAATCTCAAATATTTCTGAGCGGATTTTCAAAATTTTGGTATCATTAGATTCGTATGAAAATGAGGTATTTAAAATTGTTGGTGAACGATTAACTTCCCATTTAAAAAAACCGAGTTAGTGGGTAAAAATCACATTTGAAAATTTTAAACGCCTCTAGACAATTAAGTAATGCAATCATATTGCTCTTTGTATTTTTATAGTAACGTAGCACACAAACTAAAATATGTTTTGGGCACCACAGCACTCTGGATTCAGAAATAGATTTTTTAATAAACTTTTTAATGTTTATCAAAAAGTGACCAAAATGGATGTATTGTATTCAAAATTTCCTCTAGATTCCAAAAATGTAAAAATATATAGGGTGTTCCATTTAAAAATCGAAAGTTGTGGGCATTTCCGGTCAAACCGGATGTGCACCAAACTTGATTTTTTATTGAAAAGATGGCATTTTAGTCGTGTAATAAGCCCTCCACATTTCAATTTTCTATTCCAAATATTTTAGGAGATATCGGGGCGAGCGCAATTCGTGACTCACCCGGTATAGTTTTCAGCCTCACGTGTTCGTTTCAGCTATCAATTAAGCTCGAATAATCCTATTGAAGCATGCTTAATTATGACGACATTATTTTCTGGAATAAGTTCCTTTTATCGAAAACAACATACTATTTACTTGAAAATATGTGTAGCTACTGGTAATTTTTCTTGTAGGAAACGTTTTGGCAAATATCCAGCATCGATTTCCGCATTCATTGGTGTCAATTCGCTTTGGGCTGTACATAAAACGTATTTTAACATTTCAGACTTTATTCAGGCTCATTCAATGCAATGCTGCAATAGGTTCAGTTCGTATATACAATTTGCGTGAAATGTGAAGTAAACTTCTTTGCATATATTAAGGATTATCAACAGAAATAGCATCAAAAGCTTGAACAAAATGCTTGGGCATAACCTTTCACACTCGTTCTTGCGATATTTGAAAAGGTCGACGACCACATTAATTTAGTCAATCAAGTAACAATTTTTTTGACGTGAGAATAAATAAAAAGTAAATAAACATATGCCGGGAAATATTATAGTAACCAAAACTTTTAAGTGAGCTTAGAAATTTGGGACACAGGTGGTTAGTAATTCCATTTATGGGTTTTACCCCAAAAGTAAGTAGCTAAAAAATTATGTGCACACAAACAGTATTTTTATAAAATATTATTTTGGGTATTCAGCAGATAACTTTCAAAGAAATCATTCGTTCCTTTCATATATTATTGATCTAAATCTGATCAAGCTAGAATATCAACGAGTAGTCATCTTACAAACAAACTTGTCAATTTCTTTATACATTTACTATGTCTAACATTCAATATGAAAAACAAGAAAATAACCATTCTTTCTATATATTGAAGATCTAAGTCTGATCATGCCAATATATTGTCAGAAATCCACCCTTAAGAGGAAATCTTTCAAGCATCTCTAGCCCTACCTAGAGGATACTCTCATTCAATACGATAAACAAGAAAATAACCATTCTTTCTATATATTGAAGATCTAAGTCTGATCATGCCAATATATTATCAGAAATCCACCCTTGCGAGGAAATCTTTCAAGCATCTCTAGCCCTACCTAGAGGATACTCTCATTCAATACGATAAACAAGAAAATAACCATTCTTTCTATATATTGAAGATCTAAGTCTGATCATGCCAATATATTATCAGAAATCCACCCTTGCGAGGAAATCTTTCAAGCATCTCTAGCCCTACCTAGAGGATACTACATCACAAACAAACATTAGTTACATTTCAAAGCCAAGAACTACTGAAAAGCACAATGAAATATATGAATAATAGGGCTAGAGATGCTTGATAGATTTCCTCTTAAGGGTGGATTTCTGACAATATATTGGCATGATCAGACTTAGATCTTCAATATATAGAAAGAATGGTTATTTTCTTGTTTTTCATATTGAATGTTAGACATAGTAAATGTATAAAGAAATTGACAAGTTTGTTTGTAAGATGACTACTCGTTGATATTCTAGCTTGATCAGATTTAGATCAATAATATATGAAAGGAACGAATGATTTCTTTGAAAGTTATCTGCTGAATACCCAAAATAATATTTTATAACAATGATGTAAGCAGAAATACAAGATATTTATTTTTTAAAAACAGTATTTTATATACCGGGTGTATCAGAATTACGTTAACAGGTAATATCTCCGTTATTTGAAAAGATACATATATAAATAAAAAAGACCTGGAAAAGGCATGAAAGACTATGACTAAGACTATGATGACACCCCTGGAACTGTGTTGCTTTTTGTAACCACCGTCATATTTTTTTTAAGACACCACGTATAGCTAGAGGTTGAAATCACATTCTGCCTTTCAATGTATTTATTGGTAAACACGGAAAACATTTGAAAATTTAATGCGAAAAAATCATTTTGGATTCGTAATTTCTTGTACTAATCTTGAGTAAAATGCGAGGAAAGGTTTAATTATCTTATACATTTATTTATGCGATGACCTAAACATATTTTACCACTAACGGCATAAAATAAGACGATACTTTTTTTTAAATTTCACAATTTCAGTAATTATAAATTCAAATTTTAATATTTATCGTAAAAAATTGCAAGTTAAAGGTTGAAGTATAAATTTTGGACTCTTACGGAAAACCTGAAGAACCTGTAAAATTCAGTGATTTTTCAAAACTGTAAAAAAACATGGAAATCAAAGGGGATTTAAAAAAATCGCTAAAATCATGGAATTTAGTCACTATTATAGAAAACATACAAATTACGAACTCTCACTGTTTTTTTAAATTATTTTTAAATTTTTTGTTTAAATTTAAAAAAGATATATATTACAAAATATCGGCTAAGCCATTATAAATTATTTCATTATCTAAAACCGCGTTTAATATAATAACAGAGGCCGACAAAAAAAACGAGTTGCGCTTTTGATCAGAACCGTCTTATCGCATGTTTTTTGCCATGCTGAAACTGATTCTGAAAAAATCTACCGCATCAGTTTTTGTCTACCACCCTTTTTGTGGTTTTTATCCCCTAAAAAGGGCAAAACAAGGTCTTGAGGTGCTGAAGCTAATTTTGGACAAACAAAAATTTTGTATCGTGTCAGTTTCCCTCTACTCCCTCTACTCTTATCTTTTAGGGGTGGCAGAGGGAAACTAACACAATATAATTTTTTTGCCCAAAATTAGCTTCAGCACGTCAGAAAAGTTAGATCAGAATCTTAGGACAAGACCTTTTTTCCCTTTTAGGGGATAAAAAGGGTGGTATTAGTATAATTTTTTTTCCAAAATTGGCTTCCGCCCGTCAAAATACTTCAGAAAAGTTATATCAAAACCTTGGGATAAGACCATTTTTTGCCCTTTTTAGGGAATGAAAGGGGTGGTAGACAAAAACTGATGTGATACATATTTTACTTCCACATCCAGCGGAAGTATAGTATTTGTATTGTTCAAATAGGCTTAGAATGTCTTGAAACGTCGAGATTTTAAGTTTGAGCGAAAAAAAATTATGTCTGTCTGTCGGTTTGTCTATCTGTCGATCTGTTTGTCTGTAACTTTTTTTTGCGCACGTTTACTCTGGAACCGTTTAAGACATTGACTTGAAATTTGGTATACATATGTACTTTAACGGGATCTGGAACTAGATTATATTTTCGTATTGTTCCGTCGAAGGGTTGTGGGGTAAATTGGGGTAAATTTGGGGTAAATAGGTAAATCAAGCAGGTAAAAGTCCATAAAATTGGTATTTAGTATATATAACAGGAGCTAAGGTGTAGCTTCTCTTATATTATATTACTATGGATATAATAACAACTCAATTAAAAATTACATTTTCGAATATAGAAATTAAAATATTTTGAAACCTAAATTTATTTTATTTTATTAATAGCATTAATATGCTATATTGGTGACCCCGATTATTCACGCTATGCAGACCTCCTGATGGTATACAAGAGTTGGAGACAGGTAAAGAAAAATTTAAAGCCAGAGATTTAGAGAGGAAAAACGTGATTAAAAAGTCGAAATCTATTTTATTAGATCAGAAAAGCTATAAGGTATATTATGGATGAAAATTTAACATTTAAAATTGCAAATGATGTTTTTAGGCAGTGTTTGACAGAAGTCCACTGGCTTTATATTTGGACATCGTCTTCTGAGGATCATTAATTTGAAGATGCAACCTGATAGTGTTGCAATGGGGATTTATATTTATTTGATGGTATAAGGAATTACTGGTATAAGAACAGCTGATACGGTATGAAGTCACCGAGTTCCGAATTATTTTCTAAGACAATCCCAAGTTTATTTCTTTCCAGAAGACTTTTAATTACATACTCCATTATGTAAATCTGTTGGTGAGTGCCCTATTTATATTATACTCCCTGCATTACTAGATCATCTTATCAACGTATCAATGTATCAATTATTTACTATTTTGACAATTAATTTATGATTAGTGAAAGACGCTATATGAAAAATATTCATTTCAAATTGATGGTTTCCATTGTGTTATAGTATTATATGAATATAATTATTATTATGAATTGTTATTATGGATTAATTATTATTTTCTATAATTGAATAAAAAGAATTGTTGTTATAGATTAATTATCTGGATTTACCATAAAAAAACAAAATAATACTGATTTTATTTGATATTGCAAATATTACCTTGGAATGTAGTATGATTTTAATATATTAAGTATATATATTCCTTGGAGGATTGAAGGTATATTACCTCATTTTACTTCCATATCCAGTGAAAATAGAGTAACGACAAAAAAATTTTTATTCTTTAAATAGGCTTAGAACGTCATGAAACGTCGAGATTTTAAGTTGGAGCGAAAAAAAAATTTCTGTCTGTCTGTCGGTCTGTAACTTTTTTTTGTGCGCACGTTTACTCTGGAACCGTTTGAGATATTGAATTGAAATTTGGTACACATATGTACTTTAACGAGATCTAGATCTAAATTATATTTTCATCTTGTTCCGTCGAAGGGTTGGGGGGGTAAATTGGAGTAAATTTGGCAGGTAAGAGTTCATAAAATTGGTATTTAGTATATACAAGAGAAGGTCTCAAAAAAAATTTTGGCATTACCACACCCACACCATTATTAAAGGGGATGAAAAAAAAAATGTGATTTAGTGTGTGTACAAGAACCAGAAACCTCAAAATATTTTTTTACTTTTTCCACCTCCACTACCACCCTCTGTCACCACCCCCATCCCACTACCGATGTGGGGTATCGTTTTATGGGGTTTTGGGGTAGAGGATTTCAAATATTATATTATTAAAGTTCCATAAACAATTATTTCCACATACAAAATTTTTTCGTTGTGAGTGACTTGGATAGAAAATCTGGATGTGGAAGTAGTGATTCCCTGAGCAGCGGTTTTTATATATAGAATACCTATAATTGGTCAACTGTCAGTCAAATCTGACTTTTCTTTTTTAAATATCATCTTCGATATTGATACTTTGGTAAGTTGATCTCTCTTTTTTGCAGGGGGGAAGTATATGTAGCGTACTCACCTACATAAAAATATTATATTATATTACTATGGATATAATAATAAATCAACAAAAAATTATTTTTTCGAATCTAGAAATTAAAATATTTTGAAACCTAAATTTATTTTATTTTGTTAATAGCATTAATATGCTATATAAGGTCTCAAAAAAATTTTTGGCATTAGCCACCCGCATTACCACCTCCACCCCATTATTAAAGGGGATGAAAAAAAATTGTGATTTAGTGTGTATACAAGAACCAGAAACCTCAAAATATTTTTTTATTTCATCCACCCCCACTACCACCCTCCTTTCACCACCCCCACCCCACTACCGATGTGGGGTACCGTTTGGGTTTTTGGGGTAGAGGATTTCAAATATCATATTATTAAAGTTCCATAAACAATTATTTCCACATACAAAATTTTTTCGTTGTGAGTGACTTGGATAGAAAATCTGGATGTGATTCCTTGGGCAGCGGTTTTTTTTAATATCAGAATCGATTTCATCATATCAAAAACATAGCATAGGATGGTTCTGATCAAAAGCGCAGCCCAATTTTTTTGTCGACCAGTGTAATTATTGCCATGTGTCATTGAAAAACATTTTTTTTTATCATGGAAAACCTGGAAAATTCAGGGAATTTTTCTAGCTACGTAAAGCCTGAACCCTGCTTCTCGATACGCTGATGAGGAACAATGATTCTGATACTGTCCGCGTAGTTGCTTTGTTGTTTCTTCTTTAGGGTATACGGCTCGATTTCTTTTTCTGTTTATTATTTAACACTGCGATCTCCCATTTATATACATTTACAATTGCAATGAGCACGATCGAATTCGCGGGATTTTTGGAAGATATAACGATGTCAACTTCCTAACTATATCATTTTATCAAATAATGTAAGATCTACTGTTTTTATTTCATATTGTTTGTTTTTAAACCGCTTTCCGGGTTACCTCAATCACTTTCTTATGTCCACCGAATCTAGATTTATCTGAGTAAAGGAGACAGTGAAAATAGAACCACATTTTGGAAATAATTTACAATGCAAAATTATTTCGCTGCATGTGCGCCCAATGTGCAAGCCTAGACACGCTAACCTCTGAGCTACCGTCCCCCAAAGGACAAGGGTGGATAAGCTACATATTTTCGCCTACTGATTTCATAAAAATGAAAAGTTCTACTTAAAGTCATTAAACGTTATTTATTTATAGTTGAACATATGATGTTTATGTTTCTATACGTTTTACATTTGAAAAATAACAGTGTCGTAATAATAGCATTTCAAAGTAAGCATGTTTGCAATGTATCTGTAATTTTTGACGTTTTTCCGAACTTTTAATGTACATTTCAGTTAGATGCGTTCGATGAACCAAGAAAATCTATACCTCATTTAATTGTTGAGTATTTAAGCTTTTAAATAATGGTCAATTTATATTGGTTCATCAAGCGCTTCAATGTATAAAAAACAAAATCGTTTCCACGAGAGTCGTAGTGGTGTCGACGTTGCGTGCGAATTTACACGTGTCAGCGCTCAAAACCACATAATGACAGTCATTATTCCATCCTAACGTATAATGAACATAATCTCATCTTTGACCAATCAGGAACTAGCTATTTTCATAAAGAAACGGCGAATCCATTTTTTCCACGTTTTCGTGTTTTTCGCATATTTTCGTGTTTGACGTTTAACACGTCAACGTTTTACTGTAAACGAACTTTATTTTTTCACTTTTAAACGATTAAAACAGTTAAAATATACGATAGTCGTGTCGATAATGGCTATTACGCGCTCGGATGATTTACGACACGCCTTCGGCTCGTGACGTAAACATTACCCTCGCGAGTAATAGCCATCATTGTACGCTCACTGAATAATCTACTATTCCAAAGAACTATTTTTTATTACTCGTCAAGACATTGTATTCTACTCGGAAAATATTATGACATATGACATGGCCAATGGGCGAAAAAAGGCCCTTATCTACCCTTGTCCTTTATTTCTTTACCTTTATTAACTTTCTTAATGTTTACAAACATCTAACTGTGTCTTGAGGTTCTACGTACAAACAAATTTTTAACTAGATTCACTCTGTATAAGTAATTATTATAGTATGTCTTGAATTCTCCCTTCAAGAGACAGACGCTCTTTCAATATGAATCCATTTATTTATTTTAAAAAATTTCTTGGGAAATTAAAATGCGTAATTACTTCCTCTATATTAATATGGGCAGATTACGAAACCATTAAGTGAAAGTAATTATTAAACGACCTTGGAAAGTTCCCTTTTAACGTATATTCGACATTTTACACAGAATTTGTTGAGAAAAATACTGGAGAAGATGGAAATTGCGTAGCTTAAGGCATCGTCCGACCGCTGGAAAATTACCTGGAGAGCCAGGATCTAATTTAAAAAGCTCACTAAGTACTTTGATACTGAAAAAACGAAATCAAATTTTATTACTCAACATTTCATTTTTTATATAGCGCCAGATATCCCAAAAGAATGTTCCTCAATTACCTCGAAAAAAAGGCAAAGTGGCTACTTAACGAGGGAAACAAAAACAAATTCAAATCGCTTGGCAATTTATTAGCCTTCAGTTGCCGTGAATAATGGTAGACGGATCATCTCCCATCTTTGTACTCATCTGTCTGCCTGTTGAAAGTTGAGAACCTCTTACGTCGGCACGTCTGCAAGAAAGCAGCCCGTATCCTCTGGAAAACATGAAATCCTTTCTTGACGTAAAAGAATAACCGTTTACGCGATGTATGAAAGTTTTCCCATTGATACGACTCTTGACGTATTTCTATATAATTTCGTTAAAGCCCTTTGTTCGGCGTCGAACGTATCGCGATTGGAATTGAATCAGACGTTATAAAATAATATATCAATCAATTTACTTCAAATACCTCTATGATATTGACGGCGCTAGGAGGCGCTACATGGTGGTCTGGAAAACGATTAGAAAGCGTCTGTTTTATAGTTTTTATAATTTTACACCCTTAATTCCCATATTTGCTAATCCCATTCATTCAACAAACAACACAGATTGATTGAGGCTTCTTACACAAAATATAATTTTAGCATTTTTAGAATCTTTACTTAATGGAGAATCATTTTAAGATTTAACAAAGTAACTGATGAAGCTTGTAATAATTTAGATTAAGAATAAATGTTGCTGTTATTGTTTTTCAAATAAACAATTTTGCTTCAGTATCTATAATTTCTTGCTTTAGAAAAAAAAACAATGCGGTACTGGATTCTTTGGCGCACTAGTGCGGTAAAAAAGCTCTTAACAAAATTTAAATTAATTTATATAATAGCCTATAACAACACCGACGAAGATAAAGGTATTAACGGCTTGTTAAACATGTGTAGTTACAGTTATCAATCAGCAATCGTAGTTAACAGAAAATGACCTGCTATCTAGAAATACTTAAATATTTTAGCAACAGAATCATTCATAAAAATAAATGGTCCCCAGATAATGTTTATGTTTTAAGATAATTAAACGACATACTGTCTGTTAAATTAAAAAATGTATGTGCGTGCAGCTTTTAAATTATTTCAGCAATTTTTATCAAAGTTGCATTAAAATAATTATGATTATATGGTTTCAATTTAACTACCATTGATACATCCCAGGCGCTCTTTAGAAAAAAAAAAGGTTAATATTAAAAATAGAACATTACGATGATTACGGTGATTGTGAGTGAGATCTCAAGGAGCAGTCAAAGGTACATTCTAGGTTATGTGTCGACAACACTGTGTGGAAACATACAGTGTGTGGAGTGGCGGGCTAGGTATAGGGAGTAAGGATTACAACATCGCGTGTGCCAGCAGGCTGAAATGAAATAACTGAGAGCTGAGATCTTCGCCGACGGGCGAGTTTGCTCTGCTGTGTTGTCATATCTCTCGCGCTACGTGAATGTACATGCCTAATGGGCAATTACACGAACTGTATGTTTGAGCACGACACATTTTAAAGGCACAGTTTCGATACAGAGTCCACACTGTATAGGACATGTGCCCAAAGTGGTGATGAAAATGTGATCTAACTTGCGCACAAAACTGCGCACAAAACTGTTTTTAAAATGTGTCCCCATCAGAGCCAATATTTGCATAAAATGTTTCTAATTGATTACAATATATTACTCTAAGGCGACCTACTATATACAGACGCATAATTCACACACTTTTTGGAATCCAAAATAGTTAGAAACGGACCAAAAACCGACACAGTATGCATCGATTTTATCATAAAATAATTTGCTTTGAGATACAAATAATGTTTTCATGTGTGAATTAGTAAAGTGTATGTCCCAAAAATATAAAACAAAGTATTTTTTCTTCAAGCGTATTAAAATGTTTAAATTATGTCACCAAAAACAGAAGTAGAAGTAGGACATGGACATTGTTTTACTAGTAACATGATGTTAGTTCCGAAAGCGCCACCGCAGTGGGTATTGTTTTACTAGTAACATAATGTTAATACCGAAAGCCACCGGTGGCGCGCTATCCACTAGCCACTTGTCATATTGTGTCAACATGTAAGACTGTAGTTTGAATATTTGTACATTTATGATAAATAAATGAATTTTTGCATTTTAATACGCTTGAAGAAAAAATAGTATATATTACACGGAGTAGAACGCCTTTTTTTGTGTTTCGCCCAGTTTGCAAATCCTGGGCTCAACACAAAAAAAGAGTGCGTTCTACTCCTAGTAATATAATATACTATTCATTAGTATCTTTTTTTCAATATGGATGCCCATATATTTTAAGAATATGTGACAAATTTGTATAATGTTTCTAAATGAGATCGCGATTCCTAATTTGGAATGATTTTCACCTAAAATTTGTCTGTATTGGCACAGCTACATATATAGGTACACACTTATATAGAATAATCTTTATTTTCCAACTAGACTGTTACAACAATATGGGCATCGTCAGTTACATTACAAATTGCGTTACCAGGATGAAAGTCTAAAATTGCAATTAAAAAAATATATAATTCGAATATAGGTACCATGTAGCTGTAAAAGTATTATTACATGTCCATATTTAATGTAAAAAATAAAAATATATTTATACTAATTACTACACTAATTGCATTACTACATATAGCATTAAAGGAATAAAATTAGGTTCATTGATAGTAATACTTATTATTATGATTTATTTTTAATCAATAAATACTATAATTAAAAATTTCTAAAAAAACATGTTAAAAAATAGATACAAATGCGTGTAAAAAAAGATGTATTTTAAAAGACAAATATAAAAATTATTTCAGAAGCATAAAAAGTCATCTATGAAAAGAAATTATTTAAGTTGAATTTATGTAATCATGTAGAGAATAAAACGTATGAGTGTGTACATATTTTTTTAGCGAATGTTTAAATTTGTACAATGTATTTGATCTTTTTATCAGTATAAATGTGCCTACATATAAGATGCAATTTGAACTCTTGTATCTAACATTGGTATAGATTGTTTCTAAAATATTACTCATATGAAAAAAGTTATAGATTAGGCACATATGAGTGTTTTGAGTACATTGTAACCAAAATACTTTATTTAACTTAAGTATAGGAAAAATTACCCGCAATTAGCTGTAAGTACACAGACACACATAGACTTTATACACAAAACAGAAGAAATATGTTGAAAATTCAACCTTGTGGAAACATTTGTACATCTCGGCACATACAGTATCGGAAAGTCCTGGTTTTGATATTGCATAGTTTCAACGACTTAACCGACCGCCCACGATAAAGGCGTCTACCAGTGCTCTAGCAGAGGGGCAAATAGGGACACGCCCCATCAAGGCGGAAACAAATTGAAATACCGCAGACAGAGCTGCCCACGCACAACTGGTAGGGAAAGCAGGTGGCACGATTGTAGGATGTGGTATACGATAAAAAAGAATAGCCTAGTTCCTTTGCTCTCACTTGCTCTTATTGCCACACCAAAACCAAAACTTTCCGATTCTGTATAAGGCAGAAAAGGGAAAACCTGTGCCTAAAATGAAAACAAATAAAAAATAAATATCTCTTTGGTTAAATTCCAGTAGCACATGTTAGATACATTGTAAATATACTGTGTCTAACCGGCGTCAACGCGATGTATCTAAATTGTGTCTAGTGTTCCAGAATATGCTCAACACAGAAATATTGCGGGCAGAAAAAACGAAAATTGGGCTCAATGTCCATTTTGACACATTATTTCGTTTCTGCTTCAACACATGACCTACAAAATGTTACTACTTGGAGGCAGTGTCCATCCTGACTAAAATTATATTAAATGTGTCGACACGTGAGTAATCACTAGTAATCACCATATATTGTGCCCTTATTTGGGCACATTTTGCTTCTTAGGGTAGCAAACAAGATGGTGTACCCTGGAGTTCTTCTGGAAAATACTGCCAACTGCAAATATGAGATTCGGTGAACAATACCGATTGCAAGATCGGCAGATTGCCAGTCACGCCAAATTTGACGCATGAGAGGCCAATATAAAGTTCAGGGAAACTAGATGGAGCTATTCACTTTATTTTCCAGTTGCTGCCTGGTAGGGCGGATAGAGGTCATATCGGCGGTTGTGGTCAGTTTACTCCTAGTTGACGAGAGAAAAGAAGTTCAAAACTAGTCCATATTTGTCGATGGATGGCAGCACGGCTTCCTAATTTATTATAAAGTCCTCTCTGGCATTCACTGCGTCGGTGGTGATTATTTGATATACTCTAGAGCGCCAACACTACCAAAGAGTAGCATGTGTAGAGACGATTTACGATAAAAATTGTAAATTTTATAATTACATTTCGTGAATTGTAATGTAACAGCAAAAACAATAAATATTGTGTAGCATAAGTTGCACTATTAGTAGAACAAAATGTACATCTTTGAGATTCCAAATTAATATTATTGCATTACCAAATAACATTTTTGAATTAAGTGTACAAATTGTACAAAACGGTTTACAAAATTGACACAGAAAATATAAGATTATATTCAGTGTTCAGTTAAAACGTTCACAGAAATTGCAGGAAATAACTTAATCTGTTCATAAATTTTTTCCACAAGTGTTTTGATGCAATCGTAGTCGAAATTTGCAAATAATTCAATTTACCTGATTTATAAGTGTACAAAAATTTATTTCAATGTATAAAATGTACGTGATCATTACTCCAAAAATGTATTATTTATCGGCACAAATTGTTCCTATCATTTTTTTAGATCGTTGGAGTGTAATATTTTACATTCGTGATGTTACACGCATCATCTCTGTGTAGATATTTTCTCCTCAAATAATTATGTAGATTCCTGTGGTATTAAGAGATAAACATTGTATTTATTGTCCAAGACATAGAGCTCATTAACTTCATTTACAGTAATACTTGAGGAACCAGCCGTTATATCATAATATATTACGATATAACGGATATATCGTTATTTCACTCCTTTCGTCCACCGTGTATCCGCATCGGAGCTCAATATTTGCTCAGATATTTCACGGGAACTGTAGATTTCATCATCGGCCGTCACCGAGCTATCATCGAAAAGTCAATACCAATCATGAGCTGCAAACGTTCAATCAAAAGCAGTAATCTCACCCAACATTAGCGCTCACCAACTCAAACAAAAGGCGACCGGAAGATACACAAAATAAACACAAACCGAATTAGCAGGATATTATTGCTAATGAACTGAGATATGCTCGGATTTTCTTACGCAAATCATCGAAACTAATTATATAATTTTACTGTCAACAAGTAAAATTGAAAATTTTTAAAAATTTCCACTAATATCCTATAAACATTTCGTAAAATCACCGGCGCATCCGCGAAATTTGCAAATTTGATGGTAATAATACAGGTACACACAAAAAAATGTTTTTCTAGAGATCAGAATATCATATGGCCAATGGCCATGTATTTTGAAGCGCGGAACACGAATTGAGGAATTTCGCACCATTTTTTTTTAACTCTTTCCGGACTGATAAAAAACGATAAGAAATACGATTATAACCCTTATGAATCGTATAATTATCGTATGTAATATCACTAGTGCTTAAAATTTTATCGAAAATTTTTTCGAAAGCGTGTTGCCTGGTAATATAAAGAGTGCAATTGACAGTTTATTATCTGATTAAATCCCGACCGCTTTAGCGGGAGGGATTTAATCTTTGATAATAAACTGCCAATTTGCACGAGTTATATTAACTAGGGGCAACTTAGCTTGAGAAAAAATTTTTAGATAAAATATAAAGCACGAGTGGTATTTGTGGAGAATATTTCACGAATAAATAATTCATTAAGTATATCTTCAATATTATGTTCAGTAATTAATTGCCTTCAGACGTTTCCTTGTTGCTTTTAGAGATTACTCACCTTCATCTTCAATTTCATCATTTACGTCACATAAAAATGCATTTCCAACGCGACTCATCTAATAAAAAACAAAGTAGGTTTAAATTATGACAATCAAGAAAAACAATATACGTTAAACCATAGGTACTGTAACTCATAAGACTAGTCATCACAACAAAGCACGCTTCGACCAATCATATTACGGGTGAAATCACACAAATTGCATATTACCAATCTATCCCTTTTACGTTCTAAGGCTGCCGGCTCAGATGGTATGGTACCGCCATCTAGTAACGCTAGCTTAACTTAGTTACTAGCCTAAACAGTGAATTGAATTATTATATTAAAGTGTTTATTAATATATATTTATGTATTTAATCCTCGTTTCTAATTTGAGAAGTTTGATAATTAAGTTAAGGTTTACTTGTTTAAGTAGAAAGACTTTAAGTACAACGAATTATAATGTATATAGTGATACTGCAGAGTTTTGATTTTCCAAATAAGTGTTAGCTGCTTTGTAATGATTGATGAATTACCATAAGTAAGTACCTACATTTGTGTATTTATCATGAAATAACTGATTTGTCTGCTTCGTAGATATTCATATTTAATTTTAGTTGGGAAAATTATTTTGTAATTATGTTAGGTATTAAGCCATTGAAAGCTGTGTACCTGTAACTTGTCCCGAACCTATATAAGTTCCACGCTTTTTAGGTTATTAATACAGTACTACAATTTACAATTTACGTTAACAATTAGTAATAAGCTAGAGAAGATATTTATAGATAACATTTAAAAGCACGATATGTCCTATTTGCCGAAAACATGTCACGACACAAAACGTCAAAAAATTTTCGCAATATTTGCCGCTGCAGCGACCTAAAAAATTAGAGCGATAAATTTTGCATGTTGGTCCTGTCAAAAGCAGATCTAGCTTGAATTACCACTAATAATGACGTTTGATTGGTGCAATGTTGTGAAAAAACGGACTCTCGTTGGCTATAGCGTTAATGAGAGAAATAATCGGTAAAATTTTTTCGAAAGCGTTGTTGCCTGGTAATATAAAGAGTGCAAATTGACAGTTTATTGTCTGATTAAATCCCGACCACTTTAGCGGGAGGGATTTAATCTTTGATAATAAACTGTCAATTTGCACGAGTTATATTAACCTTATGGCAACTTAGCTTGAGAAAAAAATTATAGATAAAATTTAGAAGCACGAGTGGTATTTGTGGAGAATATTTCACGAATAAATAATTCATTAAGTACATCTTCAATATTATGTTCAGTAATTAATTGCCTTCAGACGTTTCCTTGTTACTTTTTAGAGATTACACACCTTTATCTTCAATTTGATCATTTACATCACATAAAAATGCATTTCCCAAGCGACTCATGTAATAAAAAACAAAGTAGGTTTAAATTATGACAATCAAGAAAAACAATATACGTTAAACCATAGGTACTGTAACTTATAAGACTAGTCATCACAACAAAGCACGCTTCGACCAATCACATTATGGGGAAAACCACACAAATTGCATATTACCAATCTATCGCTTTTACGTTCTAAGGTTGCTGGCTCAGATGGTATGGTACCGCCATCTAGTAACGCTAGCTTAACTGCTAACTGGCCTAAACAGTGAATTGAATTATTATATTAAAGTGTTTATTAATATATATTTATGTATTTAATCCTTGTTTCTAATTTGAGAAGTTTAATAGTTAAGTTAAGGTTTACTTGTTTAAGTAGAGAGACTTCAAGTACAACGAATTATAATATATATAGTGAAACTGCAGAGTTTTGATTTTCCAAATAAGTGTTAGCTACTTTGTGATGACCTACATTTGTGTATTTATCATGAAATAACCTGATTTGTCTGCTTCGTAGATATTTATATTTAATTTCAGTTGTGAAAATTATTTTGTAATTACGTTAGGTATCAAGCCATTGAAAGCTGTGTATAACTTGTCCCGAACCTATATAAGTTCCACACAGCATTAGCTTTTTAGGTTATTAATACAATACTACAATTTACAATTTACGTTAACAATTAGTAATAAGCTAGAGAAGATATTTATAGATAACATTTAAAAGCACGATTTGTCCTACTTGCCGAAAACATTTGACGACACAAAACGTCAAAAAATTTTCGCAATATTTGCCGCCGCAGCGACCTAAAAAATTAGACCGATAAATTTTGCATGTTGGTATTGTCAAAAGCCGATCTAGCTTGAATTACCACTAATAATGACGTTTGATTGGTGCAATGTTGTGGAAAAACGGGCTCTCATTGGCTATAGCGTTAATGAGTGAAATAATCTTCAATATACGTAAGGATGTCTACTCTTAGAGACTAGAGAAATTTTCATGGTGAAGGTATTGTCTACCAGTACTACTATCATTATCCATTTTTTTTCCAATGGACAGTTCGGGATTCAAACATGTTTTACTAGCGGATCTTCAGTGCTTCCTACTTCTACACGTGGGACCCTGAGACATCAGTGTTCTACCGAATACATAAAATCAAACAACCCTCGACAAACGATTCTCAACATTATTTCAGATAATGAAAAAGAAGATAGGTACATTTTTTTGGTCACAAAATTCCATTAATTCATAATTTGTCAAAGTTCATTTTTGTGCATATAAGGTGATTCCACAGGATAGCCACTAGTTCGCAAAGGATTAAGTCGTGAACATATTTAGGCTTTTTTTGCAATTTGTCCGAAATATAAATATCCGAAGGTTTAACGTCTAAACAAATGTCATGAATACTTCTCTTTAACCGACTCGGCGGTGATCCCATTTTAATTTTATCAATCTACGTTTAGTATAAGGTGAGCAAAATTTGGAAACAAGATTTCTCTAGTCGAAAATTTGGCGAGGTCATTAGTGAAAAGAATTTATTTCTAAAGTTTAATTTTGAGATAAAAAATTCAAATTTCGTCGGAATTGTAATAAAAGGAAAGGTAGTTAGATATTTTAGGAGTAGCGGATAACGAATCTGATGTCAAAAGTTAAACATATCCAATGTGGCTGCGATAATTAAAATATTTTTGCAAATCATCAATCATATTGTTAAAAATATTGATTGTGAATTTTTACTGTTTGCGGACGACCTAAAAATATTTACCGATATTTATTCCCCGAATAACTGTGCCCAAATTCAAAAAAATCTTGATTCAACTTATTCATGGGGTGAACATGTGTAACTATATTTTAATGTTGATAAATGCTATTCTATAACATTCAGTTGCAGGTTGTTACCCATAAGTCCTGACTACAGTATTAATAACGTGAGCTTGCGTAATGTAACCACTGCGAAAGATTTATTGTGGAGTCAAATTAGGATTTTCATGTGAATTGTCTGGTCAGGGCAGTTTTTCTGTTTTAAGGCGTTAAGGTTAAGTTCACAGCTCAGTTTTGCAGGCTCTGCGAGGTCGGCGTATTGTTTATTTAAATATGTAATTCAATTTTTTAAATCGTGTTCTCCATCGTTTTTTTTTGAATACCTCGAAATCTATAAGTCCTATGGAAAACAATAAAAAGAAAAAAAATGTTCGTTTTAAGCTGTACAATAAAAGTACATAAACTACAATTAATTCCAATTGTTAGTGTTATTTAAAAAAAATGAACATTACAAAATTACGCGTTTTTAAACAATTTACTGTTCTTTCAAAAATAATGGTTAATATATTCAATGAAAACATAGCTCTTATAAAGTACAATCACCACTTAAAATTTCAAATTAAAATGATTAATAAAACGGCTCAAATATACAATCGTGGTTAAAACTTTGCACCCTTGTGAAATCCTGCCATCAAGACCAAGAAATGTGTACGATGGCTCAAATTGTAGCATTCTATAAGTACTTCAACATTACGGAGAAAAACATTTTTTGTTCAAAATTTAAACACGCTTTATTCCAGTTGTTTATAGTTTTCGAAATTTTAGTTATAAACAAATTCAAGTAACTCTCTGTTTTTTTTTATGAAATCAAAAACGGTAAACGAGTAATGAAAGTAGATCAAAAAAGCCAACTTTGAAGGAAAAATTATTGCTCTACTTGCATTTGGAGCTGTGATACGTTAGTTTTTATGTTTAGGTCACTTATAAATAAACAAATCGATATTTCTTTTTGTTTGAGCTAGTTATTCTCCAATGCATATTATTTTGTTTCTTATAAACATTCGGACGCCACCTTTATACTACCAAATTTCCGAAACCATTAACTCTACAGAAATTGGAAAAAAAAAAAGAAATTCATCCTCAATTTGGTAGCTTTCTTATTTGCCTCTAGCATGTTTTCGCTCGAGTTATTAGATGAAAACCTAGTTGAGAAATACCTTTTTTTGAAGCTAAAATCCCAATTTTCTAGTTGTTATAACTTAAAAACTATCAATTTATATCAGAAGTTATATTGAATCTCTTCTTCTTAAAATTCAATTCTCTTTCAGCTCCAAAGTTTTTGTTTTTTTTGTTTTTAGTTGCCATCCCCTGAGAAGGTGGCACCCACCCCATATAATTAGCAAGTAAGCATAATATAGAAACCTTTCCTTGATGCATTTACTATTAAGTTGCCAAAAATCAGAGCTGGGCAAATACTTTGAAAAAGTATTTAAATATTAAATACTAAATACTTTCAGAAAATTGAAAGTATTTAAATATTAATTATTTTCAAAAGATAAAAGTATTTAAATAATAAATAACAAAAGTAATTAAATAGTTTAAACTTAGTATTTAAATACTTTCCGAATATTTAAATACTTTGATAACACTGAAATATTTTGAAGCATAGTTAAGTGTAAAAATAGCCTATAATGGCTAAACTTTAGCCCAGTCGATGTAGGTATTTACCTACAAATATTTGCAAACTGAATAATTTCTTTTTAATAAGTTCGTGAAAGTGTATAGAATAATATCCTGAAAAGTTTACATTTCGCTCAGATGCAGAACATAAAAAAATGTGAAAAAAAATTTTTTCATCCATTTTTCAAAATTTTGAAATTAAGTCAAGCTAGGAAAAAATAAAAAATACAGATGGTTAGATCACGTATTTATGAACAAAAAAATGTCCTAAGAAAATTTACCGCTAAAGCCACGGTTTTCCCAGAAAAAAATAATCAACTGTAACGTTATAGTCCACAGTACGTCGCCCTTTTTTTTAATGATTAGTAAGAGGCTGAATTTTCGTGACTATCTTCGTTTTGACGAAACGCTCAACTTTTTTCGCTGAGAAAATTCTCAGTAGTGGTAGCTAATAGCAAAAATTTCACACGAATTAGACAATTCGACAACCGGTCAAATTATTTTGGCAATATATTTTTCATTCATTAAACGTTTGTTAAAGAATTTGTTTTTCGATTGCCTTGGTTACGTTTGCGCGAGTTAATTATAATAAGCCCCGTGTTTGTCCACAACAACATAATTTGACAGGTTGGTCCAAGTGTCTAATTCGTGAAATAGAAAAAATAATTTTTGCTATTAGCTACCACTACTGAGAATTTTCGCAGAGAGAAAAGTTGGTCGTCTCGTCAAAACGAAGCTACTCACGAAAATTCAGCCCATTACTAATCATTAAAAAAAAAGGGCGATGTACTGTGAACTATTATAACTTGGAGCGAGATACATGCGTGCGCGCGTTTGAATATGCATGCCGTTGACACCGACGCACTGAATTACATGTTACTAAATCAGAATTTGTTAAATCTACATGAGTGTTGGTTCATTTAAAAGATTGAAATTGCAGCTTTCTGATGATTTTTTGTTTTAAACAATACAAGCAAAGGATGGATGGAAAAAATATACTTATATATATTATCACGCCCGAACTCAATCGTCGCAATAAAAAATATAGAAAAAAGTAAAAGCCCTTCAAAAAAATTCTTTCTTCATTGAGATCTGTTAAAAAGTATGTACACTTCATGATCATTATGGTTTATTAAATTGTAGTAAAGTGGATTTAAAAAGAAAGTGCATTTCAGATCATTTTAATTTCCTTGCTTGATTGATTTTTTTGATAAATATATATATTGGAGGCTGTAACCTTGCCGAGAACTTGACCCATTGGAAAAAATAAAATATCACTATTTCGGAAAAATGTATATTTTTCGAATGTTCAAACATAAATTCGTTTACTTGTATGCATTTTTTCGAAAATATGATCAATCAGATCATGATAAGAAATTGCAATTTTCACAATCTTATTCTTATAACTATGAAAATATCTTTGATTGTTTTGAATTTAAATTCTGGAACTTTTCCAATACATTAACAAATGTATAAGGAATCTATTGGATATAGCTGAAATGTGGATAGGCGTACCTGTAATAAATACAGTACAGTAAAGGCACGTAAAAATTCATGCGAGCGATTCAGCGGCTATGTATGGTGTCTGTGTATGTGTTGATAATTAGATATTCTCCCTCCAGACTCACTATTTATCCTCTTATTCACTAAGAAAAATGTTAAAAACGTGTAATCAGAAAGAGAAGAAAGCTTTCTGTTTTCGTCGTTAGAACTGCTAAGAATTTTTAGAGGTTCCCTAGTATGCATTTAACCGTGCGCTGCTTGGCCGCGCAGAGTGACAAAGTTACTTCATTATTTTTTCCAGGAATACCATAATTTTAGCGATAAATTTTATTAGTATATTTTTTGTTCAGAAATACGTGATCTATTTACCTGTATTTTTTGTTTTTTTCTACCCTGACTTAATTTAAAAAATTTTTCTTTCCCTTTTTTTGTGTTTTGCATCCGAGCAGAATGTAAACTTTTCAGGATATTATTCTATAAACTTTAACGAACTCATAAAAAAAAATTATTTAGTTTGCAAGTTTTTGTGGGTTTCACTATAAAATGTTCTCTGTCGTTTGGGCTACTATTTCTATTTTTGTAGAAATCAATAAAGACTTATTATTACTATTATCATTATTATATTAAACACTATTTGTCTATTTGAGGTGTCAAAATTTTAGGTTTCATGACTTCCATGAACTTCTACAACACTATTTTAATACCTCTATACTTAATCAGTTCTAGTTGGGTATTGGACTTTTACTTATTCGTAGAGCTAGACCTTTGCGTCTTCTGCAAATACCCAAATAAAGCACAGAGACTATGGCACTAGTTCAACTGTTCTCAATCACAAAACATATACATTAACATTACTGTCTGCTCTTAACCAACTTTCTGGGAATTAAGACGTGAACGACTGAAGACTGAATGATGCAATGTATTTATTAACTACATAGTACAGTGCATGTCTTGATTCTTGACGAGTATCTGCCTGTCTCCCTGGTGTATTTGATTATATTTGTTATATTTAATTAAATACTTTTGAGATTCAAATACTTCTGAAAGTATTTAAATACTGTCAGAAAAGGATTTAAATACTTTTTTAGAAGTATTTAAATACTTCCCAGTTATTTAAATAGTTTAAGTATTTATAAATACTGTAGGATCATTTTCACAAATACTAAGTAGTAAATATTTCAGATAAAGTATTTGCAAGTATAAATACAAATACTTGTTGCAAGAAGTATTTAAATACTCGGTATTTAAATACTTTCTAGTATTTAAATACTTATGAGGTATTTGTAAGTACATATTTGCCCAGCTCTGCCAAAAATGAACGAAATCCTCTAGTTACTGTACTATACCTATATATCCATAGTTATAATAAGAAAAGTATCACATAACATTTCATTTAACACTTGTTTAGCGTAAAGATCTCCTTAAATGCCGATAATTACGTTCTTTTCTATAGCATTATATGAATGCGTGTCTATAATGACCCAGACCGCTAATTCCTTTCAGCTCTTCTAGATCTAATTGTTTTTCAAATTAGAAACCCGCGGATTTAGATGCACTTATCCAATTAAGATGGTTTAAACTGATTCGCATTAGCTGGGATCGCTAAGCCGAACAACATGCGATTATTAGGGTTATTACTGGTTACACTTTGATTGATTCGGATACCGCCAGCTCACGTTATCCCATTAAATCATGTACGACGCGGCGTTCGCCTTTTTAACCCTCATTACCGGTTTGCTGAAATTTATTATCAGAAAAGGTAAAAAGAAAAAGGCGAATCAGAAACTTATTTATACACAGGGCGATGTAAAACTACGCTGTCAAAATTATAGTACAGACGTATAAGAAGTTTATTTTCAATTTCTCAACAATGGACTAATTAATTGTATGTGCATCAGCAAAATAACGTGTAAAATATTCCACTGTCATTAGTTTGGCTATTTCGGTAGAGTGTACGACTTGCCTACTCAATTTGTCTTTTTGAAGCATGAATACATTTTTTCACACACTCCTATGTTCAAGATTTTTGCACAAAAAGTTTCTCTTAATATTTTTATTTCATACTGTCCGGTAAATGACTATTTCCCGGACTCATTTGTAGCCGGTAAATCGAACAGTACAATATTTGATACCGTAATGTGTTACCTACGAACATAGCGGTATCTGATACTGTAATGTGTTACCTAGCAACACTATCATATTATTGTTATTAGTAAGTAATTATTTTTTAGTTTTGACTTTTGACTTTTTCACTTAAAAATATAAGAAATAAAATATTTAAATATACAGTTTTAGCAATTATTTAATACATGAAAAGTTTATTTTTAAACTAACTACAACAATTATTTATTAACACTATTTTCAAATGCTTTTCAAATTCTTTCAGAACTTCTCTACTTAATGATGGATATGTGGAATAAAAATCGTCGATGATCATTTATAACAAAAATAACTGTCATAATTCAAACACATAAGTATGCAGTCATAGCCAACTATAAAAATGCGACCCGAGAAGTGCTTTATTGAAGAAAATCATAGTTTATAACAAGCATACACTGACAATGCTTTGAGACCTTTCTAAGGCCTTTAACCGTATCTCTCATTACATATTGACTACTCAAATTGAAAAGTATGAAATAAAAAATGTACCACTATCTTTATTAAACTATATCTTTTAATCAAAAATAGTTTTTTAAAATAATACTACATCAAAAATTAATGTCGTTAACCATGGTGTGCCTCAGGGCTCTGTTTTGGGGTCACTACTTTTTATAATTTATATCAATGATTTTATAAATTTTATATCGCCAATAGAAGGTGTACAATTTGCTGATGATACAACTGTAGCAACATTTGATAAAAGTTATAATTGATTTAAGATTCAAATTGATCTTAAATGAAAGCGAAGATCTGGGTTCACCTTAAACAAACTTAAATAAAAGTAAAAAGCTTCTCTTTACTTTCAATAACAATTTATCTGTAACAGGAAATGTCAAATTATTAAGTGTGGTCATAGAAAATAATTTAGGTTAGTCAGGGGTTATGTTGACTATATTAGTAAAAAATTCTCAAACATGATTATTTTAATTAGGCATTGAAATCTGCTTATTATTCCTTATTATTCTTTGTTTCCCTCACATCTGACTTATGACAATATATTGTGAGAAAGTTCATTACATTCTATAAAACTTTTTCGACAACAGAAATAGGTGATCAGACTTTTAGATAATGTGGATAGAGTATTATTACCATCTCCTCCTATTATTAGTCTCCTGGAAGTACATAATAATAAAGACCGTTTGACACATTCAAATATTAATACTCAGCTTCTGATTTAATTAAGCCACAGCGTTTCACACTTTACATTTACATTTTTGTTTTTATACTCACAGCACCATTTTGTTGCAGTACAGTCTGTGTTCTGCTTAGGCTTATTTTAGTTTTATCTCGTTTTTTTTTATCTTCCGAATGTGTGTCTAGCACTCTTTTTAGAGTGTATTTTTTTCATTACATTCACTCCATAACTTATTATAATAGCTATTTATGTAACCAGTTACGAAAGACGTTAATTTGTGTAACGAGTGGATGTTTGCGGGACGAGCGAAGCAAGATCCCGCAAAATAACATGAGTTACACAAGATTGTCTTTCGAAACCTGTTACATAATTTTTTCTAATTTTAAAAATCTAAAAACCGCTTGAACATAAATGAAATAGGTGTATTTAAAGATCTTAAAAATTAAGTAATCTTTTTCATAGTTACCTTTGCTGCTATCAACACGTTATAATTTTAATGTCAAAATTAACAGACGTTATTTAGCCAAGTTACAATATTATTTGAAATCCTAATTTGATAACATAAGGTAAATCGAGATATTGTTTATAATTTATTATTTGTGGCATATTCATGATTTCTTAGTTTGTTGGGTATTTTGCCACTGTAAAAATATTTAAAAATTTTGATGAAATAAACCTCTGCGCCAAAAGGATCAGACAGAGGTTGGTTTTTTATACTTCTATTACAAAATGTCTCACACCTAAAAATATATAAACTGAAACAAAATTGTTAAATGATAAATTGAAAAATTAAAACGTAGGCAGTTGACGTTTCGGAAAATAGTTCTTTTTCCGTTATCAAAACTTTCACTTTTGAGAATGTCAAACCAGACAGTTTGTTGTTTATGTATTTCCATAGTCACGTGAGACATTAAATTATATTTATTTTATTTTTACTTACTTCGTCTCTGAGGATCGGCAACCAGCTAGTACAGAAATCTACAGAATAATTAGAAACACATTTATCCTCATTTAATAAAATAATAGCGGATTCCTTAAGTTTTCTTTTAGTTGAGTTGCTTTCTTTTTCCAAAATTTTCGCGGAGTCCCACTGGATCCTATGATTGTTATCCCACGCATGTTCACAAATTTTTGATTTTTGAAATTCTCCCTTTCTAGCATAATCTCGGTGTTCACCAAGCCTTACGTTGAAAGGTCTAGATGACTCACCTACATAATGCTTACCGCACTCACATGGAACACTATAAATACAATCCTTGGAATTTTGAATAATATTCACCGGTTTAGTCTTTGATAAAACAGATCTTAATGTGGTTCCTGTTTGAAAAACTGTTCGTACAGAAAATCTATTTCCGATTTTTCTCAATTTATCCGATAAACCTTGTATGTATGGAATTACTGCTAAAGATCTAAATTCAGGTTGTAAATGTTGAGTGGTTACTCTACTTTCAATGTTTGCCATCTGGCTATCAACAAAACCCTCGGGGTATTGATTATTCAATAGAACGGTTTTAATAAATTTTTTCTCATTACTTAAACTTTCATCATTTGAAGAAATTACTTTAGCCCTATCATACAAACATTTTACGACACCTCTCTTAACGCTAATATGTTGATTTGAATTGAAATTCAAATATCTGTTTGTGTGTGTTTGTTTTCGATAAACACTGGTTTCATATTTATTATCTAACTTTTTAATTAAAATATCTAAGAAAGGTAATTCATTATTATTCTCTACTTCTATTGTAAAATTAATTGAAGGTTCCTTTTCGTTAATTTGATTTAAAAAATTATTTAAATGTTCTTTGCTATGAGGCCATAACGCAAAAATATCATCAACATATCTCCACCACACTATAGGTTTATAAATTAAGTTATTAATATTATTTTCTTCAAAATTTTCCATAAAAATATTGCTTAATATTGGAGATAAAGAAGAACCCATGGCCATACCAAAGTTTTGTTGATAGAAGTCATTATTTAATTGAAAGTATGTCTTTTTAATGCAAAGAGTAAGTAATTCCATTATAGTTTCTATGCTTAATTTAGTTCTATTCGCCAAATTTCCATCATGTTGCAATTTCCTTTTAATTATTGTTAATGTTTTATCTACCGGAACATTTGTAAAAAGGCTTACTACATCAAAACTCACCATTAGATGATTCTTATTAAAATTGTTTCCAAATAGTTTTTCCAAAAAATGTTTGCTATTTTTAATATAAGACTCAGAAGAACCTGATAAAGGATTTAAGATTTTTAATAAAAATTTGGAGAGATTACTAAATGGAGAATTAATTGAGCTCACAATCGGTCTAAGAGGAATTTGAGGTTTATGTATTTTTGGTAAACCATAAAAATGAGGAGGTTTACTATGATGTGGAGTTAGAACCTTTCGCTCAAAATCGGTAAATTCATTTTTGTATTTAAATAGAGTCCTATATATTTTGCTTTCTAAAGATTTTGTTGGATCATTATTTAATTTAGAATAATTTCCATCATTAATTAAGTTCATAATCTTTGTATTATACACAACTGTATCTAAAATTACAGTGGCATTGCCTTTATCAGCGGGTAAAATTTTAATACTTTCGTCATTTCTTAAAGATGTAATTGAAAGTTTTTCATCTGATGTTAAATTAACCCTCGTCTTATATTGTTTTTCTAATTCAATTTTTGAACGAATTCGGTATTCGTTGGCATCATCTATTGATAGTTTCTGTGCAGCTTGTTCAATTGCAGTTATGATATCAAATTTAGGAATAGTTTTCGGTGTTACTGCATAATTCAAACCTTTAGTTAATACAAGTTTTTCAGATACACTGAGTTCGCGATTTGACAGGTTAATGACAGTTTTGTTAATTAAAGGGTTATTTTGAAAATTTTGTAGTTCTATAGTTTGTTTTTCACTACACAAATTTCTAAATTTGTTTAAATGTGTATTCTTTCGCGAATTAAAAACTGTATTGTACGTACGTAGAACACTGTTGTGTATGTGGTTGTGGTCATCCTCTTCGACGTAGTCGTATAAATTTTCTAAAATAATTTCAATGTCTCTTGAGAGACGAAGTAAGTAAAAATAAAATAAATATAATTTAATGTCTCACGTGACTATGGAAATACATAAACAACAAACTGTCTGGTTTGACATTCTCAAAAGTGAAAGTTTTGATAACGGAAAAAGAACTATTTTCCGAAACGTCAACTGCCTACGTTTTAATTTTTCAATTTATCATTTAACAATTTTGTTTCAGTTTATATATTTTTAGGTGTGAGACATTTTGTAATAGAAGTATAAAAAACCAACCTCTGTCTGATCCTTTTGGCGCAGAGGTTTATTTCATCAAAATTTTTAAATATTTTTACAGTGGCAAAATACCCAACAAACTAAGAAATAAGGTAAATCGTATTAATGAAAATGTTTTGTTAGCATATTTGGAAGGAAAGAAGAATTTAGAAACTTCCACTTTATGGACTCAGTATTCCATTTTGTGCTGAATAAACATTGCTTCTTTTTCTTTTTGAGAGTTGCTTATCTTTCCTAATTGATGACATAACGAACTTTTCCTCACCAGTTACGTAAAATTTTACTATTCGTAACTGGTTATGAAAAATAGGACATTTTGACACTTACGTCAGTTTTGAAAAGTGTCACTTTATATGTCAAAATTAGAAAAATGTTTTTTTTTAAACAAGACTTTCATGATGATTATATTTATATTTTACTTACATACTGTAGACTTTTCACTATATTTTGGCACATTTATGTATATGTTTAACATCAAATAAACATTTATGTATCTATCTATCTAATTTCAGAAAAAGAAAATAAACTAGGACTCATTGAGCTATATATTCTAGATTTTCAAATTATATTCCTTGACTTTTATTAATATTTTGAAAATTCAGTGACTATTCCCCGACATTTTGATATGTTTTTAAAATACCTAACTTTTACAGATTTTCTATGTGTCCTCCCAAGTAAGGTTGAACCCTATATGAGTAACTTCAACAAATAGAGAACATACTCTTGGTGTCAAAATAATATTTTCAATGGGAGCAGTGCATAAAGTATGAATTAATGATGTAGCAGATAGGAGTGCAAAATTAATGGAAGACTGGAATAAATCAGGAACAAAAACAGTATGTTCTGCAACTTGTAAACGATTACCATCATCAGCGTCGGCTCCCTAGTTATGAAAAAGAGCTTGTATGAAAGTCAACAATTAGAACTAGAGAACTAAAGAATTTTGAGATACCATCCTAACATTAAGGATGTTGCAGAGTGAGAGGGATATATGCGTTTATTTTCGGTTTATTATAAATATTTACAAAATCATAAATGGTATAATCTTTAAAATGGTTTCAGGTGCTTCTCATTGTTAAATGTCATGTTCTAATAATGAAATTAAGAACTTTTTCGTTGACAAACTACGATATTCAACTCCAACAGAAATTTACAATAAAAAATATATAAGTTGCACTCGTTAGAACTATAGCAAATATCTAAAACAATTTTAAATATTGTAATTTGGTTTGGTTTTTTAAATATTTATAATAATTTTAAAATAAACGCACATTTCTCTCTCACTCTGCAAAATCATATCCTTAAGTTTGTCAAATGTTTACTGCTACATTTTCTTAATTTCTTTAATTCTCTTATTGGAATTTTTACCACATATATTGATCTTAACAATAGAATGTAAAGAATCTATAAAACACCATTACACAATATATTACTGAGTTAAACATCTACACCCGTGATTTTTACGCCAAAGGAACAGTTAGAGGATGTTTTTGATATAAATTAATAGTAAAAATATGATTGTGTTTCGCTGCTGATCGGGCTCAAACTTTATACATTATTTTTGTTATCAGTTTAGACAATTCTAAGGGGGACGTGAGAAATTTTAAAAACTAGAAAGAATTATATGTTGCATTAGCGAAAGAGTTTCTAGGAGATTTTCCTTGGTGCTTAAATACATAAATGCATGTAAAATAGTAAAACAGAGATACTAATATTCCTAGTTCACCAAATAATGATACACGAGAATGTCTGCTATTAACACCAATATTGGTCCAACAATGGTTCTTATTATTTATTTTTGAGCTATAAATACCTTGATGGCATGTGTAGCCAGCTCCAGAGGAAAATGCCCCATCTCAGTAAACAATCTACATCTGCATAATATATTTTTATTAAGTGATCTCTATATAGAAAAAATCTTAGACTGATGAACAAACAGTTTTGACTAAGCAGCTTAGAAACGAGAGTTTCGCTGTGATATTTTCAACTGTCATAATTTAAAAATTTACGGGTGATACAAGATGAGTTATTTAGTATAAGACTGGGATTATTGCACGTCCTTTGTCAGTTTTGGAAACGTAAATAGTTATTTCTCTTATTATTAAAATATAAAGAGTTGCTAGAGAACCATATATTTAAATTAAAAATAGTACCACTGCATGAATCTTCCAGTTCAGTATCGTCCTTACAGAATACAAAGACATATATATGAGTTATCGGCATACACTATTGGGACCTTGAAAGAAATCTTGGGTCGATCTCTATAATAAGATAGAATGAAATATAAATAGCAAAATAATGTACGTGAAAGAAAGCGATACATTAACATTGATGCCAGGCACTTTAGCATTTTAAGAGTTCCGCCGACGACTAAAAGTAGCTAAGGAGAAAAGTGGCAACAGCGTAGGTTAAATCTGTTTCTTTTCAGCATATTATTTGTCCATTTCTCTTCTCTTCTACCTTACATTGGCATCGACTCAATATTTTAAAATGCCACTACTATATGTGGTTAAGTTTGTATTTGGTACTGAATTTTTCTACATGATTAATATAAGTATGAAATGAATAAAAGAATAGGAGTAGGAAAAAAGCTTTTGGAGCTGCCAGTAATGTAAGTCAGATGAACATATTGAGACAGTTTATTCAAGTAACAGATTATCAAGTTTAAAGCTGTCCCTTCGATAACATATTTATTTAGTTTATAGATGCGTCTGGCTTTGCTAAAAGATAGTGTTTACATTTTTTTAATTATTTCTTGTTTATTTGCGAATTTGATAAGAATCATATTTGCGTAAATAATTAATTTTTGTACAACACACTCAATAATATTCGGTGTCACCATATTCAAGAGGCGTATGGGAGAGCAGCATGCGTTTAGATAGCTTGCTAGTTCGCGTAGAGGCTAGTTAATTATTAAAAATAGAATAGCCAATTAATAGAACGTTGCTTA
Organism: Rutpela maculata; assembly: GCA_936432065.2. Lineage (NCBI taxonomy): Eukaryota > Metazoa > Arthropoda > Insecta > Coleoptera > Cerambycidae > Rutpela > Rutpela maculata. Next base: position 394,292,570 of record OW386285.2, read on the forward strand.
TAAAATTCCGCAGTTTTTTTTATGTAAACAGTCGTTAAGTGGTTATTTCTGTAAAGGAATTACGGCATGTTGAAGTTTAATTCTTTTCGTAAAATCTTACTACGGAGTAGTAATTATTATGTCGGGTTTCCAACACGAGGATAAAACAAAACTAGAGCTTTCCATCCGTCACAGAAAGGGAACAATTCTGTTTCTTATAGATTTTTTCGGATTTGTGTTTACGCCAATCACAAACAAAAATGCATAAAAAAAGTTTCTGTTTTTTCCAGTTTTCCTTCAATTCTCTTTCATTTGTTAAAATGTGGTGCGCAATAAATTCAGCAAAGGAAGACGAAGTTACTTATATCTTCGCAAATACAAAACTGAAGAGATCATTAAAATTACAAGTATAGCAATTGTACCTAAAAAATCAAGTTACTTTCAAAAAATTGTGAAGAGTATACTACAGAATGTTTAATTATTTGGCAAATAGGTTTTTTCGGAAACTTATACTTGTTCAACTTGTAGTCGTTAAGAAAATGTTAAAATGTGGAATAATATCCACATCGATAGTATATTAACACTGTGTTGGTCAATACAATCAATTTATGGAAATATATTACCTCTACTGTGACTGATTCAATATACCCAACAATCATGTAGGAAAAATCGTTATATCGGTAATTGGCTTGTAAAACACATTAAATATAGATTTGACAACGCGTTCTCCGCATTTATATATACATATTCGATGTAAACAAACCCTGTGTTTACTTAGCGGGGTGTATTGGCTTTCAGCTACATGTGTTAAAAACCACGCATATGTTAGCATCAAGGAAAGGCCGACAGCGCAGGTGTTCAATTCGAGTAATGGGCCTTTTGTTGAGCTTTTTTTGTTTGCAGTTGATGCCTTTGCGGAATGCGGAAGGATTTGGTGCGTGTGAATGGATTAATCGATATTTTTACTGTAGATTTTTGTCATGCGACATTAAAAGTGCTTGGAATAAAATGAATATGAATAGGGGAGGAGTTGTTTCAAGCAATTCCGTCAAGTAGACCTATAAGAAATATTTGTTTCCGTTATAACATAGTATGTTCTGAGTAGCTATTCTCAAGTATGGGCAATAGCCCTTGGCTCTGTCAGAATCAGAATCCTGAAAGTAATGGAGTAAACAGTACAGTGCAGTTCGTGTTGTAGTGCTGTTTTATAAGCAGAATTCAGGATGGAAGATATTCATACCAGAGACGGCTTTTGTGTATACATAATGTATAATGAAACATTAAGAAACAATTTTGTGGCACCAAATGATCCTCTAGTTTATCTTGGTGATATTAATGTTCCAACAAGTTTTTATTTATCACCTACAGATACAGTAGAATTAAGAGACATTATTTTAGAAATAAAAAATAAAAAATCTTCTGGGGTGTAGATGATTTATCTATTAAAGTTTTTGCTAAATGGCACATTAAATATTTTAGTTCATTTCATAAATCAGTCCTTTTGATACCGACCAGTACATTCCCTTCCTGAGTAAAAACTTTCGTTGTTATTCCAATTTACAAAGTACTGATCAACCCTCAAATTTTCGACCAATTTCTGTAATATTTACACATTCTAAAATAATCGAAAAACTAGTTAAGAAAAAGATATTAGCTTTTTAAACATACATAAAATATTTAGAAGTAACCAGTTCGGATTTCAAACGAATACAAATACCAGCGACGGCTATTTTTGCTTTCTTAGAACAGGTTTATCATAAAAGAAATGATGCTGAGATTGCTGCCGCTGTATTTTGTAATTTGTCAGCATTTGATTGCAAGAAATATTGCTGCAGAAATTTCAGAGTTATGGATTCAGCGGCACTTCATTTACCTGGATTCGGTCCTACTTTATAGATCGCATTCAAGTAATAAAATCTTCAGGAAAATACTCTAATAAAGTTAAGATCAATTGCGGAGTTCCACAAGGGTCTGTTCTTGACCCCGTTCTTTTTTTGCCATATATAAATGACTTGGCAACTATCAATATATGGGGAAGATTTACTATTTTGTGGCATAATAAAAATTTGAGAATATTGCATGAGGAAATCTGTTCCGATATCTCTGTAATAAGGGAATGATGCGATTGAAATCTTCTTACATTTAATGTCACATATAATCTAAGGCAGTTGGAAAATTCAGTAAGAGCCGTTATTAAAAGATAATAGCATATAAGCCAAGGCTAATTGTTTTTCTTGGGGAGTCAGGTTACCAAGTGTATCCGAAATACAACACATACTACCTCATATATATTAGACAACCATCAATTCCAAAGCCAAGGTTCTTAAGAAGAGTTACACATTCTAAGAAACGCTGTCAATATTCATTACCCAGCAACACTGCCACTGTCGGAGCTGGGGATCCAACCCAGCACACGACCAACAGTATAACTAAGCGTGCTCGTCACACAACAAGCTTTAGCCCTCAGCGCCATCATGATGTACGAACATTGGACAATGACAGGCCGAATCTTTGATGGCCAAATTAATATTACAAAGAAATAACTGCGTTTGGATATTCAAAGGGTTTAGGATGACATTCAACAGCATGATCCTGATCATTTGAAGTCCCTGGATAAAATGGGAGTATAATTTTGTGCTGGGTCTCAACTCCATTTTCACAAACCTCGAGTTAAATTCTCAATCAATCCTATGCTCCACAAAAATTATCACACGTACGAACTAATAAATTTCTTTTAGCTTTCGAGTTTAACAAACCTTGCACGGTATTCAAATCTTCACCTATAAATCATTATACTCTTAGAAAAACACTATAATTATGTTTAAAGCCAGACAGAGACACATGCTTTTCCAGTTTCGTAGTCAGTGTTGTGAAACGGATGTGTCTGAGGTAAAGAATTCTGTTTGGTTTTACTACCTCACATTTAAATACGTATATTTCATTATAAGTAGCATAAAATAAAAAATTATATAATCAACTTGGACTATTAATATAGCTGTTTTGAATTGTAAATTAAATAAATCCATATTTTTTATGGAATCACTTAAAGCGTAATAAACACACAGTAATGAATATACTACTTGAATATAAATTTAGAAAATATTTACATAATCATTTGTGAATAGTAATTAATTTAAAAAACATTTTTCGTACTTATTAACGATTTGTTTCTTTAAGCCTCAGTTTGTTTAACCTGAGTACGCTTTTTACTTTCCATTTTTAACCTCTGTGACCACAATTCTTTCTTGGTAAACTTTTTACTTTTTGCACCTTTCATTTGCTATTGTTACTATACACAACATCAATTACGAACAAAATAACCATTTGTCATTCATATGAACAGAAAATTAATGCTATTAAGTAAATTTATATTCACGTAAACTAAATATAGAATTCGCCCTTTAGTGTCTCTTTATTTCTCCTGTCATGTGTGTGAAAAATTTTCAAATATAAATATTTATTGCGGTAAATTATCTACAACTTTGAATGCTAACACCTTATTATAGGGAACGGCAAAAGAAACCACCTAATTCAACATATTTTTATTCAGGTACTAATAAGGAATGCCGCCTGAGAAATCACTATTTCCACATCCAGATTTCCTATCCAGGTCTATTGCAACGAAAAAAAATTGATACCTCATTTGCACTCCACTATGTGGAAATAAATGTTCAGAGAACTTTAATAATACAATATCCGAAATCGTCTACCCCATATAATAAACCCATAAAGCGATATGCCATATCGGTAGTGGAGGTAGCTGATACCAAAAAATTTTTTGAGGCCTTTGGTTCTTGTACACACACCAAATCATAATTTTATTTTTTTACCCCCTTTAATAATGGAATTGGAGTGGTAATGGGGGTAGCCAAAAAAATTGTTAAGACCTTGACTTCACATACATACATTAAACCCTAATTTTATAGATCCTTGCTTGTTTTACCTATTTACCCCCATTTAACCCCTAACTCTTCAATGGGATAAGATTAAAATAGATCTAGTTCCAGATCTCGTACATATAATAGGTGTATTAAATTTCAAGTCAATATCATAAACCGTTTCAGAGTATCTTAAAAAATAATTTGGTGAGTTTACATTTACAAGTCTATCGATTAAGCAAATTAAAAATAAAGTGGGAGACGCCCATTCTCGATATTTTAAATTTTAATGTAGTAATCGGTGAGTTCCATGACAACTAAGTAACGAAATAGCACATTGAAACCATAGATATTGTAATATATAAAGTGGTCAATGGGCGAGCGTAGATCCGTCTTAATTGTGTATGTATCTCGATACTTCAGTGAAGCAATGCGTAGTGCGGTTAGTACTTGGGAAATACAACGATCTCGCCCCACCTTATAGCGGCTTGTATATCAGTGTATACGCGGAAGCTATGTAATTTCAAGACGAGGTAAAGCAGGCGGTCCCTTGTCTATTTAATGTTAGGCAAGGAAAAGATCCCTACTCTTCGAGAGAGAAGAGGTTCGGCAAAATTTCCAATTTCGAAATTTGGGGGTAGCTCGTCTCCTGGCGTCGGTAATAAGCCCTGGTAGCGGAAATAGGCCGACGTTAAGTAGATAAAAAAAAAATAATAAAGTGGTCCAAAGTCGCTCGGGAGGCTGTACTGCAAAAAGTTTCTCGCACACACTATGACCGACCATATGACCTTAAAGACAGGTACGTTTGTAGACATATTACATATTCATAATATCATCGAACAAAATACGAATATATTATTACTTTTAGATTAAAGTGAAGTTAGTTGTTAAGCAGAGAGTACTCTGTGAAATGTTTTGATTTTCCGAACTAATAACGTGACTTTGTGACTTTGTGACGGATTAACCCACGTACATTTTTATCTTATCTCCTCTTAAATATGTAGCTTTATATCATTTGTACCTGTACATGTAATAACTGATATACTTGCTGGGCAGGATATTTCTGTTCAATTTTAGTTGCCGCAATGACAATTATTTTTTAATTATGTGTAACTGCCATTAAATGCTAGTCTCTGTATTAGCTACACGTCTTATTTTTGCCCCAGGGATCTTCTACCCAATTAAATTGTAAAAAATTAGCTAGCAATTTACAAATTCGAAATATAAAACCAACGAAATAGAAAGTTATAGTTAAAGAAGGGCCACTCTATATATTACTCTGTTTAGTGAATAACGCGTTTTAAAGCGATAAAAGTATATAGTTTTACAGTGATAAAACTCCATGTTGGTGAACTGTCGGTGCTGTCAAAGGTCAATTTAGGTGTTTTACCACTAATAATGAGCAAAATAACCTGGTTTAATGGTAAATATCGCCGTCTCGCGTCTCGCTATCCATGTTCGCATTATCCGGAGATGAGCAATTATCTGAGTTTAAATAATTTCCAGTCCAGTATTAGAATCCAGAATACACTGTCGATTTAGACAAAAATAAAATGCTTTCTCAGCTTCGTTAATCATATGGCATTGAGAAATAAACTAGTTACTACTTTAGTTTTCTGCCAATGAATAACCACCCACTGAAAAGATAGCAATTCACCGCTATGAACGGTTTCTTGAGATTTAAAATATTTTTTGTGACTCTACTCATCAAATACGGTATGTCAAGGACCATCAATACACAGATAGTACAGGGAGGGATTGAAAAAAATGACTGTAACTCGAAAAAAGTTTGTGCAGACTTTAAACTTTAGTTATAAGTTTAAAATTGGACAAAGTTCACGAAACAAAAGTTTGGGAGTTTTACGTATCCGCGGGAACCTATAGGGGGTAAAAAGAGGTATTTTTAATAAGAAAAATAGTTTTTCTCCATTTTCTCAGGAAATATGGCATATTATTATACAAAAAAATAGTTCAAATAAAAGTTGTTTCTGGCAAAATTATCTAATTTGGTGTTCTTAAATTAATTTTATAGAAATAATTAATCGAAATACGGTCATTTTTAGATTGGTGGACTGATGGATTTTTTTTCTAAAACAAGTGTTTAAAGGGACAAAAGAAATTGAGCATCTAGGTGATGCTATATATTAACGAGAAATAGCATTTTTGAAAGAAAAACTAATTACTGAGCAATTACAATAAGAAAATGGCGACGTTCTGTTAACAAAAATGTGAAAACGCACATTGAATGGGCCATAACTTCTTTATTTTTTGTGATGTGGAAACAAACCAAAAATCATTTTAAAGATTTATTAATTACCTTCAATTTTGTTTCTTAGAACTTTTCATGGAAGTGTCATAGTTGCTAAGATATTCAACATTTTAAATTAAATACTTCGTCCTAAAAACGGTCGGATGCCATCTATAAAATTAAATATCTCCGAAACAATCAACCCTACACAAATATATTTTCTCTTAAACTAATATTTACTGAGATATTTGCAGAGAAACAAGAATATTACGTTTTTTCTGAAATTTCTTCACAGTTTAAAATGCAATATTTTCTAAAGCAAGCGCTGTAAGCCGATGAAAAACTTTGAGCGTCTAGGTCACACTATATATTAACGAAAAACAGTATATGGGAATATAATTTTTTAATTACTGACGACTTACATTAACAAAATTGCGACATTTTTATTTAAGAAAATGTGAAAAAGTACATTGTTTCTGTCAAAGAAACAATTTTTTCTTGTTCTTTATGCTATAAAAATAGGAAAAAAATCATTTGAAAGCCTAATTAATAGTTTTTCATTTTGGTTATTAGCGTTTCTGGCCTAAGTGCCATAGTTTCTGAGATATTTAACATTTAAACTAAATACTTCGTCTTACAAACGTTCGGACTAGGGATTGCATTACCGGTTAACCGGTTAACCGGTTATTAGGACAAAAAACACATGACGATAATTACCGGTAATTTTAATTTTTTACCGGTTATTTCGGTAAATTCTGAACTTACGATATGTCACGTGTTCAACGTTTCTATTTATGTCACTGACTAGTATTCACTAAATACAGAGTGACTGTCCCAACACTTTTAACAATAAATAAATAAAATTATAAAAAGTAAACTCCAAACACCAAGCCCTAAGAAATACATGAGAGACATTGACAATATCTTACGACAGAAAATTGAATATTTCACTGCCGCAAATATCCGTGGAATATATTTAGAAGTATGTTATTACCAATTCTTATTAACTTATCGACCCACCAATATCGATTGAGGAAGGGCATTTTCAGCTGGTGGTATTCTATGCACAAATATCAGACGACTAACATATATAGCTTTGAAAAACTAACCCTTTTAACAGGCTATTTTTAAAAAATATTGTATTTTTAGATTAGGTATTCAGTAAATGCCCTATTTGAGTTTATGTTTATAATTTTTGTTATTTAAGTGGATATTTTTGCTATTTACAGAATAATTAGTTATTTAAATTTATTTCATTTATATTTTTTCTTTTTGATAAATTAACTCCTATATAAAAAAGTCACATTTTTGTCACTTTGACAACGATAAAAAAGGTGCATCGTTTTTTATCACCGATAAAAATGCCTGTTCCTCAAAAGCAGAGTACACCTATTAGTCGCACGTCACTTTGAAATCTGTACTGTCAGCTATAATTTTTAAGTATTGTGGAAACTATACTGTACGATATGAGTCGTTTTGGGAAAATTATAATTATTTTTAATAAATTATTGTTGTTCGTTCACTTTCATATTCTGTCGTTAATTTATCTTGCCAAAAAACACTCGAAGCTTTTCTTCTATGGATAAATTTCTTTTTAACTCAAAATTTTGCCACTCAGTAATTTTGCTCGAAAAACTGATATTTGACAAAATCATTCGACCTCCGGTCTCGCGATTTTTTCATGTCAGTTCTTCTTATAAAATCACTGATTGGCAAAATTATTTCATTACAAAGAGAAATTTATCCAATAAAAAAAAGTCTTGTGATTTTACTGTTGATAAAAAACCTTTTGTTTGTTCATTATATCACATATAAGTACGTATATAAAAATGTTTTTTGTTAAATTTAGATAATTTTGTATATCGAAAAAGACAATTGCCATTTTCGCCACCCTAATCATCCATTCTAAAAATTACCGGTAAATACCGGTTAACCGGTTATTTACATTTTTATTTACCGATTTACCGGTTATTAAAACTTCCGGTAAATTGCAATCCCTAGTTCGGACGCCATGTTTAGACTTCCATGTTTAGACTTTTTACCCCCTGAAAAGGGGTGGCATCCACTCCCTATAAATTAGCAAGCCCTCGCATAATATAGAAACTTCTTTTTTTTATGCATTTATTATTAAGCTGCCAAAAATGAACGAGATCTAATTCATATGACATTATTCCGAAGTTAAAACCTCTAATATTTCGGTTAATTATTGCTATAAAATTAAATTTAAAAACACCAAATTAAAGATAATTTTTTCAGAAACAACTTTTATTTGAAATTTTTTTTTGAAAATGCCGTATTTCCATAATAATTAAAAATACCTCTTTTCAACACCTATAGATTATCGCGGATTCGTACACCTTCTAAACCTTTTTGTTTCGTGAACTTTGGCCTATTTTGAATCTATAACCAAAGTTTAAGGTCTGCACAAATTTTTTTCAAGTTAAAGTATAGTTTTCCTGTACAAAGAGAAAACTTTAACATAAAGAGCGGTCCATTTGGCCATTGTCTCTCAATTGATCGAAAATAGCCACCACTCAGTTCCATATTTATACGAAACCCTCCCTAATAGCAATAATTATTCAGTCCTTGGAAAAAATAGGAGAGGGACCCGTCCGATATTAAACCGTAATGAATCTCGAGTGAGTAAATACTTGTGGAGGCATTACATGAAAACCTAATAAATTCTAGTCCGTTGAGCTGCTAATTGAAAGCAACAAATCACGGAACCGCTGTTGAATAATTAGCGACGGTGGGACGTTAGCAAAAGTGAAAACTTCTGGACCCCGGCCAAACTGAATAAATAATTCACCGATTGTGTGAATTGACCGCAAATGCGTTAAGAATGGGTGACTTTTAAAACAAAGAACGTCTTATTTATATAGCATAAACATATATATGTCTACAGATACGAATATCCAGTGAAGTCAGAATAAAATGTGTATATTCAAAATGTGTGAATTAAATTTTTTTTAAACTGAACTGCTTCTAAAATAATAACATACTCTGAAAAATTAAAAACTGTAGTCCAAGAAAAAGAGGCATTTCACGATATTTAGGAGGCAATTGAAAAAAAATGATAATGTTTAGAATCGAAAACTGAATATCAGAGTCGAGCAATGCTCCCTTGAAATTGGGCCATATGTGTCAAACAAGGTGATCACCAGAGGCGTGTAAAGTGTCATGTTTTATATAAACCATATTTATTATAATCTGAGCAAAATGTTACTTCGATTTTTGATGATGTACAACAAAAAGACATGTACAAGATTTCAAAATTCAATAGTATACAGTGTGTTCCTCAGATTTGAATAAATTTTACGTAGATTGGACGATATATAGCAATTTTACTTCAAAATATTATTAATAAGAAGTTTGCGATACGAATTAAAATCGCAGTCAGGCATTGGCATTGCCGAGTGCGAATAACTATGGGATTAGAGAATAACCACTAAACTGAATCAATTCATTCTTGACTAATCGTCAACAGTATGTAATCATACAACACGTCAGTGAAAATAACGTATACAGAGCCAATTCTGAACGTTCGTTTTTATGTATGGGAGTTCCACAGGGTTCAATGATGGACCCTGTATTATTCATATTGTATATTAATGAGCTTCATTTTATGCTATGTAATGAATTCTTTTCAATGTATGCTGATGATCTTTCTATGATTATTTCAGATTCTATGCATAATGTGTTAGAAAGTAAGTGTAACAATGTTGTAGAAAAAATATCTACATTTTTCAATCAACATCAGTTGTATTTCAATGCAGAAAAAACTCAGGTCCATAATAGACAGCAGAACTGCGAGTCTATTTCATTTAAGGTCAATGAATCATTTGTAACAGGTACGCATGAACGCATAAAGTTTTGGGGTTTACATATTGATGAATGTTTAAGCTGGAAATCGCATTGTGAATATCTGATTTCCAAACAATTTCATTTTTGTTTAATAAATATTAAAAAATAAAAAAGGTATTAGCCGTGAACTTAATCTGAGTGCTCCACGTAAACGTGATTTGTGCTGTATTCAAGCAAAATATTAATCAAGCAAATACCTAATTCGCAGTTGCTTGACTGCAGTTTCTACACGTTCATATTTTATGACAATTGCAATGAGTTTAAAAAATTTATGGACCATATATGCACCGTGAAGTTTTTTGTAATGAAAAAACAATTTTTTTCGGCATGCTTAAAAACATTTTTATAGAGAATTTAGGGAATATCCACTATATACTTTTACTCTATAACTAACTAGAAGATATATTTTTTAAAAAAAGTTTTCGATACCATTTTCCAAATTTGACAGCTAACCTTTCGCGAGGAAGAAAAACTTGACCTTACACAGAGAGACAAAAACTTTTAAGCTTTCCAGACTTATGTCCGAATTGACATCTTTTTGCGCCCTGGATATTTGAGCCTATTCCAACAACGAGTGATACTACTTGAAGGTTTTTCTGAATCCAAAGAATATGGTATATTTGAGTTAATGTCAAAGAATTTAAAAGAGAAAAGCCAACAGAAATTGTTAAAGATATGAGGTGTGAAAAATTTGTTGCGGCACCTTCGCCAAAATATCGAATCATGCTTTGAAAGTTCGCAAAATCAAGTGGAAATCTACATTTCCACTTTGCGAACTTTCAAAATGGATTGGGCCTTGATATACCAAAATAATAGAATGAGATCAGCTACAAGAACTTTTCTTTCTCTGTCGATTTTATTGTCCACTTAGCCTTCGCATTTTGGCCCAACTTTAAATACTATATTAATTATTTTAAATATCATCAAAAATAGGTCCATCCATCCTCATCGTAGAAATTACACTTAGCATGTCTACATTTAAAAAGTCCTTTGCTATTTCGTATTACAATATATTTATTACGGATCACTTCAAGCAATTAACACATTTATCTATAATCGACATATAAAGCATGCATTTTAAAACACACTACTCAAAAATTTTTGAAAAGGCATTTGAGATCAGATTAAATTCATTTTTAATTAAATATAACTTGTTAACCCCTAGGCAATATGGGTTTTGCAAGAATAAATCAACACAAGATGCGGTTCTCTCCTTTTATGAGAAAATTCTACATAACTTTGATGAAAAATTACTATCAGCTGGCATTTTTTTCGATCTATCACGGGCCTTTGACACCATAAATCACAATTTGTTGTTAAAAAAACTTGAAATATACGGTATCCGTGGCCCAGCATTGGAATGGATAAAGTCCTGCTTATTGGAGAGAACTCAAACAATCAAAATTGTACATGATGGCATGGAATGTCTTTCAGATAGTGTTAACGTTCTGACAGGGGTACCACAGGGCAGTGTATTAGGTCCATTATTGTTCATTATTTTCGTCAACGATTTAGTAACTAACTTAAATAATTGCTTCTTAACCCTTTTTGCAGACGACACCTCCTCTATCATAACTGCTCCTAACGTTGACCTCTTAAGCAAAAATGCCACCTTATGTGTTGATAAAATGTCACAATGGTGTCGCAATAATGGTCTGATTCTAAATCAGCAAAAAACTGTATTTTTAATGTTTTCCCCGATTCGTGCAAAGTTGGACTTTAGCCTGTTGGTCAGAGGAAATCACAATCTCCATCAAAATGATCTTACGAAGTTCTTAGGCGTACATATGGATATGAATATGTCATGGGAGGCTCATATTGAGAATCTGACGAAAAAACTGGCTAGTCTAAACTTTGCACTTCTTCAAATAAGGGACACTGTTGAAGCTGACACACTAAAAACATTCTATTACGGATGTATTTACTCGGTTTTGCAATATTGCATATTGTGCTGGGGAAATAGTTCGGGAATTAGCAAGGTGTTCATTTTGCAGAAAAGAATTGTGAGAAGTATGTTTAAACTTCCCTACAATACATCCTGCAAAGATTATTTTAAACAGCATGACATACTCACCATTTATTGTATATATATTTTGCAATCTGTATGTTTTGTCAGGAAAAACATTGATAGTCTTTTAAAATGTGGGGATGTTAATAAATACAGCACGCGATCGCAAAAAAATATTTATGTACCGCCCCATAGATTAGAGCAGTCAAAAAGAGGGCCCTTTATCTCTTCAATTAAAATGTATAACCACCTCCCACAAATTATAAAAGATGCAAGTAGTTTTGTGATTTTCAAGAAGATGGTAAAAAGATTCCTAGCGGAACATTGTTTTTACTCTTACGAGGAATACTACCTCTTTACTTAATGTTCTCCATCTGATCTTACAATTTGTACCTACTAATGCTGTGATAATTAAAATTTCACCCATTTATTTATTTATTGTTATACCTTTATTAGATTTTAGTTGTACATCTCCTTGTTTGTTTGTCTGTTTTTCATATGTTGTCTAATCTACCTCTAACTATATATACATGCATATATATGTACATATTTTTTCTTTTTTTGTTTTGTTCTATTTTGTATTTGACAATTCCAATACTGTAATAGTCTATGGAAATAAACTCATTATTATTATTATTATTATTATTATTATTATTATTATTAATATAGTAGGCAACCCATATAGTTAAATGAACGTGAAGAAAAAATTGCCACTTTTTTAAAAACGTATTTCTGGATGTGCCTGAAGTTTCAAACGTTCACTTGAACGAATTTCGCATGAAAGGGAGAAATTAATAAAAACTACAAATCGACTTAGGCATACCAGTCTTCTGGTAATATTTGCTGGCAACAACACTATCGTTGCCAGCAAATATTATCACAAAAATGGTACGCCTAAGTCGATTAATTTTTCCTTTTCATATGAAATTCGTTCAAGTGAATGTACGAAATTTCAGGTACATATTTCTGGAGACAAGAAAAACATCAAGAAATAAAATCGTTATTATATTGTGTTAAGCGACGTGTTAACATGTCATTTGGACATATGATTTGAAGTTACTATTAGTTGAATATTTTTAAAGAGCTCTAAGTGAAAACGAATTTTTATTCTAATATTGACACTTATATCTCATGGGAACTTATTTCTAAAGACGCAGCCCACTTTTACGGTATTGCCGCAGTATTTCACACATACGTTAATATAGCTCACAATTAAGGAAAAGACTCAAAATACGTCGTTTATTCTCTGATTATAATTGGTTGATGTTAGACTTTCGAAGTGCAATCAATGCGCTTTGATACCAATTTTTTGTGTTCTTTTGAAGCGTGGACAACTCATCAGTAGGTAATGAATCCATCAGGAACTTCCACTAAGACCTTAGAAATAAAAAATAATAAAAAAAATTGTTGCTTATTAAATAACGCCAGTGAAAGTTTACACCAACAACGGATTTTTATCCCATTCCATAACCGCGGAGAGATCATTAACTCTTAATCCAAGTCTGTTTTATAAAATAAACGCGTTTCAAACTTTTGTATGCAGATGTAATCAAATCCAGTTAAGATTTATAGTAGGAGAGCTAGCGGTTAGTACCCGACTAAGGTGATTTTACAAAGCTAAGAATTTGTAGACTTATGGTTTAATACTAATAACATGCTAAAAACGTACTCTTCGCCTGTTCACTGAACTTTTTATATAATTGTTACACATTCTATAGGATACTTTTCGCAGTTTTTTTCTAAATAATGTTAGTTTTAGACATTTTTAATTTTATAAGGCTAAATGGAGGAATAAATATCGTCATATTTATTTCTGTCGTCTTCCTTAATTTTTTATACTGATGGTATATAAATATTTGCATAGATAATCAAATGTATAACAGTTTTCATTGCCAATTACATTTTTTTTTATATAAAATTGGGTGATTCCATAAATCGATTGCCTATGGTATTCTCGATAAATATGATAAGTTGTCGCTGGTTTTGCAGTATTTACTTCCTTCAACTGAGTTATGAAAGTGAGACGGCAAACATTATGATAATAGATCTTATCGTATGATAATTCTGTTAGTTTTTGGTATATTTCACTATGCTCAGTTATATTTTTTAAATTCTTTATGAAGTCATCACTTTCCGTGCAATGTAAGGGCTGGAAGAGGCCCTTATGTTTTATAACTTTTTTTATCACTCTGTACGTTTTCTATATTTTCCGTAGAAGAGACATATGGAGGTTGGTGTCTCCAACAAAGAATTGATGCACGACCTAACAAAAAAATAACTTTTCTTTTAGAAATTTTTATTAAAAAAAAAACATCTAAAAAAATTGTTTTTTGCTATTTATTCCCACGGATGACTAAGACAAGTTTTTTTTACTGTTCGCAAATTTAATAGGCCTATAACTTCTAAACAAATAAAAAACGACTTACAAGTTTTGTGTTTTTTAGTCTTACAATTAAGACTCTTTTACGCTCCCATAATTTGAACATGCCGATACCGGGACACTTTGTATGTGCTACAAATTCAAATATCTACGCTGTATTTTGAAAATATATATGTCTATCTTAGATACTGCGCCAGCTACAAAAATGCATCAACTATTGAAGGATTCGGAGATATTGCGTCGTCCACTGCAGGACCATCTCATGACGATGAGATAACAATCCTTTGTTGGAGACACCAACCTCTGAAGACGTTTCTTGTACGGAAAATATAAAAAACGTACAGAGTACACCCGACATAATATGTTTCTTCTGTCATAAAATACTGAAAAACATAAGAGCCTGTTCCAGCCCTTACGTCGCACGGAAAGAGCATAATGAAACATACGAAGAAAGCATCATCATCAGATACAGTTTATTATTACAATGTTTGCCATCTCACTTTTATAAGTCAGTTGAAGAAAGTAAATACTGAAAAATCATATGACTTATCATATTTATTGAGAACATCATAGATAATCACCAATTTTATCAAAGAAAATATAATTGACAATAAGAAGTGTTACACATTTGACGATTTATGCAAATATTATACGGCAATAATTAAAAAAATTGACGACAATATTGACAATATTTATTTCTCCATTTACCCTCTCTTTTCCACGTATGCATGCGTATAACGTTGCCACTGTAGCGCTCCCATAAAAGTTTGTTGTCGCCTGGCTTTCTAGATATTGTTATATGTTTTACCCCAGAGATATCTATGGGAACTCCCTCTAACTTCCATAGAAGTAACAGAGAACAATTAAGTTAGTTATTGGCTGGTTCGGTAATCTTAGGAGAGATAGCGCGGCATCTAGAAACATCTAGAGTTCTAGAATCTTCCAGAAGCAGTTACCCAAGACTATAAAAGCAGAGAGAGTGGCCGCACAAAAACAGTTTAGTTAAGTACAGTTCAAGTGAGCAGAGTAGTTCAGAGAAAATAAGCAAAGTGATCAAGTGACTAAATAATTGAAGTATAGTACTCAGTGTTAGTAAAGTAACTGTTTGTTGTAATTAGTACATAAGTTAATAAATTAGTGTTGGTGTTATAATTTTCGGATCCACGATACAGGGTGTTTACAAATCCGCTATACCGAACAACTTTATGATCACCTGGTACGTATTTGCAACCAATAAAATCGCCTGGCAATTTTTTTACATTTAAAGGTATGTAAAATGAAACATATTAAAATTACAGCTTAAAGCACCTTAATTACAATATTTGTTTTACACATTCAAAAATATTGGAGTTGATATGGCAACCACGGTTAGGTCTGCCAGGTCGTTTCTTTCTTATTTAATTAGTGACAATCATCAATCTACAAATGTTTAGCTTTGTAAATACCTAAGTCGGATTGACCGTTAGCTCCTACACTATTACGTTAACAATTGTATAATACAAATTATACAATTAAAATCGAATTAATCATGTCTGGGATTGTAAAGATAATTTATTTTGCTGTTATACTTTCGAGGGTAAACAGTGCAACAAGCCATTTTTTCCCTTAAGCTTTTCCCCAAAGGTTCACAATGTGCCATATACAATTGCGTTATCCTTTGTCAGATAAATCAAGCGGATTTCAGCCAACAAGCTGATGTGTATGATGTCAAAAGTGATATAAAAAAAGAGAAGGAAAATTTCATCATTCAGGAATTTTAGAAAGCCCATTCGTCAAATGTTGAGAATTAATAAACCGGCAGAACGGAATAGAATTTTTAGCGGTATAATTGAATATTATTAGCTAGTCCGCGTTTGCATTTTGTCGTAAAATATGTTTAATGAAATATAATGAACATAAATGTTGTATGGAAAATACTCAACAGAAAATAATGTAATACGGATTCTATTTAGAACGGTTGTACTTTATGCCTCAATTAATTAACTGAACACTCCGTTGAGTATGTGCTCTATTCTCGTTCAGCGCGCCAGATCACAATTTTGCTAATAAAAGTAAATTTTAATGGGTTAATTCTGCAAGGAATCGATTCTAATTATAGCTTTTTGGAAAGGAAAGGTTCGACTCTAAAAATATATTGATTCGAACTTTCATTAAGTCCCAAAATTGCTATTGAAAATTTCCATATGTCTATAGTTGGTATGTACGTACGTATGTAACTATTTTTTCGTTTAACTCGCTCTAACTCATAAACGGAACAATGAATCGGTCTAAAACTTTAACCACGTTATCACGGCATATTTGTTAACAAAATGTGTTAATATGAAAGTTAGTGTAGAGAATACGATTTTTTTTCTAAGGTCAAGTCGATAAAATGTGAGAAATTGATACATGATAATTTCAGGTTTCTCTGATAACGAGCCTATAAAATTTCATGTAAATCTGCAAAAAAATTGCAATTATCGCAGCCATATTGAATTCGCTATTTTGAATTCTTGACTTTTGACATCAGATTCGCTATCAGTTACTCCTAAAATACCCAACTACCCACTTTAATGCAATTCCGACGGAATTTGAATTTTTTACCACAAAATTAAATTTTATTAAATTAAATTTTCACTAGCGACTGCGCCAAATTCTCAACTATAAAATCTTGTTTCCAATTTTTACTCCACTGTTGAGCCATATGAAGTCGGTAAAAAGAAGTATTCGTGATATTTGTTGAGACATTTAAACCCTCAGATATTATGTTTTTCGCAATTTAAAAAAAATGTGCGAAATTTCGCAATTTGGACCTCAAATTTATGTTTAGCTATTCAAAATACATGGAATGTGGTATTCTCATGTCTGGAAAAAACAAACCGTCATATTTGGTGTACTTGAAGTGAAAGTTTCGATAACGGAAAAAGAAATCATATTTTCCGCAACGTTAACTGCTTTTAATTTAATTTTTTTAATTATAATTTAACATTTTTGTTTTAGTTTATGTATTTTTAGGTGTGAGACTTTTGTACTTGAAGTATTAAAAACCAAGGCTGTCTGATCCTTTTGGTTTAGAGCTTTCTTTCATCAAAATCTTTAAAAATCTTTACAGAATGTGGCAAAATACCCAACAAACAGTACGATTTTTTTTTTATTCCTTGTGCCTGTGTTACTAATTGTTATAAACAATTTCCTATCAAAATTTTGTTTTTTTCATTATTATAAAACAAAAATAGAAAGCAAAAATAATTATTTTGTTTTGTTTGTTTGTTTTCTATATCCGTTATTCATTTTTTTTTTACCAATTAAGAAACTAAAATTCAAGTGATTTTTTGAGGAAATCAGGGATACTGCCTATTATAGGGTAAAGCAACTTGCAGGATGTGCACTTTTGGTTTTACCAACGGTTTGCAGCTATTATTTTAACAAATTGAGATCAGAGATAAAGAATTCTTTGCGATAAATTCAAAATTATTTTAATAAACGATAGGTGGATAAAAGAATATCATGGTGTAGATAAGTGAAATGAAAAGAACCAACAAATACATCTATTTACTTTTATTTTATTTTTACTTTAAGTCACCGTCCTGTTTATAGTTTGCAAGAAATCCATATTAAATATATGTCGTCATACATGGGAAATTCCATTCTATATAATATTAAGCAGTTTTCAGATCGATAGAAATTAACATTAAGGATAAGATTTTGCAGAGTGAAAGGGAAATATGCCTTTATTTTCGATTTATTATAAATATTTAAAAAACTAAACATAGTGTAATCTTTAAAACTGTTTACAGGGTTGCCACAGAAATTTCAGTTTCAATTTCCCTGATTTACCCCGACCTTTCAAGATCAATTTTCAAACATTTCCTTGACTCTCGACTTAAAAAGGTACCAGGAAAAAAATTTGATATTTTTTTTTTAACACTGCCTCCACCATCCCCATAGCCGTCCTTACGCCTTCTTTTTATTTTTTTTATTTCAAAATTAGAAGTACGTACAAATCAAAACTACTAACCTAAAGAACAAAATCCTATATATAGTACTATATAGAACTAAATGCCAAAACTAAAAAATACAAGTTATTAATTTAACTTTTAATAAAGGAACAAAATATCAAACTTTTAAACTAAAAAAATTGTTGGAAAAATTGCACTTAGGAACTAAGTACCAACAGAAATAAACTTTTAAACTAAATGAAAAAATGGAAAATATGAAAAAAAATTGCACTAAGTGATAATAAAATAATTCAATAATAATGCAGGAACTTTAGAGAACAATAAAATGACGCCGATGTTTATAAAATAATTTTTCCAGGATTCTCTTAGATTTATTGCTATTTTCCCTGACTTTCGGCCTAAATCTCAAGTCTTCCCTGACTTTCTCTGACTTTCCTGACTTCCTCTGACGTTCCAGGTCTGTGGAAACCCTATTTTAGATACTTGCTATTGTTCTAATGAATACAACCATTTTTTTAATTGTAAATTTCTCTTGTACTTGAATATTGCAGCTGGTCAATGAAAATAGTTCCTAATTTCGTTATTAGAATATGGCATTTAACTATATACAAAGTTCATGATAAAAACTGCATATAGTTGTATTCCTTAGAGCAATGGCAAGTATCTGAAACTATTTTAAAGATTATATCATTTATGATTTTCTAAATATTATTAATAAATCGAAAATAAACGCATATTTCCCTCTCACTCTGCAAAATCATATCCTTAATAGTAAAAATAATAAGGAATATAATAATGGCATGGAATAGAATATTTACCACAATCATTTAATGTCATTATGTCTAATACATGTATTTTTCTTTTAAAAAATTCAGTGATACTAAGTGTAACTGTTCATGAATTAAAAGAGAGATGTACTTCTAATAACAATTATATGTCAATGTGATGAAGGTGTTTTACAAAATTCGATCTCATACATACCTAATGTGAAACACTAATCATTCTTTGCGTTGAGGATATGGGTAAAACGAAACATAACCATAAGTTCTATTCAGTAATGTTATTTACTAAATCTGCATGACGTGTAAAATTGATCGTGTTTTCATTTTCATTTATTAAAAAGTTTGAAAACGATAGTATATATATGCACGTGGGAAGCCTGTTGTAAGCGAAGTATTAATCAATATCTATCAATATATTAACCAGAAACAGATACTAGTAGGAGGGTAATATTAATCTACATTACTTCTATTTTATTCAGTAGAAAATATAACGATATTATAATAATACATAATTATGGCTGGACATAACACTTATGTTTTAATAGCAATTTGTCGTTTTTTTTTTTTAATTTAAATACACTTACTACACACAAATGCAAGATATATACATCCATTTCGTGAAATAGTTCTCATGGTACGCCCTAAAGAGTGCTCAAAATTTCAAAATGTCAAAACGGAGGCGTGAAAGCCCCGGGTTAGGGCATAAGTCCGCCATCTTGGATTATATAACAGACAGACAAAACCATGTACCTTCGCCCTTCTGTAACGTATGATCTCGTGTTCATAATTTTTTATTCTGAACAAAAAAAATGACCACATATTCTTGAAAAAATAAAAAATAAGCGAGACATGCATATAACTAAATCTTAAAAAGCCATTCGGATTTTGTCCTTTGCTTTCTTTACTTAAATCTTTATCAAGCAATGTTATTAGTCAATGTTTTTCGAATAACCTTTTTTATTTAGTAATAACTGGGTTATGAGCGATATTTGTCTAAAAATATAAAAAGATTTTGGCATCCCAAAATTTATCCAATCGGAAAAAATATTTACTTATATATTAGTAAAAACCGTAATTTTAAAATTTTCTTTCTCTTGGCAGCTATTTAAACAATATTTTTTTCAGTTTTCAATTTTTGTTTTGGTAGGTTTTAGGCACTACATTTTTTGGACATTAATTTGTAAGAAAAATTCTATGAACATATCTCTAACTGACTTAAAGATTTGCAAATTGACAAAAATATAATAATTTAAACTGTGGGAATGTCAAATGCTCTTTTGTGGATGTTTAAGTTCGACAAATGATATGTTATAGAAAAATAAGACATCTATAAAATTTCTCATCAAAATCAGTGTGCAAAAATATGAAGCCTAAAAGCCGGCAAAACAAAACAAAAAAACATTTTCTGTCTTCAAATAGCTCCTTTATTTTCCGTATTAAAGAAAATCACCAAGAGTGCAAAATATTTAAGATCACATTTTGCTGACTTTATAAATACTTATTTTTAACTGGATATTTTGGGTGAGTAAACTACATCTTCCGTGTTCTTGGATAAAATCTACCATATCTCGCATAACAAAAAAGCTTGTTCGAAAAACAAAATTGTTGCTAAAACATTGTTCAAACTTTTTTTATTATAATTTATATAAAGTGGAGGGCAAAATTTAAATAGTAAAATTTTTTATTTTAGTAATTAGCAAGTATCTCGTTTATTTTTGATTTTTTCAAAAATACATTTACTCATTTTTTTTTAGAACGAAATACGCTAACGCTAGTATTTTGGAAAATTTTAAGTCATTCATTTCATTTTGTCTTTATTATCTCTCGATGTTTTTCACTTGCAATCGTTTTTATTTATTTTATTTTTTTTAATATTTATTATATATTGCATGATCCTAAAAATTAAAAATATAGCATATCCTAGAAACCCAACTACCTATACAATAATACCAGATATTATTATTAGAATCAATTAATATGTTTTTGTAGTAGAAGTAGTAAATAAGTTTCAATGTTTAACAGACTGTAACTGTAACAGATCGAGGTATCGTTATACACAGATTTCGCTATATATATATATAGTTTGTATTCTTAATACATATTACACCGTTTCTCGTTTATATCTAAATGCACTTAAATAAACCACAGAAATAAAGTATATTTCTGCTTAACTCTTCAGTGTTGTTGTTAACTATAGATTCCTTTGAGCATTACCCAAATCATAATATTTTAGTGTTACAAGTCTCCTTTGACCACGATTCTAATAGAGTCAAATGCCTAATTTGATCCGCTTCTTTTTATAAGAACTCGGACCTTTTCGAAGCAGCAGAGGTTCGTCTTTTTTATATAAAGAGCACATACAGTACTGAAACGTGAGAACATGGAAATAAATAAAAGAATTGGTTTGGCAATATAGAAAATCATACAGCATTATAGGAAAGAATTAAATGGATATATAATTTTGCATGCTTTATTTTTAACATTCAAAGAATATATGGACAGAAAAAAAATGAGTATTACAAATTCTTTAATATGGATATTTCGGTGTCAACACACATAAAACAAAATCAGATTCAAACAAATATTCAGTTATGGAAAATTATCTAAAACCAATTTGGAGAAACCGATTTAAGAAATTATAGTTGTTGAGATTTGTCTCATTGTTAGATCGGCAAATACGTAAAGAGAAACATGTTTCTCAAAATATAGAAATCACAAATTAGAGGCTTATTTTTACAATTATTTTTTATTTATTTGCTTTTATCATGATTAGAGAATATTATTTAGGTATTAAGCAAATCACAACTTACACATTTTTCTTATTTATTATTAAATTACCTACTTTCTGTATCTTATTGCCCTAATCTGGGTACGCTTATATACTAGGTAGGCAAATGCTTTAAAACACTCATTACTGGAGAACATATCAAAACAACTACTCTTCTAGCTAATACTGACGAAGTATTGAATTACATGATAGGATTCTTAGTATTTTAAAGCCAAAAAATATATTAAAAATAGTTAAATCATTTATTTAAATTCAGTCATTCACACTTTTTTATTTAATATGAAATTATTTACTTTTTGTATATTTAGTACCTAATCACGCTAATATACTACTTAGGAAAACACTTTAAAACACTCATCATTGGAGAACTAATCAAAACAACTACTCTTCTAGCTAATACTGACGAAGTATTGAATTACATGACAGAGGCTTATTCATTTTTATGAAAATTCACTACAAATCATACATTTCATTATATATTAAGAGGTTGAATTGCCTTATTTATGTTGTGTGTATGATATATAATAATTTGCTTTATAAACATTAAACTATAATAAACATTATTTTTAAATTATCCATTGTCTGGCTACAAAAGCATTAAGAAATAATAATGGAACAGCAATGACTCATTCTGGAAATATTTGATGAATCAAAAATATATCGTAAACTAAATTAATTACAAGTAACAAAGAAAATGATTGTTAATTATTAAATTAATTTTTATGGAGATATTTTTAGATATAATATGTACTGGTAGTATATCTAGTTTTAGTAACTACAGGCAATTATTCACAAAAAAGGCATTCAGAAAGGTCCCATTTAGTTTTTTTTGTATTGTCATATTTTCTGCGGTTTTGGATAACATCTGAAGAAATTTTCATGATATGGATCTTCTGTGTGACGAAATTTACGATAAAATTTTTTTTTTTTTTTTTGTAGAACGAACGTTAATCTTTTATTTAAGTGTGAAGTGTGATATACTGAGGAGGTAAGAAAGGAGTGTTTCACTGAAAAAAAAAATAGTTTGCATTATAATTTAAAGTTTTTTATGTATATTGTGTGTATATTTATTTAGTTCATATGATGTATCAAAATCATTACATTACTTTATTATTAAATTACAGTGTTGGTTCTGGTTTCATAAAAAAAGTAATCGCCAATTATAAAACTAGACACAATGTTTTAGAAATTACTGATACTAAATAAGTAAATAATTGTCTGTTTAATATTTTTCTAGTTGGTACGTTATTTTCATTAGAGAGTAATCCAATGCATTAATATCAGTCTTCTTCGATTGCTTATAGAATCATATGCATGCGTTTTATACTGCTCTTGGTGTATTCCAAATATGTAATATTCTTTGTGGATAGTAAAAATAATTGGTCCCAATACTGTACCCTGTAGGATGCTCATAGTAATATTCACTATAGCAGTTGTCAAATTTTACTTTCTGAGATTTATAGACGAGATAATTCCTGTTTATATTTTTTAATAAAATTCCATAATGAATAATGTCGAAGGTAGTTCAAAAATACAGTTAAACATGTATTTTGCTCATGAACATTATTTACTACATAATAATTCAGGGATGGCATTTTCAGTTGACATGTTCTTTCTAAAACTATTTTGCCGATTGATTATTATTATTATTTAAAAAAGTTAATAGTCTTTCTTTTAATGTTTTCAAAAATTTTAACACGTTTATTATAACTGCCATAGGTCTATAGTTAGAAGGTTTTGTCAGCTGCTTCAAATATAAGTTGTTGTATATAAGTTTGTGTTTTGGGAGTATAGCCTTTTTTAAAATATAAACTAAAATAGAAAATTAAAAATTAAATATATTAAGGTAGGATCATATCTGCAATATTACGAACTTGCTCATCACAGCTATTCTACATAGGGTTTCTTTTTAAAAATGGAACAAAGTCTCATTTTCTTCCGTGATTTTTATCCTAAATGATGTTTTAATAAAGCTTTAGGGGATAGAACTATGACAACAAAGATCTCATATAAGTAATATTTCATATATCTAAAACAATATAACTGGATTTTTTCTAACAATATTTCAATTCTACTACACCATTTATATGTTATCGTAACATAATGAAACTTATTGAGCATTTTATAAAATTTTCTAGCTTTCTCATGTTTATATAGCCAAAAGCAAACATTAATGTATATGTTTAAAACTTCATTCTGCATAGAAATATATAATTTATATTCCACCGTGAGTATCTTGTTACTAAAACTTTGTTATGCTAAACAATAGTATCATTTACAATAACAAGCCACTGGGGATTCTCGTTTATACTGTTATGTATAACTCAATTATAGTAATGATTTTCTTGACTGCTCGTAAGGTGGAATATTTTCTCATTTTTTAGGAACAAAATACTCAAAAATTTTAATTTTTCGCAAATAATATATGGACCAAGAGCACATAAGAACCCTCGCTAGTTATAGCGGCCAGTTCGGTAGGTAGTAAACCTTTTCATATTGCTGTCAAAATATTTATTTATGTACCAAGGGTCGTAAGTGCACTATTTTGGTCGAGAATACAATTTGCAAGCCAGGGTCCGTAGGGCTGGGATTTGCAAGTATTCCAGACCAAAAAATCGCACTGTACGACCCGTGGTGCATATTATATTTCATGAATCATTAACTTAAAAAAAAAGTTGAGAAAACTAATGGAAAACTATAATTATTTGAGTCAGGTTTCATATTTGCTAAGCAAATAGTAAAAGTAACGATGCTTGGAAAATCCATGGCAACCGTGAATAAATTAAAATTAAGACTTTTTTTAGGACATGTCTTAAATCGTTCCTTAGGCTTTAATCTTTATGAAAAACATTGTCCCCAAGGATCGGGGGGCGCACGTACAGCTAGGGAGGGCTCCCCGACTAATCAGGTTTTTCCTGTTAACATAATGAATAAAAAGAAAATAATGCATTGCCTTATAATTTGCTAAAAGAAATTTAGTACAGATCATATAAGACACCAAACTCATAGCAAAGACTCATATTACAGTTCATCTCAAACTTATAGCAACATGAGGCCCAGTGTTTCAATGCAAAGTTAAGCACTTTATCCTACAAATAAATTAGCTAGAAATTTAGAATATGTTTTTATTATACACTTTAATATTGCAACTTCATATTCTGACCTTCTAGCTAATTTATTTGTAGGATAAAGTGCTTAACTTTGTATTGAAACACTGGGCCTCATGTTGCTATAAGTTTGAGATGAACTGTAATTATGGTGTGGCATCAGATTTTCGGTGAGACATTAGCCTTTTTCTGTTAAACATAATGTCAAATAATCAACAGAAAAGAGACTTATGCATTGGGTTATAATTTATTAGAGGAAAATTACAAATTATGGAAGATACAAAACCTTGTTGAATCCCTATACTTTAATATGCATTAAAATAGTCTATATCTGGAATTTCGGTATGGCATCATCAGATTATTTGCGTCAAATAAAAAAAAATTATGTGTTGCGGTATAATTTATTACAAGAAATTTGGTATAGATTATTGAAAAAGAAAACATCGAATTCTTATACTTTAATATGGATTATTATAGTGTGGCGAAACCTTAGATATGAAAATTCGGTAAGGCATCAGGTTTTTTTTATGTTAAAGATTATATTAACAATGATGGAAATAGAATTGTAATGCTTTATATAGTATTTATTGGTTTGACGCTTATTGTAATTTTGTAAATTTGTATAAAAAAGGCTTGTGCTATACTTGCTGCTATCACAAAAGGCCAAAAAATCAATGGTGTTTCTACCAGTATAGCTACTACATATCCATCCGCGCGGTGTGGATAATAAGTGTTTAAATCAAATACCAAACAGTAGCTCTTCAGTTAAGTGTTTTTTGCATGCAAATAATTGACTGTTTGACCTAGAATGGGCCGCCATATTAGGTCAAACTCGCAATTTTTGCAGCCTTCTAGTCTTTATCTCAAAATGGCACTTTCTATCTGGGGTTTGAGGACCTCGTCTACTGATTACAGCAAACATTAGCTTTGCAGTTTAATTCAGTGTGACTGCCAAACTTGCGTTTTTGACACATATTTAAACAACATAATTAAGCCACCACCACACAAAACACCTCAAAGGGCGTCAGTCTGACTGCCATTCTTGCGTTTTTGATACTTACTTGAGCAATATAAAAAACTTTAACACCTACCGACCTTGCTGCTATGGCTAGCAATTCAAGTGCTATGGGGTTTTGATCTACTACAAGGTTAAATGAGTATTACACCATTACATAAAACACAAAAGGAAATCAGTCTGACTGCCATACTTGCTCCTTTGCCTCTTATTTAAACAGTATAATTATGTCTATCCATCGACCTTGCCGCTATGACTAGAAACTCAAGTGCTATGGACTCTTGGTCTAATACAAGGCATTTGTTGGTATTATATCATCACAAAGAACATAAAAGTACGTCAAGTCTGACTGCTCTACTTGCGTTTTTGACTCTTATTTAGGCCAAATAAAAAGGTTTACTACCTTTTGAGCTTGTCACTATGCCTAATAATTAAGACTAAGTTGGTATTACACCATCAAACAAAACACAAAAGGACGTCACAACAAATAAAAGAAAAGAAAATGAAAGAAAAATCTCCTTACCATTTCGTAGGCGTACTTTTCGGGTGACGCAGCGATTGGGGGGTTGTCAAAGTAGTTGATTTCGGTGAATCGGTTGACTATAAGCGTACTCGGGGCGGCCAAGTGGTGGTTATTGTACATGTGCGGGGCACATTGGCCACAAGGACAAGGTACCGGAGCAGGAGCGTATGCGGGCGGGATCTCTGGACAAGGTACGACAGGACACAGGGGCACTACGTAGGGATATTGGCCGGGAGCGTTAAAAAAGTACGTCGTGATTGATAAAATCGCCGCGCGACCAAAAAATTTCTATGCGAATCTATACGGGTATATATCGTAACCTATCCGTTGCGATCCGTTGCGGTACTTAACGTCGAAAAATTGCTACCTCCGCTTCGACTGAGATTGTCTTTCGAACGATTGTCTTTTTTAAGATTATTGAATTTTTGGTATCCTTTGCTATATTGCACGATTGTCTCCGTAAAGTCTATGATTATCTTCCTTACTTAATGATTAAATTTACCTAGTTTAATAAATATTTTGATTGTAATAAATATATAACTGAGCTTTTATAATATAAACTTTGATTTTTCTTACGTAAAATATACTATATATATTTATATTACTTTAGCCTATAGATATGTATTTCACACAAACAGTTAAGTTAATTATTCTAGGATTACAATATACTTTTATTTATGATAAATATAAACAAATATAAGTCTCAATAAATAGTTTTGCTATAATTAAGATATTCTAATACTGAAAATTTATTTGCACACAACCCTCTTGGTCAATGAAAGCGATTCAAAATGAGATTGTCTTGAAAGTTGAGATATGTCGTTTAATTGAAACTCGTAGGAAAATGTGTGTGCGGAAATATGACAGTGTCTTGTATTATATATACAAAATGTATGATTGTCTAAAGTACACGAGACATTAATTATTATGATTATGCTGATTTAGTATTGACTTGAGTGCGAGTGGCGGGCGCGTATTTTTCAAAATGTAAATCTATTGCACTGGGCCCTTCATTCGAATCTAACTCGGTTTGTTTATATAGTTGAGGACGGTCTGTAACTAACAACAAGTCAACAAACGTCGTTGACGAGGTCAAGAAACTTTTAATCGAGCAAAATGCTAAATTACAACTAACACTTATTAACTTACACTTACTTGATTGATTGTCATTAAATTCTTGGACAAGACCTTAACGTCTTTGCCTTTGATAACGCCAAAAATAAATTATTAACTATTATTTTATTTTAAAAAAATATAGTTTTGTACTAAAAAGGAACGTTTTCACACAAACTGAGTGCGCTTTTTTGATTCGATAAAAAAATATCTGCGGTCGTGCAAGTGGAGAAAAAATTTACTAATTACCTTTTCTTTCTTTTGGTCGAGTTGCACACTAAATAGTAGAGAAGCACGGTAGAGTGTGAAAACGAGACAAGACGAGGCAAAAGACGTTCGGCTCTTGAAAAATAGAGTGATAACACGTATCAACCCGGTGTTTCTTTGCCGGAATGAGACTAGTGAGGACTGAAAGGGCTCGGTGATAGAGTGAACAGTTCGTATAGGAAGTGTAGAGGTGGGACCGCCGCACTCGATGGCTTTCTCGCCCGGACTGTGACTCGGTTTGGTTCCGGCACTTCGCAGCACCTTGCGCGCGCCTGCGCGCTGCGCGTCGGCAGCCCCCCGCAGGCCCATCGATACAACCTGATGCATGCGGGTGGCGGTGCACAGGTAGGACCGGTGGTGGCGGCGTATACCTTTCGCTGTAAATCTCGCCTATTCATTCGGGTAGGTTTTGGCGCCGCCCCTGCATTCGGACACGCGCGATTTTTATTCGGGGGCCACCCCCTGCACTAGTTTCGGTGACATATTTTTGACGCAGCCTACTTTTTAATCGAGTGGTGGTCGAGTCGTCGAGTTTATTCGGGAAATACATCATCTTAAATAGAATTTAATATTCCTTTCAAACAAACTTGTTTTCATTTAGCGTTTGTCCATCTAATCTGTGATACAGAGTGGTTCTAAAATATCGATTGGGGGGCAAACTTTTGTGTCGGGAAAGTTTACTTTCTCAGCCCATTTGCTGCGTTAGTTTAATTAATAAATAAGCTCTAAAAAACAGGTATTTCAAACGTATATCCAAACATATTAATTCTAGCGAAAAATACCAAGACACCACCCTCTTTAAAGCTCATAACATTACTTATAGTTTTTTTTGTCCCTGCATATTAAAAATTGACCGAGGTAGTTTTTTTTTAATTACCGTAGTTCAGTTTTGGAAGAAGTGTACTTTTGTCGCCCATTTTTTGAATGTTGCCCAAATCGGTGAATCATATGTAAAAACTGGATCATATAAAGTTGAAAAAGCTTGTTTTGTTACCTTAAACTTGGTTTTTCTATCACTATAGGATAGAAACTTGCCGTCTTATGATCCAGGGCGTCCAAAAATCCGGGTTTGAGAAAAATGAATATTCGTAAGTTGCATGTTATCAAAAAATTATTAGAGCTTCTTTCTTTGATTATTATACATAAATTCTCCATTGTTAACAGTTTTTATCAAACACATTTTCAACCAAAAAAATCCATTTTTTTATCGGAAATCGGAATTTTGTGCTATTTGTTATTAAAAAAAATCTGAAATAAATGAATTATTGACATTTTTTAATATCCTTAAATTCCCTTAAAATGACACCAGAATCGTCAATTTATCTAACTTTTCGGCTTTTATAGCAATTTCGATAACCTAATATATAGTTATTACGTAAATTACTGTAAACGTATTACCAGAATGGGGTTCGAAAAGTGTTTTAAAAATATTTCACCTAATGTATCTTAAAATGCTTAAGCTGAATGACTCTGAAACGAGTCGGTTTAACTCGCTTATTTTGCTGAGATAAACGTTTTTGAAAAGGTATTTTTAACCACTAAAATTATCGTACATCACATTTCTCATATAAAAAAAATTACTCAACTTCAAATGCAAGTAATAAAAATAATGTAATTTATTGGCCACGGCAGATACACATTTGTACAATCGTCGTCAGCTTAAACTCACCCCTGTTGGAGATGCTTCTTTCTAATACGCGTCACTATAAATAATTTTAGAAAGGAAGCATCTCAAACGGTGGTGAGTATAAGCTGACACAAATAGAAACAATTACAATAAAGTTTATAAGAATAAAAAACAAACGACATTATCATGATACAATTATTTATACCAAGGGTCGTATGTGCCCCTTTTTTGGTCGATAATACAGTTTGCAATCCAAGGCCCGTAGGGTCGAAGTTTGCAAATATTCGAAACCAAAAAATCGCACAGTACGACCCGCGGTGCATATTATATTTTTCGTCATATCCATGAATCATTAAAGTAGAAAAAACTTGGGAAAAACTAGTGGAAAACTATAATTATTTGAGGAAGATTTCATATTTGCTAATAGTAAAGGTAGCGATGCTTGGAACATCCATGGCAACGTCAATAAAATAAATTTAGGACTCGGCTTCTATTCAAATGACAACTACTGTCAAGATAAATTACATCATATTGTAATAGCTATGAACGTTTTTGAAAATTATATCGGATATAAAAGATATAGCAAGTAAGGCTTGTTTGGATTTACTTCCAAAAAGTTAAAACATTTAATTTTAGTAATTGTTATATAAAAAAGAAAATTCTCCCAAATTTACTTTATTTCCCTAGGGGCGTTATGAAAAATAACGATCCGTTGCCAATGGCAACAAGTATTTGGTACATAAAGCGCCACTTTACGATGGAATTAGAGTATACTTACGTGGGAGGTATAACGAAGTTTATGTCACATAGAGTATTATGCTGCTCTACATAATATGTTACATTTCTATACAAAAAACTAATGGAGCAAATAAGTAACATAGCAAATTAAAATAAATTAAAAAAAATATATAGCATTCTTTTGTTTAAATGAAATCTGATATAGCCCTTACTGATAGATATTCTTTCAACTTAATTTTAAATTATGGAAATTAGACCTTTTTCTAAAAAGAATTAAAGTGTTTCACGATATAGATTGACGGTGTAAGATTACTTTGTTATTTGAATATTCCTCAACATCTTTTACTTTTATATATAAAATTAGTCTGATAATTTTTTTTTTGGCAAATAATGAATACTTTCGAAATTCAAAAAATATAATTGATTATACCAAGTTAGCGCCGAGATAATTATCTTGCAAAAGCTACTTTTTCGTATCTTGCGCAATTACAAAAAAAAAAATAAATAAAGGAAATATCAAGATTTTAAACAAAACTAGTAGTTTAAATGTAGGTACCTCAGATTCAAAAAAGGAAATCAAAAGTTTTATTATTATGTTACTAGATTAAACAATTTTGGACAAAACTGGATTTAAAATGTTAAATTCGAATGGATACAAAAAATACATATAAACGCTGAATATATGTCGTGTATATACATAAATATATTAAGGATAACAACAAACATTGGCGTTTCCACAACTGGCATTGCTCAGAACTACCTAAATACTACTCCGTGAGATATAGTATTGAAGATCAAAATTTCGAAGATTCTGAGAGCTCGAAGTGACTTGACTATGTTTAATAAAACGGTTAATAAACTTTATTTGCATAAAGAAATGAAAACATAATTACACAATAAAGAAAATGTTTAGTTACATAATAAACATATTTGATCTATTTATGTTCGATTTTTAGATATTAAATCCACTTCCTAGAATTTTGAGTTTTTGGTAAACAATTCGTGTTGAGTCACCTCGAAAACCTATAACTACAATGTTTAAACAATTATTTAATTTGTTCTATGAATTTTGCATGCCTTGCCACTTTAAGTCGGCCACACTGAATTCACCATTTTGAATTTTGGATATGATATGTGTGTTCAGTGACCTCAAGAACCTATGTAACTACAATGCCTAAGCTACCTACTTTTTATCATTTACAAGTGATATTACTCATTCTAAGAAGAATGACAAAGCAACTTTATAACTTTAATAACATTCTGAAGACATACGACAACAAAACTTATTACATATTTATGTAATTCCTTATATTATTACTTTCTTGTAGTCCAAGATATTTGTCATTAATTAATATCAAACCGATAATGAAATTTTAATTGAATATTCCACATATACTTCTCAAGTACTATATTAAAAAACATTTGGTGTAAAAAAAAACAAAGTACCTCATTTCATGAATTATTTTAAAGATTGGCAGAGCCAACAATAATCGATAATATTTGAGAAAAACTTTTATGGAAATATTTTTCAAATTAAACTAATTGAGTTTCCCCGACGCATCCGCCATTTTCAAAATTAATTTTTAAAGAATTTTAGAATTATACGAAATGCCCGAAAATAAATTAAAAAATTTCGAGGGCCGATTTTAAACCCAAAAATACGACGAGAAGTTTCTATGAATATGGGTCCGAAAGTGCTGACTAAGACCGTTGCAGCAGATAATGCCTAATATGCGGTTTTTAGCGATTATTTTAAAAACTACTCTAACTAGGTGTAAAATTTGTAACTTAGGATAAATTTGACACGAGAAATTGTTTGAAGGTGATAAGAATGAAAAACGACAACTAGGGGTGTGCGAAAAGGTCGATAAAAGTGTCCGTATTTTTTTAGCTCTGGGGTTTTTTCAATTTGCTACTTTAGAATAAGACTTTTTAGGTAAAATAAGAAACAGGTACTTTCAGTGGAAAGCCAACGTACCGTTTTGTAGAAAAACCCGATTTTTTTCACACAGTCGTTTGATAAAGGGGAATCTAGTCTCCTGTACCAATAATTTAAATTTAAATTATCTTCCTCTGACGGAGTTTTAGAAGAAATTACAGATAAAGTTGAAAATGCAATTCAGTAGCTACCTCTTTCTTTTAAGGGTTTTAAATTCGCAAAAGAAACAAAAATAATCAAACGGTTGCGTGAGAAAGGTTACTTTTACTAAAAAGCCCATACGGTGTTCATCAGACCGATTAATAACACAGGCACACACAAAAAAGTTAATTTCCTGAGGTTTGACATATGTATTTTTGACCCGCTAAACACGATCCCGATGTCAGTTTTACAAAACTAGGTCAGGATTTTTTGTTAACATGAGAAACAGGTGAAAACAGGCCAGAATAGGGTTTAAAATATAAATTAAAGATTTTAAATAAATAGACTATGTATTCGATGTATTTTTGACCGCTGAACACGATCCCGATGTCAGTTTTGCTCCATCAGGTAAGGGTCTTTCGTCAACCACGAAAAACGGGTTAAAACAGGGCAGAATAGGGTTTAAAATATAAATTAAAAATTAGTAGTCTTTGTATTCGATGTATTTTTGACCGATGAACACGATCCCGATGTCAGTTTTACAAAATAAGTCAGGATTTTTTGTTAACTACGAAAAACAGGTGAAAAAAGACCAGAATATATATTTATCAAGGATTTTAAATAAGTAGACCATGTGTATTCGATGTATTTTTGACCGATGAAACGACCTCGATATCAGAATTGTTCCATTAGGTCAAGATTTTTTGTTAACCACCAAAAACAGGTTAAAACAGGCCAGAATATGGTATAAAATATAAATTAAAGATTTTATCTACTCTTATTAGGTTATATACTAATTAATGAACTGCTTTTGATCAATTAATAGTATCCATAAACAAACAGCGTGAGTTATAATGCGTGAGTTATTATAACTCACGCTAGGTACAGAGCCAATCATCTTTATCTTCATGCCTAGCTTGTCCAATCGACGTAACGCGCGACACACGAAGGTGGAGCCAAGGAGGTAGTGACAGATTATTCGCGTTAATATCTATAAAGATTTTCTAAAATGTCACAAAATACTACTTTTGATTCGTTCGTGCCGAGCCGAATTTTCAAATTTCGCTGTGCAATTTACGATCAGGTTTATCTGGAAGACTTCTTCTTTACGTCGCGACATCGTACAGCCGTCTCAATGGTGTTTTTCGAAAAATATGAACGTGTCAAGATTGCATGTTTTTGCAATTTTTTCGGCTCCGAAATGTAAGCTGTTTTTTGCTATTTTTCGCAGATATCTCCGAAACGGTGGGAGTTAGCGCAAAATAAAAAATAAGGTCAAACGAGTATTTTCCACTACGAATCTTTTGCATCCATAAGAATTTTGATATTTTTTTTCGTTTTGGAGATAACTACAGGAATGTTGGCCATGTACGGCAAAAAATCGCAAATTTTGAGCTTCTACAGTTGGCAACTTTTTAATCTTGGCTCCTACGCCAAAACACTAGTCTAGTTAACTTAAGTAGGATTAAATTTGCTAAAACCCCTTTTTTTATTTTTTGAATTCCGACAAAAATGAAGGAATTAGAGGGGGCGGGATTTGGGACTTTTTTTTTCGGTAAATTTTCTCCATTTTGTCACCGTAATTAATCGGTAATTAACTGAAATCGATTTCATATACGATGTTCACTTAATATCATGTACTACTTTGACGCTTCGTTAATCTTGACCCTTCGAAGCAAAGGTTTCTGAGAAAAAATATTTTTTTAAGATTTGCATACGCTCTATAGGAAAACGTGTAATTTCTTACAGTTCCTCGAATATCTCGATAACTATCGTTTTTTTCGAATAATTTGTAGACAGCTTATGTAAAGAGATTTGAATGAGCTTTCCGACGTTTTTTAAATTTTTTCTCTAACATAAAAAAACAAGACTTTTGACCGAATATGCGCTCTGGGCTATTGCAGTACGCGGAGAAGTTTTGCATTTTCCGCCGCGTAATATTAATCTACAAAGCTGATTTTTTGTCTACAAGCAGTTTGTGCACTATTTCGATTAAAAATCACATTCTACCTCCGCTTAAAGGTGGCTAAATCTTTGAAGACAACAAATATAAAAGGGTGAACAAAAATTAAATTCTACAGTAAATTTTATTAATAAACAAACTCAGTAATTTAAACAAAATTTTCTCAATTTAATATTTATTGTTATAATCGTAGATAAAGTATAGTATTCAACTTGATTAATTACAGCACTCGCCTACGGCTCGTGCTGTAAACTTTCATCTGCGTGAGTTATTACCTACATTACCGCTCGTTGAATAATATACTATTAAATAAGTAGACCATGCATTCGATGTATTTTCTGTTGCTGAACACGATACCGATGTCAGTTTCAACCAATCAGGTCATAACTTCTTATTTATCCTGATTTATTCTTTTCTGTGGTACTTTTTTTGTCTTCAAATGATCTGCGTAATGGTTTTCTTTTTCGTTTTATTCCTTTCGTTTTCACATCCCTTTTCAATGTCCAACAGTAGTCTGCCATCATATTAACATCCCATCGACCTTGATTGATATCTACGCTCCATTTCCTTTATGTCTTGGTGAAAACGTTCAACATGCTCTTCATTATAATCACATAAATTTTCTGGAAACTGGTCTATATGAGAATCCAGGAAATGTAGTTTCAAATTCAAATTTTCCGAATTTTTCTACCAACTTCTTTAAAGTTCTGCCAAGCTCCCTTTTCCGAATCTGACATTGTAGTGATGAATTTCTTATCTCTTAATATCTCCCTTATTTGTGGACCATTAAAAATGCCTTCCTTCAATTTGGCTTCGCTTATCTTTGGAAATTGCATTCCCAAATACTCAAAACATTTTCCTGATTGGTTAAAACTGACATCTGAATACATGATCTACTTATCTAAAATTTTTAATTTATATTTTACACCCTATTCTGGCCTGTTTTAACCTGTCCTGAAGGAGCACAACTGATATCGAGATGGAGTTCAGCGGTCAAAAATACATCGAATACATGGTATATTTATTTAAAATCTTCAATTTTTATTTTTTAAATCCCATTCTGGCCTGTTTTAAAATATTTTCGTGGTTAACAAAAAATCCTGACCTAATTTTGTAAAACTGATATCGGGATCAAGTTAAGCGGTCAAAAAATACATGGGAGTATACAGGGTGATTTTTTTTGGGCGTCTATTAGAAGTATATCGAGAAAGAAAAATGATATCGATCTGAAAATTCGGCTATAGGCCTAACGGGGTAGGATCTATTTAACGAAAATATTTTCAAAATGGTGGCATTTCCGGTTATACCGGAAGTTGACCACAACTTTGTTATTTTAAATGGAATGCCCCCATTTTCAATTTTTTTTTAGATTCTGTAGTTAATTTAAGGAATATTTCGTTAAAGGTTTCCTATAGCTAAAATTAATATTTCCGGAGATATTAATTTTTTTTTCTAAAATTTTGACAGAAAAGTTGTATAACGTAAAAATTAATATCTCAGTAACAATAATTGATAACATGTTGATTTTTCTATGACGGCAAGACAAGATATTGGAGTTACTCATCATGTAAGAAATTTATCGAAATATCCACTAAAAAGTTTCTAAAATTATTGACATATGTCGACCACACAAAAACAGCAAAAACTCATTTTTTTTAAATGGCACCATAACTAACTAAATGCACCATTCGATAGAGAAAAATAATGCGCATGTATCATGTTTCTATACCCAAAATGTATGGTTCTTTAGATATTTGCGATTTTCTAATTTTATCAATTAAATGAAAAAATGAAAATTGTATAATTTACAAATAATAAAAATTTTATAACGAAACATCAATTATACTGTTAATGGTAAATTGTCTAAAAAGTTCGTTACGACAGTTCTTAAAATTTCTAAATATCTTGGTCCATTCAAATTTTCATTGTAAATGTGGTAACACAATTTATTGCCCATTAACAAACAAAACACATTAAAACTAAATTTATACTGAAAATTCCTCGGTCGCATAACATGAGGATTTTGATTGCCCCAAAAATGCGAATTTCTGCGATTGAAAATACCTTCTTTTGAAAATTTTGCCAT
This sequence comes from Rutpela maculata, assembly GCA_936432065.2. Classification (NCBI taxonomy): domain Eukaryota; kingdom Metazoa; phylum Arthropoda; class Insecta; order Coleoptera; family Cerambycidae; genus Rutpela; species Rutpela maculata. The sequence continues at coordinate 394,328,954 of OW386285.2, forward strand.
ATCAGTCCAAATAATTTTTTCTAAAAATTGAGGGTCTTCTTGTGTTCGGCTTAATATCATTTCGCAAAATTCTGTTCTTCGCTGTGGATCTTCAGGATAAAGTTCTTGCACAGTAGTAAATTTAAAATTATGGAATTTATGATTCACTAAAATCTTCCGAATGGAACTGTAGGAAATGTCCAAATCCGCTGCCGCTGAACGAATCGAATGATTGGGATTTGCATTAGGGATGCAACTGATAGTGTTTTGGCCGGATACCGAATACCGGATATCCGGCGTACTTCTTGTACCGGATACCGGATATCCGGCCAAATATCCGGCTTACATTGAAAGTTGGATTGAAAACACGTTTTGGCAACCTCAACAATAAAAAATACTTACTGTCAACTCTTCTAGACCCCAGATTTAAAACAAGTTTTTTCGATAAAAATCAGGCTGAAAAATTCCGTCAAATTATTCTGCTGGAGGCTTAAAAAAATGGTTGTGATTCATATTCAAGCATGATAGTGCAATTGGTTCTTCTCATTCCAATAAACAAAGTAAGAGAAACCCACTAGATAATGTTACTGCTGATATTCACAACACTTTTTGGGACTGTTTTGAGGAAGTGGCGAAAAAAATAATAGCGTTAATGAAAACGTTTCGGAGAAAAGTTCAATGGCCGAGGAGATCGATTATTATTTGAACGGAGCACGGATTCAAAGAAATAGTGACCCTTACGCATGGTGGTATACTAACTCCAATCAGTATACACTTTTGTCAAAGTTTGTAAACATATATCTTTCAGCCCCTTGCCGTAGTGTATACAGTGAGAAGCCCGTTTCAGAAGCTGGCAACGTATACGAAAAGAAACGCAATCGTCTACTACCTCTAAACGCTGAAAAGCTCATCTTTATTCACCATAATTTATCATTGGTAAACTTTAAGTATTAATTTAGTAACTAATCTATAGATATTGCCAGTTTGTAGTAATAATTGTAATGCAGGATAAGTGAAAAATAATAAAACTGTTTCATTTTTTATACCACTTTTTATTTTTTAACTATCCGGTTTTGGCCGGATATTGGATCACTATCCGGTGCCCAGCCGAATAGTAATAAAGTGGCCGGATAGGCCGGATACCGGATAGTAACCGGATATCCGTTGCATCTCTAATTTGCATAGAAATAGGCCAAGGCGTTAATTTCATTATTTTCATTTGATGTTATAGGTCTGGCTAGTGTTCTTTCTGCGTGTCGACTGCCAAATCTAACAAAATTGCTTTACAATCTTCTAAACGTTTGTGGATTCATTGATGGTAAATCAGGATACGTTTCATTAAATTGTCTGCATGTTCTGCTAATTATTTTGTCACACTGTCCATGAATGTTAAATAAATTCAAAATATCGGAGTGTGAGTAATTGTTTGCCATTTTCCCCACAGTAAATAAGTACAACACAAACTATGTGTAATGAAATACAATAACATTTTTTGTATTTTGTTTTGTCGACACTCAAAGCCTACTCTTTAGAAGATGGCATTCTTCGAGATACTCTTCAATTTTCATTAATAACACCGAAAATCGCAAATATCTAAAGAACCATACATTTTGGGTATAGGAACATGATACATGGTTAGATGCGCATTTTTTTTCTCTATCGAATGGTGCGTTTAGTTAGGTATGGTGCCATTAAGAAAAAAAAATGAGTTTTTGCTGTGATCGACATATGTAAATAATTTTAGAAACTTTTTAGAGGATATTTCGATAATTTTCTTACATGATGAGTAACTCCAATACCTTGTCTTAACCACCATAGAAAAATCAACATGTTATCAATTATTGTTACTGATATATTAATTTGTATGTTTACAACTTTTCTGTCAAAATTTTAGGAAAAAAATTAATATCTCCGGAAATATTAATTTTAGCTATAGGAAACCTTTACCGAAATGTTCTTTAAATTAACTGCAGAATCTAAAAAAAAAAATTGAAAATGGGGGCATTCCATTTAAAATAACATAGTTGGGGTCAACTTCCGGTATAACCGGAAATGCCACCATTTCGAAAATATTTTCGTTAAATAGATCCTACCCCGTTAGGCCTATAGCCAAATTTTCAGATCATTTTTCTTTCTCAATATACTTCTAATAGACGCAAAAAAAAATCACCCTGTATATGGGAAACTTCAGAAAATTGACCTTTTCTTGTGTGCCTGTGTAATGGTACCTATAAAAAACTTCTTCGAAATACAATACCGGAAATGAAAAGGGAAGTGAGCCAACGCATTTAAAGAAATGTCTTTTTAAATAATTTATCAGTTACCTTATGTCCCATTCTTTATGACTCGCCTCGTATTTAGCATAAATTTACATTACTTTCAAAACTAAAAAAAAAAAACAAACAAATAGCGAACAAAAAACTATCAATATTTTTCCAACAAACCTTAATGGTATTTTTTTATAACCAGTCTGGTGATCAAGTAAACGTATCCCAAGATGCAAATGTCATCCTCTAGAGCACGTCTGCATATTTTTTACGTCTATTGACCTCGACACTGTCTTGTATTATTTAATATTTCTTGCATAATTTGTTATGGTTTTCTGACTAAATAATATCATGCAGAATTGCTAATTCCACGAACGTTCTCAGTTAATTACGAATCTATTTGCGTTTTATATCTTACCCACACAGCAGTAATTTTCAAAGCTCACCAACCTGTAACAAAATAATAGTGGTTAGCACAGGAAACTAAGGGATAATAATATAATTGCTTGAAAAATATCGATGATGTATTGTACAGCTTTATTTACGTAGCATGAGTAGTAATTGGTATGCTTATATAAGATGGGAAGGTAAAGAAGTATTCATTTATTTTATTTGGTTTTTTGTTTATCTATTTTGCTCATATTACAAAATTCAATTATAGGGCAAAAATTAAATTAAATAATGTTTGAGATGCTCTTAATTAGTATCTCAGGGAAATTTAAAAGTGGTTACGCGCTTGCGTCAAAAGAAACAAAGAAAAGATCAGTATTTAACAAATTTATATTAACTTCTTCACATTTAACACAACAACAGTTTTTGTTTACCTCTGATTTGTTGCAGACTGTTCGTAAACCGCCACTGGATTCAATTATTATTCCAAATTATCTCTCCAACTATTATTTATTTCATTTCTGCTACATTTACTCTCTCAATGCCAGACGCCTCTGCCATCACTCTTCTATCCGCCAAAACCCCCTTTCAAACTCCGCGTCCCTTTTCTGACAGTTCTCGTCTTCACCTACTTGATTTAGGCTCTGTACTCATGACCTCAAATTCGCATCACTGCCCCAAAATTTATACAACACACAATACTCTAATACAAATAGCTGTACCTATCAGGTGGGGCACCACATCACCCCCCTATTCAATCGCGGCACGAAAATCAATCAAAAGTGCCTCGATTTAATACAAAACAATAAGGTGCTTAAATACTAATTAAACTAACTACAACTTCTGAATACATTTTTAGGAATACCACTAGTGCAAAACATCTGGTATGGTTTTATATTTTTTTAAATTCACAATATTATGAGGTCCAAGAACAATACCACTGGCAGTAACTAGAAGATAAGAATTTTGACCTATCTTTTTAGTCACCGTGTACGGACCCTCGTACAGTAAAAAAAACTTTTTTATTTCCGAATTAGCGGCAGAGGATAAGGGGTGTGTTTCCACCAGCACTTGCTCCCCTGGTTCAAAAGTAATGGCTTTGTTCCGAGATTCATATTTTTGTTTTTTTTTCTCTCGGACTTAGTCAACATTGTATTACATGCAATCTCCCAACATTCGGTTAACGGTTGCTGATCATACTCGTCATCAATCGGAAACTGAATAATTTTATGAACATTATTTGAATTGTTTGTCCCATAGAATAAAAATGGTGGAACATATCTCGTACTCCCCTTTTCTTTCACCCCCCAAGTATATTTAACATTTTTTTTTAGTAAGCGAAGTAGTGGCACAGTTAGGTCGGAATATTTATGCACAAAACGACGGTCGTAATGAATCATTCCCAAAAAAACACTCAGCTTCTGTATATTACTCGGAACAGGGAAATTTGTCACTGTCGTCAATGGTGACACATATTCGGTTTGAGACTGAGAAATAATACCCGAGTTTAACATTTCTCTTATTTGCGCCCTGACTACGTCACGACGCGCCACAGCGGTTGGATGAACCAATTTAAAAAGCGGCGTTTCCTCCCTCATCTGAATCTCATGTTCGTAGATATCTGTTTTACCCGAAGTTTCTAAAAATACCCCCCGATATTTTTGTAATAACCTAAACAAGATTTTGCGTTGATCATCATTAATAGTTTCGGCTTTGTCAGTAATCTGTCTAAAATTAAAATCGGTATAACATTGCTTATTACTTGCCCTACTTTCTCCTACTACTATATTCACCGACAACTGACTTTCTTGCTCTTTTTTAACTTGCATTTTTACATTCAAACCCCTACCTGGAATTCTTAAACTCATTTTTTCAAAATCTAGTTTCACCTTTTCCGCCGTCATCCAGTCGCAACCTAAAATAACTTCTTTATTCAAGTTCGGTACTATAATGCACAATATATCAAATTTTACTTTACCAATCCAAACAGGCAATAATACTTGTTCTAGTAATTTTCGTTTCTTAGCACCAATCGCTCCTGATATAGTTAAATTGGTTACCGGCATCACAGGTAATTTTTCCGAATCAACCTGTAATTTTCTGAAAAAATTCTCCGACACTGCTGAACACTGGCTCCCGGAGTCAATTAAAATATTTATTTTTTGATCTTTAACCTGTGACATGATAATAGGTGATAATAATATTTCTTCTTCCGACATTTCGACATTATCGTTATCACTTAAAAGCTCATCCCGTACATCTAAACATCGCATCGTTCTATTAGTATTTACATTTATATTGGTTGCTACAGCTTTTTCTCTAGATGAGTTATCTAGATAATAATTTTCCCTGGGATATGCAATATTATCTCTGGTATTTGTCGGTCCGCGCCTATTCTCATTACCTCCCTCGTAACTACGCGTCATCTCTCGATTTCTATTAGAATCTCCCTCCGTTGTCTCCAACTTTCTTAAATACTTTTCAACTTGCTCTATCTGCGTTAATCCTGCCAAACAAATACCCCTCCGAATATCCGCGGTAAAATGTTTACTTAACCATTCCACAAGTTTTTCCTCCGGTATTACATCTGACAAAAAAGCTGCTTGAGCTGCCAATTTTAACAAATAGTCCGCACGATTCCCTGATCTATACTGCCCATATTTGATCTCATAAAATAGGTCGCGTTCCTGTTCCGTCCCCCAATAACGTTTTTTAAAAGCCTCTTTAAATTGCTTAAAGTCTTTCAAAACATTCTCTCGCGTTGCTACCCAATCCGCCGCCGACCCACGTAACGAATTAATAGCCAAACTTAATCTCCTGTCCTCGGGTACCCCTGCTTCATCAAACAATCGAACTAATTTTTTTAAATATACCATAGGATGTAAACCAGAATTCGGAGCAAAGCTTAAGTTAGAACCCCCCAAATCTCGCCATAGTGATATATAATGTCTATCACGTGAACATACCATTTCTAACTTTGTACCAGCAGCCTCGTTCTTGAACTCTTTCTTTTCTTTCACATTATTTTGAACAGTTTCCGCAAGTTTACTTATGGACCATTGCATCTCGGCCATACCATCTGCTAATTTGCTAATGATATCCTCTAATTTACTTCCTACTTCCTCCCCTGATTCCCGATCTTTTTGTTTTGATTTTCGCCCTGATTTCTTTGACATGATTTAAATTATCTAATTATCTACTGACTAACAATTCGATATATATACTAGATCTAATACAGTCCCTCTAATATTCACAATCTAGTACTTATATTGTTCTAAAATTGACACAATTATTAATAAGTTCCTCTCTCCAAGAATCACATAAAGTTCATGCTCGTACCGAACAAAATTCTGTGTCCGTTTCTCTTGTTAAATATGCTATCAACTCAACGCTTTCAATCTACCTGTCTTACTTTGTTTCTTTGTCCACCGCAAAGCCACGCGTCGGGCGCCAATTGAGATGCTCTTAATTAGTATCTCAGGGAAATTTAAAAGTGGTTACGCGCTTGCGTCAAAAGAAACAAAGAAAAGATCAGTATTTAACAAATTTATATTAACTTCTTCACATTTAACACAACAACAGTTTTTGTTTACCTCTGATTTGTTGCAGACTGTTCGTAAACCGCCACTGGATTCAATTATTATTCCAAATTATCTCTCCAACTATTATTTATTTCATTTCTGCTACATTTACTCTCTCAATGCCAGACGCCTCTGCCATCACTCTTCTATCCGCCAAAACCCCCTTTCAAACTCCGCGTCCCTTTTCTGACAGTTCTCGTCTTCACCTACTTGATTTAGGCTCTGTACTCATGACCTCAAATTCGCATCACTGCCCCAAAATTTATACAACACACAATACTCTAATACAAATAGCTGTACCTATCAGGTGGGGCACCACATGTTTAAATGGAATAACAATGTGTGATAAAAAGTTAATTGTTTCTTGACAGTAACAAAAAACAGTAACTAAAGTAACTAGAGAAGTAGTGTTGTAAAGAAATGAAGTAAAAATGTTCAAACATGAAAGTAACCAATAATAGCGCGGCAGCATAAAGTCACAAATTAATATTCCGTATGCTCCTTCGTGTTAAAAGCAAACGGCAACTGGTTTTTGATTTAATATAAATAGTTTTCTTAACACAAATGTGTTAAGGTGCTTAAAAAATGTTGCTGACTGATCCTGTGACGTAATCAGCGAGATATACTATAAGTGCTTTCACTAATTTTATGTATCTAGGATATATACGTGTGTGAGTGATTATATTTTTATTTATTTATTTTTTTATTTTAACACCACATTTATATTTACGTCCTGGCAGAGTTTAGCCGCAGGCGGCTATTCCACACTCAACCAGGACACGTACACATAGACAACAACACAACATCCATTCCGTGCGACATTGCCATCTGCCGCAGCTGAAACTCGAACTCAGGAGAAGAGAGCCACTAACCGTGTTGTCTCTCACACAACCACGATCTAACCTATTGCTGCCGTCTCGGCAACACGTGAAAAACGCCACTTCACGTCCGTACCCTAGCCAGGATTCGAACCCGGGACCCCGTGGTCGCAAGCCTAGCAATTACAAATTAATTTAGCACCGTAAGTAATGCGCCACTGAGTCAGTTTATTGGGCAGTACTGTGTAGTGTATAGATAACAAGTAAAATTGAAAATTTTTAAAAACCCCCGATCAATGTATCTAATCGTACCAGTTTCATATGACCGAATCAAAATGAGGCCTAAATCATGTTCGGCTACCATAATTGTCTGCACATTTTCAATTTTACTTTTATCGGACAATTTCTAGAGAAGTTCAACATGACGAATTCAAGATGGCGACCAAACATCAAAATCTAATATGGCCTATAACCTTCTCGACAAAATACTCTTTCAAATAAAAAAACTACATCGAAATCGGATCACCCGTTGAAGAGATATGAAGCCACAGACAGAAAGACAGGCAGACAAACAAACATACAAACATACGTGTCAAACTTATAACACCTCCGTTTTGGGGTCGGGGGTTAAAAATATACAAAATTAAGTTTGGTTTATACAATCTGCTACATATATGGGTGATATCATATTTGAATTGAAAAAACAAAGGGCATGTACCCACTGATTTTTCTTAAAAACGAAGTAGTATAGTACCTAGACACCGAAGCATCGAGGCTGAAGTGAGATTGCAATGACATTAACACAATAATAAATAACCATAAAGATAAGTTTTGACACGGTTGTGTTGATATGATGAATGTGTCGTCAAATCATCTTTATATAAGTTTTAATTATTTCATAACAATAATCATTTTCTTTAGTTAATTATAACGCACCCCAAACTTCTAATGGGAGCTTTTTTTAAAGGTTTCGTATCTATGTACCTGGAATATTACTATTCATTCAAGGATTATAACTGTCATCGTTTTTTCTTCTACCTTTATAATTACCTTCGTGTTCTTCATTTAAAGTTGATGAAGCCGAGGACTTTTATATTGTATTATTTATTTATTTATTAAATAAATAAATAAATAATACCATATAAATTATATTATGATATAAAATTCTAAAATTGCATAATAATTGGAAATTTCATTGATAAAATATGCTCATATTTTGATCATATCGCTAACTTTAATAAATATATATTGGGTTTCATTTAGATTTTCCGTATTTTTGAACACTTGGTATCAAATGATACACTGATGATACACTCAGATCCCTCGGTAAACTGTATCTTTTTACCTTTATCTAACACTGACTTTTGTTCGTAAACTCGTAGAACCAGCGATAATTACTTCATTCTACAGATTATCATCAAGATATGAGATATAGAACTCATTATGCTACTGAATAAACCAAAGGAAGAGTCAAGGTTATTTATGTATGTGAATATCCTTTATAAATACCAGTTTTAATTGTTTTAATTGTAGGAATAAAAAACCTCCTCATTGTTTACGGAGCTAGTGGTTTGCCCAAGGGTTTAATCACCCACGTAAGGCAACAAACTCATCTTTAGTTCTGCAATAAAAATGAAAAAATGCAGATTGCAACATTATTAGTAGATTCATCCACATTTTAACCTCCCAGAAAATTGTGGGAAGTTACTAAAATTGATCCAAAATCTAACATTGAGATAACATCAAATCTTTACGTTTTGAGGTTCCAGGAACCCAAAAGTGGTTTTCGAAAAATGTCTGTGTGCGTGTATGTGTGTATGTGTGTTAGCACGATAGCGGCGAAACTACTGAACGGATTTGCATAAAACTTTGCATGGGGGTTTCTTTAGTGCTCCAGAAGATCTGAAAAATTGGTTGAGATTGGATTACGTTTAGTGCCGTTTTGGCACAAGTTGTCTATTTTATGATTACTTACAATTTCAACGATATATCACACTTGCGCCCTTTCGATTTGGTTTCCATAAAAAAAAAATAAAAAAAATAAAGTAAGTTGAGATCGGATTACGTTTAGTGCTGTTATGGCACACAATTTAATGCTCTTTCCGGCTTTAAGGATCTACCGGGTGGGGAGGTTCCAGTCGCTTCCAGTAGCTGCCGAGTTAGTTAGTTAGTTAATTTTCAATATTCTTACTCTATAGTTACATGTTTTTTAGTCCTATAACTTATGAAAATAAAAATGTTCCAAGTTGTCTTTTTTTGTTCTATATTGTTTTTATGTTATCGTTTTGAAAGCATTATAATAAAGAATATCGTTCATTACACGTCCAGAAATAGATTTTTCCGTGCTTGCATTACTTCCCGAGAATTTATCACACGCGCACGGCAAAATCCTTATTTCCAGACTCCTAATGAAATATACTATTAATACTAGTTGCCCCGCACTTTGTAAAATACATGTGTGCGGAGTGGAAGTGAAACTTATATCTGACGTCAGGAACCGTTTCTAGTCATGAGATAATAGGAGAAGTTTAATTTGGCGATTACACACGCTACAGATTTTTGTTATAAAGAAATCTTTCACATACATGTTGTATGAATCCTTAACTTGTAATCTGACAATGTAAATTAATTTTTATTTTAATGTCCGAACCCGCGTATTCCTTAATATAAATCCTAGCTTCTCCTGGCATACATTTTAATTTACATGTTCTTTGAAACTGAAGCTTCTGTCAAAAGTGACACCAAGTGACAAAAGATCCTTATATAAATGTTTTCCAATGAAAGATGCTTAATACACTTTGGTCTTACAGCTAAGTAGTTTTATTCATAAAAAAACACATCCACGTGACACATCTAAAATGTGACAAAAGCCTCGGCGTAGATTATCCTTATTAACCAGTTGACACAGAGGCAGCTTATAGCTTTTGCCTATCGGGATTCGGCGAAAAAATATATGGTTGTGCGTAAGTTAAATATAACGTCGAAAGAGAATCTCCTAAATTCGCCGTTCAAGGCAACTGGTAGGGCTGCCAAAGCGAAATCTGAACTTTGGTGACTATGAGGTGGATGTCCATATTTCGAAGAAAACTAAGCAGTGATAACTTCCCAGTAGTTACTATTCTATTTATAATTTCGATCCAACGCTTTCAATCAGTTAAATCGCACAAAATGTTGCTGATATTTACGTGACTTTTTAATTACACCAGTGCAGTGCTCAATATTAGTTAGATATTCAGAAACCACGCTGATTTTAAGTAATATTTCAACAGAAGTACGTAGTCGTAGCCACAACAAGGTCGTTTCAGTTTACAAATTTTCGTTGGTTGATTCTATGGCCGCAAAAAACGTGTTAGTAGTAATTTATATTATTAAATGCTATTGACCTTGCAAAGTGATATGTAATGTAATTATTATGCCTGTTTGATCTAATCAAATAGGTATATTAAACCGATAAATGTTTTTAATAATCACCGTTGAATAAAAAATTGTCCGTATCATAACAATCATGAATTCAAATATCGAATAAAAAATGTCTGTCTGTCTGAATGTATGAGTGTATTAGTGAGTGTTCTTGTAAACATTTCTTGTAAACACGATAATTTTGTAGACTGAAAAGAGTATGAGCGGGTAGCAATGTAAAAAGTGCCCCCGCACCTACCGAACTAAAATTGTTTCCATAAGATGTCTCGTATGCTGACTGTCTTGTGTACAAAGTTTTAAGCTCGTGGACTCTGCGTGGGGTGGAAAAAAAAATAATTTACTCCTAAATGTTTTATTTTTTTCTCACCTCCTATTTGACGGATCGCTTTGTAATTTGGCACAAATAATATTAGTGTTAGTAGGGTTTATTTTTAAAAATATTACTCTTCTACAATGATCTTATGCATTAAAAAAAAGTTAATACATTTTTTCAATGGCCTGAAGGGTGACTATCCTGTTTGACACTATTACCTTATTTTGATATAATATGTATTTAAACTATAACATATAACAGTTACAGTTTTATTAATGCGGTGGAACAGGGTAAAAATAAATAAAAATCACCTGAACTTGCAATATTACGAGTATATTATTTAATATTAAAATAGGTAATCATATAATTCATTCAGACAAGAGTAACTGAGTGATGCAGAAATTGGACCCATATTGCGAGCAAAAGAAAAAGGAACCCGACCAGAATGGAAGAATGTCTCAAACAAAGGAGTAGGATTGAAGGCTGTGTGGTCGCAATGAGATCCACTTAGAGCATTAGACGGGCTGTTATTATTATTACATACGAACATCTATAAGACTTATTTTATTAACCATTAGGAACATGATAACTCATAAAAAACAAAATTATTTATCCAAGTCACTTTCCTCATCTAACGTAAAGAAAGTTTTATTGGTTGATTCGATTATAGTACCTCTAATTTTTTTACATATTATACATTGTTACTGTTTTTGCATTTTAAATTAAGTGAGCTGATTTTGCTCTCAGAACTATTGCTATCAGTTGTAGAACTTTCCATTTCGTGCATAACACTAACTACTATCTAAGTTTTTTAAAAAGGGAAAAATTAAGTATTAGGTACAATACAAACAACATAAGAAAACCACGAGTACGATACACACACATAAAATTTCGGAGATAAGATACTATATATGAGAACGTAACAGTATGAGATGGAGCTACGGAGATTTGTAAGACAGATACGGCTGCGGCAGAGTGGAGGCGTGAGTAGTCAGCGGTGCGGCAGCCAATTGAAAAATGACTTATTTTGTATTGTGCCTCTTCAACTGTCACAGCACGCACTTCTGACCACGGGGGTCTTTAAAGGCAACTTCTACTTCGAGGGCACCCACCAAAGCCTCGCTAATACTTTCATGCCGCGATATTCTAAGAATTCGCCTGACCTCTTCGGCCCTTATGCTATCTAAAAAGGCTCCCACGGCTAATTGTTCCTGAAATTCTCTTGATGCAATCGGATATGCCAGATGTGTCAGTCTCTCTATCGCAGCTTCGAATTCTTGTAAGCTTTCCCCAACCCTTTGCGTCCTTGATTTTAGCTGAGCCTGGTATACTTGGGTAAAGTGTTGGTCGCCATATCTCAAGTCTAATGCAGCTATCAAGACTTTGAAGTCCCTTTGTTTCTCCACCGGGATGGTCTGAAGTAACTCTGAGGCTTGGCGCCTTAGCGCCAGAACTAATGCCATAGTCTTTTCTTCGTTATTCCAGTTATTCACACTTGCAGCCGCCTCAAATTGTCTCTTGTACGTTGTCCATGAGCTTTGGCCGTCAAATGAGGGAGGTTTTGAACGAGGACCTGATGCTACCAGCTGGCCTCCTTCCTCTCTCAATTGTCGTTTAAGGCGCTCCACTTTTCCTTCGACCTCACTCATCTTTTCTTTGATGTCACTTACTTCCCCTTTGACTTGACTGACTTCTGTCTTGACCACACCTACTTTATCTTCTACCTTGTTTATCACTTCTTTGATTTCATTAGTGATTGAATTCATAGCATTTTGTTGGATTTTCATTTGATCGCTCAGGATTTTCCTCAGTTTTTCCTGGCGTCTTTCTTGTTCATAGTTTTCTTCTTGGCGTTGTCTTTCTTGTTCGTCTTTCTCCTCTTGACGCCTTATTCCCAGGTCTTCCATTATTTCCTTCAATTCGTGTCTTTCTTCTTGACGTCGCCTCTCTTTCTCTTGACGTCTTCTTGTTTGCTCTTCTTTTTCTTCTTGACGTCGCTTTTCTTGTTCTTCTTTTTCTTTGCGATGTCTTATCTGAAGTGAAATAACTAAACATGAATCAATTATATGATTACCTATCTAAATATTAAATAAAATACTCGTAACATTGCAAGTTCAGATAATTTTTATTTATTTTCATCCTGTTCCACCGCATTAATAAAACTGTAACTGTTATATGTTATAGTTATAGTTTAAATACATATTATATCAAAATATGGTAATAGTGTTAAACAGGGTAGTCACCCTTCAGGCCATTGAAAAAATATATTAATTTTTTTTTAATGCATAAAATCATCGTAGAAGAGTAACATTTTTAAAATAAACTATCCTAAAACTAATATTATTTGTGCCAAATTACAAAGCGATCCGTCAAATAGGAGGTGAGAAAAAAAATAAAACATTTTGGGGTAAATTATTTTTTTTCTACCCCATGCAGAGTCCAGGAGCTTAAAACTTTGTACACAAGACAGTCAGCATACGAGACATCTTATTTATGGAAGCCATTTTAGTTCGGTAAGTGCGGGGGCACTTTTTACATTACTACCCGCTCATACTCTTTGTGTTTAATATTTGGGACATAATTAAAATAGCACAGTAGAATATTCCCTATTGAAATTGGGTTATATCCGTCATACACGACAATCGCCAGAAGCGTATAAACTATTATGTTTTATATAAACTGTACTATATTAAAACTATGTTGTGTTTATATTGCCAGAGGCGTATTAATTGTTACTTTTATATAAACAGTGTTTTGTTATGATTTTATTTTACTAAGGTTTTTGTTTAACCAAAATACGATGTACCAGATATCGAAATTGCAATATACAGTGTGTTTTTCAAGTTCGAACGAACTTTACGTAGATTAGGAGATATATCAATTTTTAACTTTAAAATTTTATTGAAGTATGTTTAAGAAGACTCTTACGAAACGAATGAAAGTTGAAGTCGGGCGTTGTCGTATGATAATACCTATTAAACACGAAAACTTCTGTTAGGCTAAGCCAACGAAAAAAATACGAAGATCTAAAGTGCAATAATGTGTCTCTCAGATTCGAAGGAACTGTACGTAAGTAAGACCATATATCAATATTAGTTGAAAATGTTACTGATACATTTTTAATATGACTGTCACGACGAAGCGAATGAATGTTTCCATTAGGCGTTGCCGAACGCAAACACATATTAAAACCGATAACTTCTGTTATACTTAAAATCATTATTTCAAATTTGTAGCGTATGTAAAATAGCACGGTAGAATACTCCCCACTGAAATTGGACCGTATGCATTATACTGCATACGGCAAAATTTACATAATGATTTTACTTCCCTCGCTCACCGATTGGAAGTATTGTAAACTTGAAAAAAAAAAGCTCTACAAGATTACGAAAATTAACTTATATCATTTCCATCTGTGTGTCTGTCTGTCTATCTATCTATCTGTCTGTTGGTCTGGTGTCTATCTGTCTATTGGCTCCACATCTACCAAAATTTATAACTAAAATCCCCCAATATTAGCTCTAACGGCATATTTACCTACCCAATTATTTGACTAAGAAGAATAATATTTGGTACATTTAATGAAAAATTTACAGATCGACACCATGAAATTTTTTAAAAATGTGACGGATTACAACTTATATTTGTTTACTCATGCATCTTCCAAAACATTCAGGGTCGGATTATACAATAGGCTAACTAGGCTATAGCCTAGGGGGCGCTTCAGCAGTTCAAAACTAACTAATTTTATCCCCCGATGGCCGACGAGTGACGTTTACTGTTTACCATTGATCTGTTGGGAAATAAAATAATGTACAAGGAAATTATTTATTTGTTATTTGATTTGTTTATTTTGATAGAATTATCGAATTTATTACCTCTGTACTGGTAGCAACATTTTACAGAACTATTTATAGAATTATAGCAGAGTTCGTAAGCAAGAAGTCACGAAATAGGATACAATTTTTGTTTTTCAATATATTATTATTATACTCTTCGCAAATACGAAAATGAAGAGTATACTTCAGTTGATCGGCACATTTCTAAAATCAGAAATATCGCTCGTAGACAAAAATGTTCATATCATTGTGTAATGAACGAATTATGAACAACTTTCAAAATGTCCGTCTGTCTGTCCGTCCCTCACGTTTCTTGTAAGCACAATAACTTAGCAAAGAAAAGTCTCATTGCATTGAAAACTGGACAGTAAGAATCCTATTTTTTTAACAAAATCGATCAGTAAATAAAAAAGTTATTAATTATTCAAAGAAAAAAATGTTTTTTTTTGTTTTTGTAACGGAATAGAAATTTTTTCACGTAGCAGGTGGTGGTGTGGTTCCTACATTTTTCACTCGGAACCCAAAGGTCCCAGATTCGAACCCCACGTAAGTTTTTGATGCAGTTTTTTTTTTTTTTAGAAACTTAAGTAGGTTTTGGATGTAGTTTTTTTTTACTTTATTTTATACTGAGTGTTTCATCAACTAAGCTCGTATGATAAAATTAAAAATGTCTAAAACCAACATTTACAAAAAAACTTCGAAGAGTATCCAATTGAATGTGTAACAATTATATAAAAAGTCCAGTAAATCGGCGAAGAATATCATGCTTCCTCTAGTTATATTATATGTTTATGTTTAGTTCAGTGGAAAATATATTGCAATTTTTTTATAATAAAACATTTTTTATTCGTATTTTATATTTTATGTCTTGCGCCCAGGAAACCTACTTTTCGAAGACTGTCAAATTCAAAATTTTCGCCTGCGGAGCATTTTAAAACCCCGCGATCCCACTTGTTAATAAAAGAGCGCAAATATATCATTAGCCTAGGAGCGGGCCAATCTTTAATCTGGCCATGAAAATATTATTATTATACCTATAAACGAAAAAAATGGTAAAGAAGTTTTCTACGTAGAATTTTACGCTCTATAATTTTTTTCTTCAAATATTTTGCAATATTTTGCTTATTTACGAATATATTTGCAAAAAAACATATAGCCATTACTTTAGATTTTTGGAACTTGTAGCAAAGGTACATGTGTAAACTTCTTTTATTCGATTTCATAATCAATTTCCTAACTAAATCTAAAAAATCAGCTGGTTTTCCATTTTTTTTTTTTTTTTTTTGTAAAAACCCACGCATATCATTGGACTATCATTAAATTTCAAACCTAACGCGATAACAAGGGTTTGTCATGTGTAAATAATGCCATACGAACGATGCCATTTTCCCCGATTTACAGTGATACCTTGCACCAGTGCTATTTTTTCGAAATTTGTTTTATAGGTTCTATCTAAAAATTGTCGAATTTTACATTTTTTAAATAATTATTAATAATAGTCTAGGTAATTACAATAACAATTTTAGAGGGCAGAGTATTTACTAACGTAATATTTTGTTATTGGCTATTGCACTTAACGCAACCAGGCTTGTAACTCATAATCCAGCGCTCGACGGGGCATTAATCCTGAGAATAGCTCGATTGCAATCTAGTTTTTATTCCTTATATATTTATGGAAATGTATAGAGGAATTCGACAAAATATTACGTTAAGAAATATTCTGCCATCTAAAAGTATATCTACTAATTATGCCCATGTCAGGAGCTACTGCTACTTCGATTGCAATGGACATCAGCCGCTAGATGGATCCTACCACTTTTGTTACATGTCGTGGTTTTATAAATCTCATGTACCAAGAGTGATAGAGGGTCTCGTTCCAGTCATTCCAGACTTACCCTGCACTGACGAGAGCCAACAGCTCGAAACTGCAGTCTGCATGTGGTATAGAGTGGCTGGCACGAGAGCTCCTTTGCGTAGGAATAATTCTTTCGGCTGGTGTTTGTTGCAATCGAAATTTTAGCGTTTTGTGGTAATACATAGTTATTGCACTTAACGCGGCCAGGTTTGCATTCGTAATCCATCGTTCGGTGGGGCATTAATCCGGAGAATAGCTGGTGGTTGAGGTCTGGTTTTTATTCTTTATATATTTAAAGGAATGTTTAGAGGAGTTCAACAAAATATTACGTTAGTAAACAAGTATATGTTTATTAACATTTATTAATATCTTTATTAATTATTATTACAACCGAAATTAAAAATACAATTTGTAAAATTGCTATGTTTACAATGGGTCAAGGGTCAAGGTCAAAAAATTCATGTTTAGGTTTCTCAGATGCACATTCATATTCGACCACATCAGTGGTATTTGCAGTTGCATATATTTATGAAAATTTATTTTATTCAATAAATTGTCCCCCGAATACCTATCGCTCTAATATTTATTTTAGACAATTTTTATTACAGTGTCTCTCGTATTTATTTTGATTGAACATAGCAAACCTGCAAACAAAATGTACATTTTTGGATTGACGTGAAAATTGTCGACCTAAAGACTTCTTATGGCATTATACGTGATAATATTTTAAACTATTCGCTTAAAATATTTATTTGCTAAAGCTTTGTCAAATATGTGACATCCGTTTTGCATTATCTCTAAGAGCCAAAAAAATAACGTCGGCGGTCGTAGATCTAGGGATTTCGATCGGCACGAAGGAAAGAAAGAAAACAAGCATTAGACGTTCGTTCGTTCTGATCCCCTTACTAGTCCGCAAAAGGCCGGCGAGATGGAAGAGACGTCGTTGCAGGTGCTCACCTTATTCTATAGTCTAGTACACGGATGCCCAGAAGTCATTAACAATTAATTTGCAATGTGCGAAAGTTTATTAATTTCTTATGAAATACTCAGAAATAAAGGTAGTTTGTAAAAATTAATTATTTTTTATTTATTTGCTTACATCGTGATTAGAGAATATTATTTAGGTTTTTACCTAAATAATATTCTCTAAAGGTAGTTTGTAACATGGTTCCAATATTCGGTTACAGGGTGTCCGGAAATTCCTGTCCTGGTTGAATTTCAGAATTAATAGCCTTTATTGACACTAAATAACGTACCAAATCTCATTGCTGTAGCACTCAGGGTTGTACGAGTTATAGCTAATCATTTTTATATCTGCGTATTACATTTTAATTTTCATAGTTCATTAATAAAATTTTTTTAGGGCTATATAAATAAAACAAAAAATATAATTTAAATCACTACAACTAATTAATTAACATCAATATACAAACAAGAGCATCAAAGCATGAGTTAAACCACAAAGGTGGGCAAACAAAGGTTGGTAAAAATCATGATTTTTTTAAAAAAAATAAAAAATCACGATTGTTTTGATGTTTATTTATTTTTTACATAAACATCTTAATAATTAACATTAACAACGTATTTAGTACTTATATTAACAAAGATAGTTTTTATTTAGACTTACAAATGGAATAAATTGTGTACCTTGTATCTTACATAATTGTAAAATAAGCTAGAGCATACATGAAAATTCCCATCAAAACTTGAAAATTCGCCTGTCTTTATAATGCGAGGATGATGCGAATTGCCATTATTTGCTAATCTGCCGTGTAACAAGTGAGAAAGCGAGTCTGAGTGATTATATTTAAAGTATTTAAATATTAAATAATTTTTTAACATGTCTTCTAATAGAAGTGGAAGGAAAAAGATCCTATTTGGCAATATTTTATTGAAAAATCAAGTAAGCTTGATGGAAAAAGTGGTAGTAGAGCTACAAGTAAAAAGTGTAGTGTAGAAATACAAGGGCTTGTGGACCGACTGAAAGTCCACTGGAAAAAATGGGTTTCGCGTAATGTAGGACGTGTAGAAAGAAATAATGAAGGTCCCTCTACTTCAGGAACAGTGTCCAATGTAAGTATAGTGTTATTTTATTTATAATTATAACTTCTTAGTAAGACAAAATATTAAGAGAACCTTTTTTTTTTTATTTACTTATTTTACTTGCTATGTAAGGATTTGGAAATTAGTGAAATTAAGGAACACTTTACGGTCATTGTGAAGTACTTCCGAAACAATCATTTTGCCTCTGCAACATACGCAAAAGAAGGAGGAAAAAGACTTACTTTACCTTCTGACGTAAGATGGAACTCACTTGCCGACTGCTTAGAGGGTTTCGTTAAATCATGGCCAACGCTTTTTAAAATCAGCGAGGGAACATAAAAATGAAATTGACAGCCTAGTAAGACAGAAAATTTCAAACATTTATTTAAAAAGAACTGCTGAAGAATACTTATCACTACTAAAACTTATATATGTTGCACTTGATAGGCTTCAAAGAAACGATGCAATTTTATGAGATGTAGAAGAATTTAAAATACTTGAGTAGCATTTTGACGAAACTGAAATTACCTTAAGGCAAATGCAAACATTTAGGTACCGATACGATTTGCTAGCCTTCATTCTAGACCCTACGAAAACAAAGCATAATTAACAGAAAGCGAAAAGAATCGTGCTTTAGAAGCCGCTAATGAATTATACCCCGAAAGTGGTTTACTACCACTGGCACTGATTATTAAATTTCTGTCAAAATCTGAGCCTTTTGCCGATATTATGTTTCACGAAGAAATTCTTAAAAACACAAAACCCTTGGTGGAAATCCCAAAGAAATATTGATATTATTGGCAAATTATTCCCGATTATCAAGCAATTATTTTCTGCTGCAGCTAGTTCAGCCTCGATTGAGAGAATATTTTCGACATTTGGTTTGATTTATTTTAAGATTCGAAATCTTTTAGGGACCGAAAAAGCAGCTAAGTTAGTTTTTTTGTACAAACTTTACAATAATTAACCTAATTTAAAATTTTTGTTTTGGAGTAAATCATGTTTTATTTTCTTTTAGTGTTGGTTTTGTTTGATTTGGTTACTTTATGTTTCTGCTTTTATGTAGACACCTAATTTACAATGTAAAATGTACATTTAAGAAGGTAACTTTTGTTTTATATGTGTAACCTAACTGTCCTTTTCTTCTTTTTATTTGAATTTTTTTTTCAGTTTAATTTGTATCTAGCTTTTAAATAAACTGTACTTCTTATTTGAATTTTCTGAAGTTTGATTTACTTAGATTATTGGCTTTACACAACTTAATATAAATCATGATTTAAATTTAAAAAATCAATTGATTTAAATCATGATTTAAATCACGATTTAAATCAAATTGATTTAAATCATCAGAACCCTGGGGCAAACATTTAATTAACACTTTCGTCATATAAACAAGAACAACATAATCACGTACAATCACGATAAAATGTAATTTAAAAAAAGTTCAGCTAGCCAACAAAGTATTAATTATTATCATATAAACAAAATTATTAATTAAACTGTTTTACTTTCAACATTACATAAATAATAGAAAATTTTCTAATAGATACGTAACTAGTATACAAAGAAGATATATAAATAAAATTTACAATGGGACATGATATTTTACATATCTTAGTAATATAAAAAGACATGAAATGGACACCAGTTGATTTCTCTACCTCGGGTAGAGAAAGTCGCTACTTATTTTCGAATCACTGTTTAAAATCGAGAAGAAAATTAATTACGAACCAACAAGGCACTTCACACTAAAGATTTAGGCTGCATACATGTGGAGAATAACCACTATATTATTAATAGTGGATTAGAAGGTTAATTTGACCAGTAACGAATTTTATTAAAAGTTTCGTACTTACAGGCAAATAATCACAAAATTAAACACATATTACCCTCCCTACAAAAAGAACCATTTACGAACTTGAATTTTTCCAATAAATTTCGTGGAAAAATCTGAAGCGAATTAAACTACTCAATATTTCTTGTATATATTTTAGTTCTGTATTAGTAGTATTAGACTGCATCACACACAAATACATTATTTTGCTACAGTTTTTACCTACTACCAATTTTGATTAAGTTTTTACTTAAATTGAATTGCAATTTCTTTCGAAATATAAAACACTCTAAATGAAAATACTACTTATAATGCAACAATAGGGAAACGGCTGAGGAAAAGGATGTGATATCATCGTTTTTACTCTATACGCTTCATATTCATTAATTAAATCTACTCTGGAATTTGTCAAACATTGTTTTCCTTTGTTGTTCTAATTTCAAGAATAGTGCATTTGCATTATTAAATTTTAATATGTAATAAAAACAACAAGTATAAGTCCACATATACAGTCGTCCCAGGATAGATGTAACAAGAGGTGTAATGGACCAAAAATTTTGGAATGGTATTTGGGGATTGAGTCCTGCTTGTTGTAAAACTGAAGTATACCAAAAATGACTTAATTTGGTGTTCTACAGTGTGTTTTATAAGCAAAGTTGTAAAAATCACCACTAATAAAGTACCTTTATTTTTCAAAATATGAAAAAATTCCACTAAGAAAAGTTATTTAGAATGCAATTTTATACCTCTATACCAAATTTCAGGAATATAAAATTATCTTTTTGAAACTTCCCATTTATTGCGAATTAAGAGTTGAATTCATATTTAAAGTGCTTGAGGCGACCCCATAAAAAGAAATCCAATATTGATAGGTCTGGGAATCTCGCCGGCCACTTGATCGGTCCATTCCTGGCAATCCGATTTTCTCCAAAATTTAAATTCAACCACCGATTAACCATTTCTGTGGAGTGGCCAGGGCAACCATCATGTTGAAAATGAACTAAAGGCATATCTCTTAAAATATTTAAATGTTCTTCAGAAAATCTTTCAAGAAGCTGTAAATAAGATCCAATAACTCCAACGTGATAAAAAATGGCACACCACACATTCACTTTTTTATAATATTGTCTTCTACAATGAATTCTACAATTTGGATTTTCAGAAGCCCAAAACCGACAATTCTGAGATGAAACAACACCATTGGTTGTGAATGTGGATTCATCTGAGAAAATTATGAAATGATGAAAAAATCTCTCTTCCATGATTTTTTCTCCAATGGTCAAACAAAAATCCAACCTACGGCCGTCTACCTCTTCAAGCGTATGTTTATAATTTGCTTTATATGCCCTAATTTTCTTTGCCTTGTAAATTCTTTGGAGTTCAGACTTGCTAATATTAATAAGAGCTGATCTCTCTCTTAGTGGCATCCTAGGATTTTCTATAACAGAGGCATGAGCTATAATAGCCCCAACATTGTCTTCATCGTATGCTTTTATTTTTGTTTTCAAGTTAAGAACACTACCAGTAGCCAGAAACTTTTTAATTATTCTCATAGCCTGAGTACGTGACAAAGCAGTGTTTGGAAATTTCAAATTAAATTGGCTTACCACTTCTCTTAGCGAGTTTTCACCGCCAATTTCATAGCATTGCACAATATAAATTTAACATTTGCTCCTACACAACTTTAAACACGAATTCAACTCTTAATTCGAAAAAATGGGAAGTTTCAAAAAAATAATTTTATATTCCTGAAATTTGGTATAGAGTTATAAAATTGCATTCTAAATAACTTTTCTTAGTGAAATTTTTTCATATTTTGAAAAATAAAGGTATTTTATTAGTGGTGATTTTTACAACTTTGCTTATAAAACACCCTGTAGGACACCAAATCAAGTCATTTTTGGTATACTTTAGTTTTACAACAAGCAGCAAATACCATTCCAAAATTCCAAAATTTTTGGTCCATTACACCTCTTGTTATCTATCCTGGGACACACTGTATATATATGACAAGCAAGTAGCATTTATCAACAAAAAGAAGCAGACACAGACGTGGCAGACATATAAAAATCTTCAAGTTAATGTGACTTCGAAGTATTTGAATATAATAATATAATAATAATAATTAATAAAGCTTTTTAACAAATGATTTTAGATAAATGTGGCTAATTTGAATGTCTTTGAAGATTTAATAATCATAAAATGGTCATATAATAAATTACTGAATTTATCACATTTAACTTGTCGCAATAATATAATAATAATAATGATAATAATAAATCGTGTTTATTAGAGAAAAGAAATACAATTTCGTTAATCTAAAGAGCGAATTTTACCTTAACAGCTATTACACCACTGTCCTACTACTAATATGACGACACATTTAAATAAGTAAAATGTTGCTTCGTCGACTACGGATGCTTATTCGATTCAAATTTCGCTCGAATGCTGTACAAATTTTTTATGTGGTGCCAGTGAAATTAAGCCCACAGTCAATGGTTTTTTTATTTTTCAATTAGATATTTGGCAACGCTCGACTTTCATTCGTTTCGTAATAGTCTTATTAAACATAAACATTTAAAAATAATGACGATATAGCATCCAATATACGCAAATTTTGTTCGAACTGAAAGACAATGAATATTGTTCGATATGCTGTTCATATTCCACTTTGTATACTTAATCAAAAACCTCAACATTCTGCTCTAAAATATAATAATATAGAATTTAATTGATATTCGCAGTCGGCTGCGCCCGATTGCAACTTTCATTTTAAAGTAATATTTATATTGTTATCTAACTTACGCACAGTTATTTTCAACCTGTGAGATACACTGTGTATTGCAGTTTAGATATCTTTCTATTTTTCTGTGCCTAAAAAAAATCTCAGTAACATTTTACTCTAAAATTAAGAGAAAACTTTATATCCAACTTGATGGTTTACAAACTTCTGGTGATCACCATATATGACCGAAATGGCCTAATTTCAATAGAGAGTATTCTACCACGATAATTTACATATGTTCTAAATTTTAAATAAAAAATTCAAGTTTAACAGAAGTTATCGTGTTTACAATTCTTTTTCTACTCTGATTATTAGAAATGTTTGACCAGTTATAATATACCTTTTTGATTAAATCAAATAGGTATAACAGAGGGAAAAAGCGTTCGCAAAATTCACGTAAGGAAAATTATGATCTTTCCTATGAGATTTGCAGTGGTCAAATGGCAACTTGTATTTATTGAAAATGGAAGAGAACAAAAATTCAGCAAACATCAGCACACTGTGCAGGATAAATTTCATATGAATTGCATTCTTCCCAAATCTCATATTAGATATAATATTCAACGTCCAAGGAATCTCACAAAATTTCTATGAGTTCAAACTGGGGGATAGTCCGCTAACCCGCAACATAACCAGAATCAGACAACATAATACCATACTTTTCGACATCCCCCCACCATACCAGGCGTTGCCTATGTTCCGGCAACTCCATTAGCCACACTTTCCTCTACCATAACTTACTACTATCCTGAACTGTGTCTTTCCTCAACTTTACATCTTCAATCCTTTCTATTCTCTCTCATGTTGTTCAATTTGTTCTTGTTTAACCTTTCTTTTTTTGTTGTCCTTTTTGTCTCTAAATATTCCCTCTAGACCAAAAATTCCAAAAATTAAAACATTTTGAATCTTAATTTTTCTTTCCAACCAAACTTTTCTGGAGGCAGGGAGACCACCAGCGGGGCAATTCTCGAACGGATTTTTTCGTTTAGTTTTTCCCAAGCCAACAACCAAAATTTATTCAGTGCGCGTGTGTTACGCTAATTTATAGTGTAATTTTTAATTATTTTTAAGTATTTCTATATATTATTCCCAAACCAAATTTAATTTTAAGTCTTTTACCTTAGACAGGAGTTTTAACTTTTTTCCCTCAATTGTTGCTTTAGCCCTGCCCAACTCTACGTTCACTGTGCGCCGTGGTTGTTTGGTTAGCTCCGGGCTAGGTTCCTAGCCCAGTCGATGAAGGTATTTACCCACAAAATTTTGCAAACTGAGTAAACTTTTTTTTTTAATGAGTTCGTGAAAGTGTTTAGAATAATAACCTGAAAAGTATACATTTCGCTCGGATGCAGAACATAAAAAAAAGTTAAAAAAAAATTTTTTCACCATTTTTTCCAAATTTTGAAATTAAATCAAGCCAGAAAAAGATACAAAATACAAATGGATAGATCACGTATTTATGAACAAAAAATGTCCTAACAAAATTTATCGTTAAAGCCACGGTTTTCCCGGAAAAAAATAGTCAAGTGTAACGTTATAACTCGGAGCGAGATCCACGCGTGCACGCGCTTGAATACGCATGACTGTGACACCGACGCACTGAATTACATGTCACTAAATCAGAATTTGTTCGATCTATATGAGTGTTGGCTCATTTAAAAGATGGAAAATGCAGCTTTCTGATGCTTTTTTGTTTTAAACAATACAAGCAAAGGATGGATGGGAAAAATATACTTATATATATTATCATGCCCGAACTCGATCGTCGCAATAAACAATATAGAAAAAATAAAAGCCCTTCAAAAAAATTCTTTCTTCATTGAGAACTGTTAAAAAGTATGTACAATTCATGATTATTATGGTTTATTAAATTGTAGTAACGAGGATTAAAAAAATAAGTACATCTCAAATAATTTTAATTTCCTTGCTTGATTTTTTTGATAAATATATGTATATTGGAGGCTGTAACTTGTCGAGAAATTGACCCATTGGAAAAAATCACTATTTCGGAAAAAATGTATGCTTTTCGAATGTTCAAACACAAAATCGTTTATTTGTATGCATTTTTTCGAAAATATGATCAATCAGATCATGATAAGAAATTGCGATTTTCACGATCTTATCCTTATAACTATGAAAATATCTTTGATTGTTTTGAATATAAATTCTGGAACTTTTCCAATACATTAACAAATATATAAGGAAGCGATTAGATATGGCTGAAATGTGGATAGGTGTACCTGTAATAAATATAATACAGTAAAGGCACGTAAAAATTCATGCGAGCGACTCAGCGGCTATGTGTGGTGTCTGTGTACGCGTCCATAATTATATATTTTCCCTCCATACTCACTATTTATCCTCTTATTCACTAATAAAAATGTTTAAAATGTGTAATCAGAAAGAGAAAAAAAGCTGTATTTTACTCGATAAAACAGTTAAGAATTTTTAGAGGTTCCATAGTATGCATTTAACCGTGCGCTGGCCGCGCAAAGTGACAAAATTACTTGACTATTTTTTTCCAGGAATACCGTGGCTTTACTAATAAATATTATTACCATATTTTTTGTTCAGAAACACGTGGTCTATCCACCTGTATTTTTTATTTTTTCCTACCCAGACTTAATTTCAAAATTTCTAAAAAATAGATAAAAATTTTTTTTCACTTTCTTTTATGTTCTGCATCCGAGCGAAATGTAAACTTTTCGGGATATTATTCTATACACTTTCACGAACTCATTAAAAAAAAATTATTCAGTTTGCCAATTTTTGTGGGTTTCTATAAAATGTTTTCTGTCGTCTGGGCTATCCGGTAAAGTGCATATATAATAGTTATTGATTTAAAATAAAAATTGTTTCTTTTTCGTATTCGATATAAAAAAAAATAAGCAACAGTAGTCGTGGTTAATATTTGGATGGATGACCTCTAGAGAAACACAGTGACTTCGCCCCACCTTCCAGCGGCTTGAATATCAGCGTAAATGAGAAGCTATGCAATTTTAGGCGAGGATTACGTAGGGATTATACCATCCTTCATAGAAGATTCCTCGACTATTAGATTTCAGATTAAGTTAAAAATCCC
The DNA here is from genome assembly GCA_936432065.2 of Rutpela maculata. Classification (NCBI taxonomy): domain Eukaryota; kingdom Metazoa; phylum Arthropoda; class Insecta; order Coleoptera; family Cerambycidae; genus Rutpela; species Rutpela maculata. The sequence continues at coordinate 394,355,157 of OW386285.2, forward strand.
TACTCTTTGATGGAAAAGAAGTTCGGCAAAATGTCCTGGCGTCAGCGATTGGCCTAAGTCAGAAATAGGTCTATATTAAAATAAATGAAAAAAAAAAAATACGAGGAAAAACATGTCTACCTTTCTAAACAATTCGTATTTATTATTCTTGGTAAGCTAAGGTAATTTTTTGCCAACGTGATAAATCAGTAAGTATCAATTATTGTCTATAAACATAAATAGAGACTAAAAGCCTTTCCCTGTATAGAATTAAAATTGTCTGCATCTGTCTCTTGGAAGACAATTGTCTGCAATTTGACACCCACTCTTATTAAATATATAAATGTTGACTGCAACTTGGATTTAATTAGCTCGGAAAATTAAGGGAAATGAAATTATAATTCTTTTCCACGCTATATTTTCCAAAATTGCCGTTAATTACGTTTTCATTAGAGTTTAATTATTACATGTTTAATAGTAAGGTTTTCAACAAAAAATCATACAAGTAATTTCAAGCCATCTTATTATGTTATTTTAGAGCAAAGGAATTTTATTTCGTTTGCATGTACCAGAAATAATAAAGATTAGTCATAGAGCAAAAAGTATCTTCTCAAGTTATTTTTCTCCAATGTAACTGAAAAACTAAGGAATGACAAGGTGTAATCCAGATATATCTAACCCAAAAATATGCTAAAAGAGAGTACCGATTGTAGAATTAAATGTCTTTGTGAAATGTTTTTAAATTAAAAACAAACAAATCTGTACAAAATATGGACCATTATTATTACCGGCGCCTTCACCATAAACTAAAATTCAAATTAAATATGCTGATAAAATATCAAACCTAACAGCGAGCTACAAATACGTGCATACGTAAACAATAATAATATGTTCAATATATTTAACTCTACGCCTACAGAGACTAATTTAAACGAACTGTAAATATTTTTTTATGACTTAAAAAAACCGAATTTTTTTCACTCTTTCCTTGTGCGCAATATTATGATAATAATGAAAAAGTGTAACAAATGCGAAAAAGTGCCATTATTTCATTATGGCTTATAGGCGAATCATAAGAGTGCACAATTAAAACTGTCTCGCGATCTTCGGTTTAGACATCATATTTTAATACCTATTTGATTACGTAAATCAAATAGGTATTGCCTATTTGATTAAACCAAATAGGCATAATGCAATTCTTGGTGCGTAAAACATAAGTTTATGGTAATAATGAAAAAAGTAAAAAGGGGGAAAAAATAATTATTTACGTAATAGTCCCGAAAGTGGTATTTTACTGGGCGAGTGGGCAAATTCCAAGGCGAGCCGCAGGCGACTCCTGGAAGCCTGCGAGTCCAGTAAAAACATTTTTGGAACGTGTTACGTACAATATATTTCTTAAAACGGGCACGGTGTTGTACCGTAAACACCATATTATTCAGTTTATATTTTTATAACAATTGTTGCGTTTTCAACTAAACGTCAAAGTTTGTCAAGTTACTTTATACTTTTAAAGAATACATAAGTCGGTTCCTATAGAAACCAATTGAACGTCGAATAACTGTTTTATTAATTTTTATAAAAATGGGTCCGGTAATAGTATATTGTGTATTTAGGTGTGAAAGCAATACATTCCCAGACGACGATGCAAATTGTTCGGGAATGTGCTTTCACACCGAAGTACACATACTATTTTTTCTGAAATCACAATCAATATTATTATAAATTAAGGAATTTGTATTAATGCATAACATTTCTTCATTACAAACTAACTGCTTACTAATAAATGCAATTTTAATGTGAGTTGGTTTGTCTGCGTGTATTTATTTACTGCCTAAAATATACATAAAAAACCGTATGGGAATGTTACTTTCCCGGCCTAGGCCGAGAAAGTAACATTCCCGTACAGTTTTGTTGATCGTTGCTTGGCAACGGATCTTTTCCGGTCCGTTTTCTGATAGTTTCTTAGCAACGGACTAAAATACTGAAATTGTGCATTTTTCGATCTGAAATTGAGCCTAAAATGTAGACATTGCCGATCGATTTCAGAAAAAATTTATTGCCGTTGTTAAGAAACTATCAGAAAACAGACTGGAAAAGATCCGTTGCCAAGCAACGATCAACAAAACTGTACGGGAACCGTACATTCCCGTTTGGTTTTTCATGTATATTTAAGACAGTAAATAAATACACGCAGACAAACCAACTCACATTAAAATTGCATTAATTAGTAAGCAGTTAGATTGAAATGAAGAAATGTTATGCATTAATACAAATTCCTTAACTTATAATAATGATTGTAATTTCAGAAAAAATAGTATGTGTACTTCGGTGCGAAAGACCATTCCCGGACTTCGATTCTTGTTGGTCTCGGATAGCGCCAACAATTTGCATCGTCGTCCGAGAATGCCGTCCTTTCACACCTAAATACACAATATACTATTTTCTGAAATCGATCGGCAATGTCTACATTTTAGGCGCGATTTTAGATCGAAAAATGCACAATTCCAGTATTTTAGTCCGTTGCTAAGAAACTATCAGAAAACAGACCGAAAAAGATCCGTTGCCAAGCAACGATCAACAAAACCGTACGGGAATGTTAGTTTCCCGGCCTAGGCAGGGAAAGTAGGGTTTTTTATATAAATTTTAGACAGTAAATAAATACGCGCAGACAAACCAACTCACATTAAAATTGCATTAATTAGTAAGCAGTTAGATTGTAATGAAGAAATGTTATGCATTAATACAAATTCCTTAATTTATAATAATATTGATTGTGATTTCAGAAAAAATAGTATGTGTACTTCGGTGTGAAAGTACATTCCCGGACTTCCATGCATCGTTGCTCGGGAATATATTGCTTCACACCTAAATACACAATATACTAATTACCGGACTCTCTAGCTCAGTCTGATAAAATGCGATTTTCTGACCTAAAAATAAAATGGAAAGTGCTAATTTCTGACCGGTTTTAATAAAAGGTAAAGTAACATTATTTCACTCTTATGTTTAGATGGATCTGAGTGCATTAAAAAAATTGAAGTTATCTTACGATCTTCACTTTAGAAACGTGAAATTATGGATTTGTGTTTTGACGCTTAATTTAATTTTGAAATGTAGTTATATAAATATAGAAACTGTCTTAGAAGAAATATTGTATGAAACTCATGCATAAAATGCTTTTTTTCCACTCCCATACTTTAATGAGATTCATTAAGATACAAATTTTGCATTAAGATGCCAATTTGTTTATAACCAATAGAAAGGCGACACAGCAATATTCTGTCAATATCAACTATTGCTTTAAACATCTGATAGATCTAAAAATTTATCAAATTTATCAAACTTACTGTTTACCTAGAAAATTTTCAAACTTTATACTTCTTGCAATTAAAATCAGTGAACATGTGTGATAGTGAAAGTGAAATTGAAACAATAATCCATAATATTTTCTAAGTTTATTTTTCATAATATTTCATAATCTGTAATCTACGATTAATAAATTTCAGAAATAAAGTGTTAATTTTCTATTTTATGGTCGTAGAAAAAATAGTGTATGCAACTCACATTGAATGGCTATTAAATGGTCGTTGCATAATATACTATTTTTCACTCATAGGATTGCCTCACTCACCTACTAGTCCATGCAAATTAGACGAAAAAATAGGGAATAGAAGAAAAAAATAATATACAAATTATATTTGGGCCATGCATAGTTCATAGGGGTAGAAGTAAGGATCCGAAAAGTTCCCACCTTACCCGTTGATGGAAACACCCTTTTGGGGCGAAAAACCACCCCTAGACAGGAGTTAGTTACGATTATTCTCATTTTCCTTCGAATCCGTCATTCCCACGAAAAACAGGTATAGGAACAAAAATATTCTTCATTAAATTCTACACAAAAAAAGTTCTATGGTCGATTTGCGTACTCCCCACCGTTTTCTCGATATCGACGTTCATAGTAGGGGGTAGTTTGGAGCGCTCGGCGAAAAATCGGTGGTACACGATATTTCACAGCAAATATTTCCGAACGGCTACTTTGAAGTCAAAAATGGTTATAATGAAACTTGTAGAGCGGATTCTCCTCTACAAGATTCATCTTGTACTTTTCTTTTTTATTATTATTTTTGTTGAATTTTCTCGATTTTATCATAATTTTAATATTTATTATTTCTTTTCGCCCAAATTCTTTGAAAACGTCACTGCACTGTTATGTTTGACCTACGGATTCTGTCGAAGCTGCTCGACAGATTCCGGTTTGGGGAATGTGAGGAAGGGGGGCAGGTATGAATTGTCCATTCTCGACGCTCGAATATTTAGTTATGAAATACCGTTAATAGACTCGGTGCGTATTTCGTGTTAGTTCGGATGTCTTGAGAAACTGTAAGGAAACTGTGCTGTTGCGACACTACTTCTGTGTGGTTGCGACACTACTTCTGCTTTGTTCGGTAAAGGCAAAGCACAAACTGTAACTATACCTAATAACAGAAGAGATTTGGATGACATTGTGCCTATATTTAACAACATTCAATCAACAAAAGAAGAAGTCGCAACTGCTGGAGAGCGTTTCACGATGGCGTTATATAAAGCTCCAAAGAAAGAGAAATCTTTAAATAGACATAGATTTCGAGACTACCGCCAACGTCTGCCGCTTCTCATCAGCATGCTTATAGGGTTTTTCATCAAATTCAGTTATGGAGAGGAATAAACCTTGATCCGACTGAAACCAACAATGACGACAGTGGAATAGGCCTACAGGGGAAACCACTTACAAAAAAAAACGCACCGAGACCTCTACCTTATGGGTGGTGTGGAAACGAGGTCATATTACAAAGTGCGTATCCTCGAAAAAAGCGAGAAAATTCAACAAAAATAATAATAAAAAAGAAAAGTATAAGATGAATCTTGTAGAGGAGAATCCGCTCTACAAGTTTCATTATAACCATTTTTGACGTCAAAGTAGCCGTTTCGGAGATATTCGCTGTGAAAAATCGCGTACCACCGATTTTTCGCTGAGCGCTCCAAACTACCCCCTACTATGAACGTCGATAGCGAGAAAACGGTGGGGAGTACGCAAATCGACCATAGAACTTTTTTTGCGTAGAATTTAATGAAGAATATTTTTGTTCCTATACCTGTTTTTCGTGGGAATGACGGATCCGAAGAAAAATGAGAATAACCGTAACTAAGTCCCGTTCGGGGGATGGGTTTTCGCCCCAACAAGTTGTTTCCATCAACGGATAAGGTGGGAACGCTTCGGATCCTTAATTCTACTCCTATGAACTGTACATAGCCCAAATATAATTTGTATATGAATTTTTTCTCCTAAAAAGTCTAATTTGCACGGACTATACGGCTTGTGCCTAAAATTTTCCATTCGTGAAAAAAAATACCACTTTACGCACTTGTTGCATAAATTACTATTATGCAACAAGTGCAAAAAGTTGCACTTTTTTTTCACGAATCACGAACCGTAGGTGACTGCGGCATTCCCACGATTGAAAAAACGGCACTTTATGCATAGGTTTCATACAATGTTTTTTCTATGACAGTCTTCAATTTCCATATTTAGACAAATAAATTTCTTTATTAGCTTAAACGTCAAAATACAAATTCATAATTTGACGTGTCTAAAGCAAATATTGTGAGACATCTTCTCAATTGTTTTTAATGCACTCATAGATCCGGCTATACATAGGACCGAATAATATTACATTTTTTTACACTTTTTTTCTTTTTTAAACCAAAACCAATATCATTTAGTTTCAATGTATAGATTTAGAGATTAATAGTTGGTCATTATTTCACCACTGAATGAACATATCTATTGATAACATTGAAGAATTAGTTTCTCTTCGTGTACATAGAAAACTGGTCAATAATTTATTGACAATATAAATATCCCGCAATCAATAGTAAAGGAAAGTTCAATACAACCTATCTCTGACTGCCATGTGCTAATGGTAAAACCTCTTTATATTTACTCTTTATATTTAGTATTGCTTTATTTCTTTTATGTTATGTTTGACTTCATTGTTACTTCATTGCCACCCAATACGTTCCCATTAATAAATACTAATGTTTTAACTGTCTTCAATAATTTCTACATCCAAAAACCTCTCAAATGTCGAGTAGCCCCTTGTTGTGGCCGTCGTTCAATCGGCGATAGTGACAGTACATTAAAATCTAACTGAGCGTTGTGTAGACAACACGGTAAATATATATATTTTGTATAAATTATTGCCGTTTAATACTTCCTCCACGATAACCTCCACCCGTGAACTTTGTATGAAGTAGAGTAATAAGACATAAACGTATAACATACTACTTGGATCCGATCCAGGCTACGTGGCAAAATAAATGAGGCGCAAGTTCGTGAGCAACACGTATCTTCGCCCTATAAACGGCACATGTCTCTGCAAATGGCCAACCTCGAACTTTTCAGAAAACGACCACAGAGTAAAAGTGTCCGTCGTGAATTAAATATGGCGCTTTCTGGTGAACTTAATCTGGCATTAGCGGTATTTAGTTTGGGCTTATTGAAGGGGCTGGCTGCTGGAGACTCAATTTTCTCGGGTCTGATTTGAAGTAAGCGAACACTCCTTTATCAGATCCCTATAGCGAAGGTTAGGGAAGTTTTTCGGTTTATTTTTATTCAATATTTGATGTTCTTAGAGAAATATTACGCCGCATTAGTTTGATCATCCAACTGGCCTCATATTTTCTTTGCTCGTTTACCACAGGCCTGTCCTTCTCGGCAATTATTTATTATTCTTACGTGTTTCCTGCAGACATTTTATAATAAATTTAAGACTGGATACCAAATAAAGTTTTTTCGTATGAAGTGAATTTACCGCATACTCGGCAGCGAAGTTTCCCTCTTTATGGTAAAAGTAAAAGAAAACTCTTTGTGACATCAATATTTCCTACATTTTGATTGGATTGTGTTGTATGGAATTTGCATATTAATTTTTTCTTATAAATAGTGATGTGCATTCTCTGCGTCATGCGTCAGCGTAAGTCATTTAATTAATCATGTGATAAATTATCAAAAAACGTATCGTAGTAATAGTGCAGGCAAATCCAGTTTTGAGTATGAACTATCGGGGGACAGCTATTTCTTTACCGAAATGGATAGCTGTATTCATGTAGAATGAGGATATAAAAGTCCCAAAAAATCCCAATGTGAGCTAAAGCCACCATTTAGGAAAAATGGCCGCCAGAACAGTTTCTTTTAGAAGGACATACCGCAGTAACCATTGCTCCGATTTTAGATTTCTGTTTTTTGTTCTCTTCTCCTTTTTATGTACAATCGAAAGTGTTATTACATCTTTGGGCATAAAATAGAGGATAACTGAAGAAAATAAGAATTAAGTTCTTCGAAATATACAAGGTGTCCAGTTAGTGCTTCCTCGGAAGAATGTGCAAAAACGGCTAACTTTATAAAAAAACTTTTTTAACAAAACTTTCAATGTTTCATCTCTACTACAACACAAAATTATTTTCAGTTATACAAGGTGTCACAAAGAGGAGTTACACAAGAATGTATAATTTTTTTTTATTGAAATACCCTCTAATTTTTGACGCCAGTTAAGGGTCCTGTATTACACCCTAAAATTTTTTGCCAGTCGGATACAGCGTTGCCAAGTTATGATTTTTTTTCCTGTTTTTTTTTTTGGCAATTTACAAACATTTTTTTGACTGCCATATCTCCGCGATTTATTAATTGTTTTTTCTAAAAATGTAGGATGTTATTTGATAATGATGTACTTACTGAAAAACATTTTTGAAATAAATTATACTTATATATATTACTATAGCGGATGTCCAAAAATATTTGTTTACATTTCTTGATATTTAATTATTATTTTTCTCATTTTTTTTTTCAATGGAATGCTTATATTTTTTACATGGATGAATAAAGCATAAAATTCCCCACATTCTAATATTATACACTTAATTTTTATTTCAAACGGTTTTTGAGATATAATTATTTCAAATAAATTTTGCGTAAATTGAGGTGCTTTTCATTTTAGCATTAAAATCTAGTATGGCTTTGGTCTTTTGTTTTCCGTTTGTTTTTCACTTTATGACATTTGTCTAATGTGTTTAAGATTATCGTGATTAAGTTGAATTAATATTGTTAATATTTAAAAATACGAATTATAATTATTGTCAATGTTATTGGTGAATGTGATGGAAATTGTTTATTGGCATCAAGAGTGTATCGTCAAAAATATCCTGATAGAAGATGTCCTGATGTGAGGTCTCTAGAAAATTTGAAAGAACGTTTTGAACGTACTGGAAATTTTGCAAATGAAAAGAAGGCGAAACGACGAAATGTATTAAGTGAAGAAAATGAGCTGGTTATACCTTTAGCGGTAATCGAAAATCCTTCGGCAAGTGTCCGGTAGTTAAGTAGGGATTTAGAGGTCAGTGAATCTAGTGTTTCCCTATGTCTTCGTAAAAATAAGCTTCACCTCAATCAAGTACAGTTGCATCAAGAGCTTTTGAATGTGGATTTAAATCGTAGATTAAATTTTTGCCAGTGGGCACAAAACCAAATTGGAGAAAATGAAGAATTTTCCAAATTTGTGTTGTTCACGGATGAATCAACGTTTCATCGCAACGGATTTGTGAATAGGCACGATTTCCATTATTATGCCAGAGAAAACCCTCATGTTGCACAGAAAAATCAGAATCAGAGTTTAAATGTAAGGGGAGGAATTGTACATGATTATGTTATTGATCCTCACTTTTTGGATTTTACGCAAAATACTTTCCACGAATAATCGAGCATATTCCTGATTACATTACAAATAATATGTGGATCACATTTTAGTAGAAATATTCGTCAGGCCATTAGTAACCAGTTTCTTGAAAGGTGGATAGGAAGAGGAGGTCCAATATTTTAATAAACTGTTAAATAATATCAAATTTATTATTTTATTAAATTATGTGAGGTCCCATTGCATGACCGCCTAAGTCACCCGACCTGAGTGGGTTTTTTCCTTTGGGCATTTGTGAAGTCAGACGTTTATAAAGTAGAACCAAAGACTCAAGAAGATATGATAGAAAGTATTCGTCAGTGTTTCAATCGTATAAATGTTGATATGTTACACTGTGTAAGGCGTTCATTTATCAAGAGGCTTCAGTGTTACCTGAATCAAAATGGTGGACATTTTGAGCAATTGTTAGGCTAGTTTCAATATCGTGAAAATAATTAATGCTCAAAAACAGTTCATAATTATTAAAAGAAAGCGTACGATATCAAAATGTGAGAAATTGTATGAGTTACTCCTCCATTTAAAAAAATTATAGGCATTCTATTTAAAAAAATTGAAAAAAATGTAAAACAAAATATAGATTTAATGCTAAAATAAAGAGTACCTTAATTTACGCAAAAATTATTTGAAATAATCATATCTCAAAAACCGTTTAAAATAGAAATAAAGAGATATTAAAATGTGGGGAATTGTATGCTTTATTCATTCATGTAAAAAAGGCATTCCATTTAAAAAAAAAATGAGAAAAATAATAGTTAAATATCAAACATTTTGGACACCCGATATACTAAAGATTTACTTCAAAAATGTTTTTCAGTAAATACATCATTATCAAACAACATCCCACATTTTTAGAAATAACGGTTAATAATTCGCGGAGATATGGCAGTCAAAAAATGTTTGTAAATTGTTCAAAAAAAAAAAACAGAAAAAAATCATGACCTGGTATGATGGCCTCAGCGGACTCGGCCTCACTCACTAACCTGTAAGGAAGTCTGAAGTTTCTATAGAGATGGAAAAATACAAAAAAGAATAACACATTATAAAATACCTTACGGGCTAATGAGTGAGGCTGAGGCCGCTGAGGCCATATACACAGTTAAGGAAATACATGCTGTTCTATTTAAAAAAATTATATTTTCCTGTGTGACTCGTTTTTGTGACACCTTGTATAATTTAAAATAATTTTAAGCTGTTGTAGAGACAAAACATTGAATGTTTTGTTAAGAAAGTTTTTTTTATAAAGTTAGCCGTTTTGCACAATCTTCCGAGAGAACACTAACTGGACACCATTTATACCTTAATGTACATTATTAAAAATGATTACAATTCTATATATAAATAACTATTACTCCGTTAATATTTGAGTTAGTAACATCGGTCAAAGAACAAATGAAAGCTAATTGTCTGCTCTAGAACTTTTATTAAAATTATTTTTTCGACAATTGACTAGAAATTTTAGTACAAACGTCCCGAGTTTACAAAGGTTTAAATTTCCGTAATATTTAAATTATTTTTTAATTTCCTAAGTTTATCGTTTAATTTATAGTAAAATATGTAATCATATTTTTTGTAAAATGTGAAGTGAGGAATGGAACAAAAAAAAAGAAATCTAAAATCGGAGGAACTGTTACTGAGATATATGATTTTAAAGAAAATGTCTCTGGCGGTCATTTTTTCTAAACGGCGGATTTAGCTCACGTCGGGATTTTTTGGGACTTTATGTGCTTATCCTACATTAATAGAGCTATCCATTGCGATAAACAAATAACTGTCCCCAAATAGTTCACGCCAAACCCATTTTACACTGAGATTTGCCTGGTCTATAATGCAGATCGGTGAAATTTTCGTAAGAATTATGCTATTAATAATAGAAACTTGGGTCACATATACCAAACAGGGAAAGGTTTTATTTTGACTATGAAGCCGTCACACTTTTTCCGCCTAATGGAAATATTATTGGCGTACATTAAATACGGCGTGCTCAGAAAATTCTTCTTTTGTTCCTTCATGTGTCAATTCATGCTGTTACTTCCGTATTTACATATGATTTTGCATGATCTTATGCTATACAGGGGGACCATTAATAATAGTTCAAGGGAAAATTCTTTGGATACAGGGTGTCAAAATTGTAATATTTTTTTTGCATTAGGTGAATTCTTTTCGTCTGCACTATCTGCACCAGTGCAGATAATAGAAAAAGATAGAAAGAGATTATACATTAGTTTGATATATTTGCACTGGTGCAGATAGTGCAGACGAAAAGAATTGACCTATTATTTCAATTACCTCTTGACCGATCTTCTCCCAATTTGGCAAGGAAATAGTTTTTAGGCTAAGAAACAATAATTTATGTATTACATCTCGTTAGCCCGTGGAGGGCGCCTCATCAGCTATACCTGATGATGAATATTTTTTCTCTTTTTTTTTACGAAACGTAGTGACACTTTTGACTAGAAAATCTAATGCCGGAGTCAAAATGTACACTTGATAGAACTTGATAATTTCAACCGTTTTCGAGAAAACTGCCGATAGATCTCAAAAATTCTTTGAAACCAAGTCCAATTTGAAAAGGAAAAATTGTATTTATTGAAAAGTGTGCTTTGGTGACGTCTTAGTTTTGTCAAAATGTCAAATGAATGAAATTGTACGTAAATAACACAAAAGCTATAATTATAATCGATTACTTCAAGAATTAAGCAAGTAAAAATACTATTATCAGCGAAACTGAGAATAGAGCACAACCCAACGGGGTGTGTAATAAACACATAAAAATAAAATAGAAATTTTAATTTATATTTCTCACAAATTTTGTATAATGGCGAGAATTTTTGAATGAGTCGGTAGATAGAATAATGAGTTTTGCCTAGAACCCAGTCTGTCTTTAAAAATTTAGTAAACCTAAAATAGCACCACAATCTATTATATAATGTATTACTCTAAAATAGAAATATCTGTTGTGATATAGTTCAGTGAGTCTCCAGACTCGAGAGTGTAATCTGTTAAAATTGCAGTTTGAGGGAAACCAATAGCAGGATAGACACCATCTTGCTTGTGACTTAAAGTATTGTTACATGTTTACACCCCTTGGTAAATACTCTGTACTGCGGGTTCGGAAATTATATTACCAAGGTAACACTAAACATTAATTTATTAACTTACGTACTAGTTACTACAAATAACACAAACCCACAAAAAAAAAGTTCAGACCAGCGAACCAGACCCATGTATCCGTATGTATTTTCGGTCGCTGAATCCGAATCCGAGGTCAAAAAAATTCGTACACCCCCAAAATCTTTAACTAGAGCCAAAAGACACCCCTGGACTGGGAAGAAACTAGACTATGTTCGACGCTGTGCTTGAAAACCACCCCTATGGGGTTGCGAGATGCTACCCCCATATCCGTAGGACGCTGGAAGTGTGCACCACGATTTTTGCTAATCATAGCATCCATAAAAATGTAAAACCGGTTAGTTTCTCTCTGTATTTCCAGCATCCTACGGATATAGGGATGGCATCTCGCAACCCCGTGGGGGTGGTTTTCTAGCACAGCGTCGAACACAGTCTCACTTCCACACAACGCAGGTGTTTCGACTTTTTATCGAAGTCACAGTAACTTTTTATGGATAAATCTTACATGGGGGGTAGTTTTCACACCATCTGAGGGTTGACACTGTAGGACGTTGATGGTACGTAAGTTTCTAGTTTTATTTTAGAGTACTACATAAAATAGAAATCCTGTTGGATTTTACGTTTTCTCTTGTTTTGTGTTCTTTAAACTTGAGGGTGGTTGCTCTCAACCCTATAGGCATCTGAAAATAAGGAGTACGCCACCTGGTGGTCTATAGTCAAACTAATTATGGGCCTTTCTGTCATTGTCTCTTTAGTGTACGATGATATTTACACTAAGTAAAATGATAAACTGAGATGCTCAGTCATTAAAAATATGATAGCGTTTAAAGGGGCTACACAAGATACAATTTGCTGGAGCCAACCTAATCGGTATCCTTTGTAGATTGCAGGGACAACTCGTGAAAGTTGAGTTACACTGCAATGTTCCTCTTTGATGTAGACACATTTATTCAGGCATTGAGAGGGGAAAAGCTGGTGCAAATAACTGTGGCCCGAGTAGAAATAATAATAACCTGGACAATCACACATTGTAAGTGAAATTTTTGAAATAAGTAAATATATGTAATTTCGGTATATTTATAAAAGTAATATATACTATTGCACCATGCATTATTATGTTTTACCCCTGAATATTTCTATTTCATATTTTACAAAATATTGTTTCATTTATTTTACTTAAAGAATTAATAAATGTCTTTTCAGTTATATTCAATGTACCACTAATTTCATGGGTATTTGAATCTGAGAGACTTGTTTGTGAACATAGAGCATACACATTTATTAAGTTTTATGTTAAATATGGGTTGTACCACACAAAATAATATGTCCTGCATTTAAAACATATTCCTCTTCATACACAAACTTAGAATTTTTACATTTTTAGTGCTTCCCAAGTGTTCCATACATTGCAATATGCTTAACCTAAATGTCACTCATGTTTCCTGAAAGAAAAGTGATTTAAACTACAACCGTACATAAATTTAAAGAAATATTTTAGTTTATTAATATTTAACTAGCCAGACACCGTTTATGTCGAAGAAACTGTACTTTTCAAGGGAAAAACTAGATAACCTAAAAAAATATGAATTTTGCTAAATAATGCCATTAACATATTGCAAATCACTTACAACAAAATCTTGCAAACCTTTAGGTCATATATTATTAATGTTATTATTTTTAACGCCAAAAATGACAATAAACAGAAAAAAATCAATATGAGTATTGGCCATATAAACAAACAAAAAGCCTATAATTAGTTCACGTGTTCTTCACTTTGGCGCTGGCATTTTAAATTCAGACGCCTATAGGGGCAGTTTATGAAGATTACGTCGGACCTGATGCAGTTTTTTTATCACTTTAACAAAACTTAGACATTTTGAGCTTTTTCAGCAGTCGTTACTGTTTTGGATCGATTTTTATAAATGGGGGCTAGTTTTCGCCCCTCACTGGGGGTGTGTTTCATATCTATTGTATGTACGCTGCTGTTTAACCTTAATTTGTATAATTCGATCGATTAGGATGTAACAACTATTCTCGTAGCTTAATATTCTTTTTTCCCAGTCCAGGGGTGTTTTTTGGCTCTAGCAAAAGATTTTGGGGGTGTACGAATTTTTTGTTTGATTCAGCGACCAAAAATACATGGGGATACATGGGTCTGGTTCTCTGGTCTGAACTTTTTTTTTGTGGGGCTGTGTAATTACTTCACTAATATAACACTAGTACCATAATTTAATAACTTTATCACTTTGCTTACTTCTTCTTGATCTGTTCTCAACTCACTGTCTAAACTGAATTGTAAGTACTGTGCGGCCACTCTGGCTCTGGATTTTTCTCCAATATTCCAGAAGATGTCAGCACTTTTCTCGACGTTTCTAGATTTTGATACTGCGCGCGCCATCTCTGGGATAATTGCCAAATTAACTAACTAACTTAATTTTCTGTTACGTAGAGGGAATTCCATAGATGGGGTACAAAGCTATAACAGTATTTAAAAAACATCTGTAAATTCTCTTTATGTTTTGCATGTGTATGTTATAATGAGGAAACCAAATAATAGACGAATATACCAATGTGGGTCGAACAAAAGATTGCTGTAGTTTCAGAGTATTAATGTCGTTAAAACCACGTGAACATCGTATTATAAACCCCAGTTTCTAAAACTTTCATTGGTGATGGTATTTATATACAATTAAAGGTTAGTTTATTGTCGAATGTTACACCGGGATCATGAAATGTTGTTGGCCGTGTAAGCTTTGAATCTTCTAAACACTAATTAAATTCGTGTGTGCAATATATTCATTAGTGCATTTAAATGTGCATACAAACGTGAATGTAATATACATGAGAATTGCTGATGAGATTCTACAAAAATAAAATTACTGCACAGTATACTGACGAGCGTATCGCCAACCAGACTTGTATCATCAGCAGATTATTGTAATTGAAAATATAGTAATTACACAGCCACACAAAAAAAAAGGTCTGTGCAGCGGACCAAATTATATGGATATGGTGTATTTTTCGACGTTCAATCCGAATCCGTAGTCCAAAAAAGGATCTATCGTGTCAATTTTGTTTTTAGTCAAAAATATCCCTTAAAATGGTATAAAAATATCTCATAGGTTTCAAAATGGGGGAAAAAAATTGAGGCTTTTGTATTTTTAGGCAGGCTCAACAAATATGGAGTGAACTCGTTCCAACCACCGACACATGACTAGAGTCTACCCTTGGTAAGAGCTACCCCTACGCTCAAATTATGCATATAGGGTGGCTACTTCTTATATTGAACAGTATTGCTATCTTGCAAACCATAACAGTTACAAACTCTGTTAAATGGGAGAAAAGTTTCATATTTTGAAGGCCAATAAAATGAGTTGTAGAAATTCAAAATATTTCTATTAGTTCCGGAGATATACGACAAAATCCGAAATAGCTCATTTTCTTTTTTTTTTTACTTAGCGCTGTCACTATAAAAAATATTAAAAAATTTCATTGGAATATTTTATTGTAAATTAACTTTGCTATAACTTACCTTAATCAAATTTTAATTATGACGTTTCGTCTGTTCAGGAGCACCATCAGGTTTATTTTTTTAAGTACGGACCTGCCTCAAATTATCAATTCAAAGCTATGTCACATTTGACAATTTTATTACGTTTCGTCAGAAAAATAATCATCATTAATTTTATTGCATTCGCCTTTTACAAAACATTTTTTTGTTAAGTAATACAAGGTGTGACTTATCATTTAAAAGCTTATTTTATCAACAATCCAATGCATTGACGTAGCTACTCCGATTCTGCTGTTAATTCAATATTATTTGCAGAGTGAGCACCAAATAAAAAAAATGTATTTCAACTTGTCAATTGTATTTCTTAAAACTACTAATAAGATTTACAAAAAAAACATAATTTAGTAAGTAAACAAATAAATTTACAAAAGTTGTTCAAAATGTTCATCATTCTCCCGAATGCAAAGTCGCGTTCTCTTAGACTACTGGCGTTCGCAATAATATTTGGGGTGATTTGGTTCAACGCTTCAACAATTCGATTGCGTAATTCATTGACATCTTGGACCTTGTTGTAGTATGCTTTGTTTTTTAAAAAATCCCAAACAAAATAATCCATGGGATTCAAGCAAGGTGAGCGAGGTGGCCACCTTACTGGTCCATTGGTTCCTAACCACTTTCTTTGAAAATGCCTGTTTAAAAAATCCTGACGGCGTTAGCATTGTGAGGGTCACAACCACCTTGCATAAATCATTTTATTTTTCTCCAAATCAGTAACGGCATTTCATCGAATACTTCGAGTAACAAATGGATATAGGTTTTTTTCACCGTTTAAATCGCCCTCAATGAATTTGGATCCAATTATAATGTTGTCAATTATGCCACACCACAAATTTACCGAAAATCGTGCCTGAGGCCGTACTTGATGCGTCAGATGGGGGTTAACAGTTGAGTAGAAGTGTTTATTTTTCCTGATAAACACTTCAGAATTTGTGAAGATCGTCTCATAGAAGTAAAAAGAAAATCTATTATTAGTCAATTTTCTCCTAAACCAATTACAGAAAGTTAGTCTGCGGTCTGGGTCACCGCGACGTAATTTCTGCACTGTTTAAAATTAATAGTAGTGATATTTGTACTTTTTAAATATTTTCTTGAAAGCTGCTGCCGATATTTGCAATATTCCTTGATGAATTTTCTGGGTTTATGTATACTTGAGCCAATACATAATATCATTCATTTACCGTTTCTCTCAATTGGTGCCGTTCCAATTTACAAACACTGCCTATTTGGAATAAATTCTTGGACACAGTGTAAATAGTATTTCTAGTCAGATGGTGTCTGTCAGGATATAAATTGGCATATTCTTGGTCTGCCCTGTCATCATATCTGTAATCCTTAATGTAAACATCATACACGTCTTTTTTTCTTCTACAGAATAACGAGCCATACTGAGAAATAAGTATTAAATAATAGTTTGAATTAGAACAGCAATAGCTAACGAAAACAAACGTCATTAATACGATAAACTAAAATCAAATGACGTTTAATGAAATTTTTGTTTTTTAAGACACTGTAGTGAAAAAAGGTTTAAAAAAGAAACGTTTTGTAACGGGCGAAGGCAATAAAATTAATGATGATTATTTTTCTGACGAAAGGCAGTAAAATTGTCAAGCTAGCTTTGAAATTACAATTTCAAATGCTTTAAAAATTTTAAATAAAAAAGACGAGTCCGTGTTTAAAAAAATAAAGCTGATGGTGCCCCTGAACAGACGAAACGTCATAATAAAAATTTGATTACGGTAACTTATAGCAAAGCTAATTTACAATTAAATATTCCAATGAAATTTTTTACTATTTTTTATAGTGACAGCGCTAGATAAAAAAAAGAAAATGAGCTATTTCGGATTTTATCGTATATCTCCGGAACTAATCGAAATATTTTGAATTTCTACAACTCATTTTATTGGTCTTCAAAATATGAAACTTTTCTCCCATTTAACCGAGTTTGTAATTGTTATGGTTTAAGAGATATAGCAATAATGTTCAATATAAAAAGTAGCCAATAGCACCCCTGTGTAGGTGCTATTGAAATTCGCAAAGGGTCTAATACTTGTAGCTCATCGTGCCAAATATACAAATCTCGTACGACAACCACCCAATCTTAATAAGGTTGAAAATTACCCCTACCGGGGGGGGGATGAGGGTAAAAACTACCCCCCACATATGGACGGATTTCATTACTTCTAATATCCTGGAACAAAAATTCAGGCATTTGTAGTTTTACGCAGGATAGGCAAATATGGAGTAAATTCATACATTAAGCATTAACCAGTTGTGTTTTATTTATTATACCATACCTGCTTATTCAACTGTTTATCTTAACATTTATCAACTTATCTATCTTTTAATCTGTGTAAAGCTATTCTTTTTCCTATTTATATCATACTTTCGACCATCAATCCAAATACTTTATTTTCTTATGATTTTTCTCTCTTATCTTCAAACTATCTTTTCCGTGGTTCTCTTTTCCTTTTTTTAGTTATAGATATAGGATATATCTCATCAGTGACCATTTTTTTTATCTATGTAAGCTATATACCTAAATTAACTGAATTTCCGTCTATCTATTTCCGTCCGTACGTGGGGGTAGTTTTTACCCCCACCCCAATAGGGGTGATTTTCAACCTTATTAAAAAGATTGGGTGGTTATGTCGTACCAGATTTATATATTTGGCACAATGAGATGCAAGTATTTTAAACTTTCCGAATTTTAATAGCACATGTAACATCTGAGCATGGGGGTAGCTCTTTAAAGGTAGTCTCTAGTCATGTATTGGTGGTTGGAACGAATTTAGTCCATATTGTTCACCCTGCCTAAAACTACAAAGCCTGAATTTCTTTTCCCGTTTTGAAACCTATGAGGTTTCAAAACGGGTGGGGGGGGGGGTAGTGTTAACCCTCCAGAGGGTTGAATCTCTACCTTTAGTAATACCTTTAGAGTAATGGCTGATTGTCGCACCAGAGACAAATATTTTGCACCAGAGACAAATATTTTGCACCAAGAGATACAAAAATTTGGCCTTTGTACATATTATTCACACTCACCTGCGTCCTTTGAGTTTTAGCGGTAGTTTTCACCCCCCCATAAGGGAGGACTTCGGTTTAATTTATAGAAATAGCTTACTGTGGCTCGAATTTATATTCTCTACTCTCGATTACAAAACATCTACCCATTTTTCACACTTCATTATTTCTATGATTCGGATTCTGCGCCGAAAAATACACCAAATCCATATAATTTGGCCCGCTGCACAGAACTTTTTTTTGTGTGGCCGTGTTAAAAAAATCAACGTCTTTTCAAAAATCTGCGAAGAAAATCTTATAGAATGCTCAACAATTATATAACAACTTCAATAAATCGGCGTGGAGTATACTGTTTACATGTACTTAGTTGTTTTGGCCATATCACGACGAGGGAGAAGTTGCTGATTTACTATTTACCACCCATACGTAAACACCAGCATCACTGAGTTGACATTTTTAATAGAGTCTTGACGCATCGTTGCACGTCCAGCGCCGGCAACTGCAGCAAGCAGATTTGCGCGGTATAACAACCGTTCTATAAAACATCACACAATTCCGTATGCCTGTGTTTGTAGCGCTTAACGGTTTCCATCTACTTTTAATCCGGGCAACGTGCGACGTTTGATGCCTCGCCCGACCTATTTTGTGGCCGACTGGCCGGGCTCTTACAGATTTATGTACGTGCACAAAGTGATCGATCTCTGGCTTTTGTTTGCAAAATTCGAGAATACAAGGGTTTTTCAAAGATACAATTTTTCTTATTACGATTGGGAATCTCAAGAATTTTCAATCACATCTGTTTACAGTTTTCGCCTTTCTTGACCTTTAATTTAAAACAACAAATATTTTCAAAGACACAAGTTGTCCACAGATCTTTTGATTAGCGAGTTTCTTGAGTTGCTTTTCATGATTTCCAGGTTGAAATTATCCCATCATGAGTTCAATAGACTGGAGAGGAATTTCTAACCCAGGACAAATGTAGGCTGTGACTCACAGTGGTCTTCAAGCTGTAGAGAGTTTGACCTAAATGGATCCAAAAACGGGTTTCACAGAATGTTTTCAGGATATCTGTAGGGTAAAAACGTGCAAATCGGAAAATCCTAGCTGATCCCCTTCGCGAGATATTCAATTTCTAATTACACACCATTTCTAACCACATTTGGATCCATTTTGATCAAACTTTCTACAGCTTGAAGACCATTGTGGACAGGTTACACTCCCTTCATCTTCCAAGCAGATGTTAACGCCATAGATCTTTGCGCTCGATTGTCGAATTTGAAAGCTGACAGAGGGTGATAAAAAGTGATTTTAAATAGAAAATGAGGATTGATTTTCTTCGAAAAAAAATTCGTTTCCAATATATAAATTATTTGAATTTAATATTTTTGGTAATTTTTCAATAAAAATTCTTATCCTATGAAATTTGAAAGTATAGATGACGTTGGGTTATAGAAAAAGTGAATTTAAATAGAAAATGAAGAATGACGTTTTTTGACAAATATAATTTTAGGGGGGCGTAATTCGAAAACAATAAATCAAAATATTTTTAAATTTTGGATATGGAGGTTCTAAAACATGCTGATATTTTAGTCTTTTAATAAAAAACAACGAGCCAGCATCATAGGCCGGCGTGCCTGCAAGGAGGTGACGTCATGTTACTAGCCTCTACCTTTTGAACGTTTCTTAGCCTCGCTGCGTTGAGGTAATTTCTATTATGAAAAACTGGAAAAATACAAATATTTTTTTCCAAAAAATTTCTGATTTTGGTATTAGGGGCTCCTATGTATAGTTTTAAATAATATTAATATACATTTTTTTTCTGTGGACATGATTTTGGTATTAGGGGCTCCTATGTATAGTTTTAAATAATATTAATATACATTTTTTTTCTGTGGACATGCCCATTAAGGCTAATAGGACATTTTCCAGTGAGATACCATATCAACAAAATAGGCAAGGCTAAGATCAAATGTGTCGCTTTCGTATGGAAGCAACTGAGTCTGCGGAACATTATACTTTTACTTATGCAAAGTTCTGGTGCCCCAACGATTACAGCACTTGAGACAGATAATTTTTACACCTGCCGCTGGTCCCCAAGAATATCATAGGATTCCTTAGAGCCGTAGGATTGGATGGGTGTATAAAGTTTACTCCTGCGGCGCGGCCGTGGGCGATAACTACTGGCCGTTGGGAGATTTGGGATTTGGATTCCGGACTGTTTGCGTGCACAGGCTTCAGGCTTCATGTGTGGGCCCACCATGCTACCCCCGTAGGTGGCGGCATATCCACCGATCCCCTTATTCCTCAAGCCAACAAATACACTAGTGATGTACTTGAGAAAGCCCTACGGAGCTTCACTTACACTAGTCATACTAGGCCAGAAATCTCACAATATGGATCCTCTTCTCGTTGAGAGGGCAGGGCGGTGACATAACACATGCTCGGCAGTCTCGTCATCCAGATTACACCCTCTACACTTGGGGTTGTCTATAACCCTCAGTGTATGAAGGTGTTTGTTTAGTCTGCAGTATCCTCTTAGTAATCCTACATAGATACGCAGATTACTCCTGGACATCTGGAGACAATGTTTGCCTAACTTGCGACTGGGTGTGACCAAAGCCACTCCAACAGTCCGCTTGGAGTTTGAGTGTACAGTTCTTTAACAGGGAACTGTGGACTAAATTCGAGAGCGACTGCTGCTTTCTTGCTCTCGACGTAATGCCCCCGTGCTACTCCAGCTAGAAAATTATAAAATATATATTTTTTTAAGGTACTGGAGCTCTTTAGTATTTTAAAAATTAACATCAATTAAACAAACTACTAAAAATCTCATTAAGACCTTTTTATCACAAGGATATAATCATTAATTTGTAATACTAGATCGAAAGTAAAGAACCGAACTACAGTGGCTAACTGAACATATAACGTAACATAAAAATTGAGTCAGATGAGGCCACGTTGTTTTCTAAATCGGAATGGTGCACTGGCTGTTCGACCGCTTTTAACGTGAACATGTGGCAGCAAAACGGGATAATTAAAGAGCCTCACATTTCGCAAATGTTTAAAGCACAGGCCAGGTTAAACTAATCACAAGTTAAATAATCAGTTGATAGCCACAACATTTCTGAGAACTAATTGTGCAACAACGACTAACCAAATGTTGCTGTATTAATTATAACGAGAGTTTATAATGCGCCTTGTTATCCTTTAATTTAACCGATTCACTATGCATTACAAATTAATCATTTATCGTGCATATTGCAAATTTCATTAAATGCCATCTAAATTTTGCAGTAATAATAACGGGTAAAAGATAACATAACAATGCGCATGTCGATAATAGAATCAAATAAATATATTTCGAAAGAAAATATTATTAATTTTTTCAACTTAAAAAAAAAACATCAATAAACAATAATGTAATTTTTTAATTTAGACTATCCTATTCAATGAAACTAAAAACAACTTTAGACTTTTTGTTGAAGAAAAAAGAATTCCTATTTATGAGACGTCTCTAAAGAATTGGAATCGCAAGTTGACCACAAGAGATCTTTTTTGACAAGTAAAAGTGATTACTCGTAAATTTAAACCTAAAACGTTGTCAGTTAAGCTCCACCGGTACTCTAAGGATTGACAAGGATCAAGTTATTGAAGTTTGGTAAGAATATTGCGAAAAGCTTTTTGACCATCCCAAGGAAGATGACTGGCAGCAGGACTAAGAACACCGTTGAAAATTTTCCTACTGTAATTTATAATCAGTCCTGATCTAATGTATCGTCTCTTCTTCTTCTCAGTTTTTAACAGCTTCACTAATTTCAGTCTCCATTTTGCCCATTCTTGAAACTGATTTGTCGTTTTTCGATCAATATTTTCTATTATTATTTTTCTACTGATGACTTGGCCAATGATATTTTTTGTCAATATGTAACATTCTCGTGATACAGTTAGAAGTCTTCAGCGCATTTAACCACTAAAGGAAAATTCTGAGGGAATGCTTGTTAGTTTTAGAGTAACCTTCTGCATCTAAAATGAAATTTCACTTTAGACAGGACTATCAAAAAATTGGTCAAGAAAATTACACTGGTGCAAACTGTCTCTGTGTTTCATTGAAAATTTCATTATGTGGCACTATTTTCTTTATGGAACTATTTATAGTTCTGACGCAGTTTATCTATAGCCATTCCACCATTCAACCAGGACACATTCACATGGACAACAACACAACAACCATATCCTCCGACTCTGCCATCTGCTGCAGCTGAGATTCGAACCCAGGAGAGGAGAGCGACTAGCCATGTTGCCTATCACACAAGCCCTGTCTAGTTCACTGCTACCGACTCGGCTCGGCAACATGTGAAAAACGTCACTAAAAATCCTTACCCTAGCCAGGGTTCGAACCCGAGACCCCATGATCTCAAGCCTAATACATAAACACTGAGTCAGTAAATATTTTAGTTTACACATGAAATAATCTGTTTTGTTACATTTTCTTAAATAAAGCAAAATAAAACCCGTATTTAAAATAAATTTTATTATTTCTATGTATTTAATATGACATATATGCTTCTTATATGGAACTCCCTTTGGATCAGTTTTATTGCTAAATCTACTATCCGAGATAACAATGCTTTCAATGAAATATACATCCACCTACGAACTGTGCGAAAGAGTATATTGCACTAGTTCCTGATTAAATCATCAGGTGGGTACCCGAGTAAAACTACATTTAATTTAGTCCATTCCAGCTCATGTTTGTATTCGTTTAACTAAGCGCGTAAACTTTATTTTCCTTAGGCGAAGTGCATGAACCTGATCATCACGTTCAATTACGAAAACAATCGTTATTCTTTCATTGAAACTCAAAGTTTACACAGAGTGTTTTTGAAATAAATCCATATGTCCAGATTATGAATATTCACATCTTCCTCATATAAGCAAAAATATTTATTCATTAAATTCATCAAATTGTCCAATAATGCCAAGAAAATAAATTTTGAATACTGCAAGAAATTATCGAATGCGGCCCATGTTACTGTCTCTATGTGAGAGTCTTTCTGCATCTAGTTCTAACGCTTTTGACTCGGAATCCAAGGGTCCCGGGTTCGAAACCCAAATTGGGTTTGGTATGGTTTTTTTTAATTCTTACTTTATTTTACACTGAGTCTTTTACCAACTAAGTTCGTACTATAAAATTAAAAATGTCTAAAACTAACATTATTTACAAAAAACTGCGAAGAGTACGTTTTTAGCTTGTTTCTTATTATTGTCATATTGAAACAGTGCACACCTGTGCATATATGTTTGTCTATTTTCAGAGAAAGATGTTACGAGTTGATGTGTTTCTTGCATGTATGACCCAAAAATCGTTTTGGTTCAGATTTGTTTTTAAAAGTTTGATGTTACTAGTAGTGATGAGCGATATCGCGATTTTTCAATCACTCCGTGATCAGTGACTGCTATTTTTGAATCACGGTGATTTTAAACAGTGACTGCGATCGCGGTTTAGCCCAAAAATCTGTAAACTGTTATGTTTGCCGTGACCTGCTTACGTTACATATCTGCACTGCGTTTTAAACAGTGATGACTACGATCGCGGTTTAGACTGAAAGTGAACACAATCTGCGAGCTTGATATAAGTTTGCCGCGATTTGGCATGTATCGCTGCTCTGCATAAATAATAGAAATAAATATATAAATACTGAACATATGAATAAATAAATATTTTAAGCTTGTGAGTCAAAAGTATTAGAACTTGAGTTGAATGATCATATCTACGAAATGTTACGATTACGTCCGATCCATAATCACCATTTTCGTAGTTGGTATTTCTACCATGTCAGTGTATAGAAGACTAGAAGAGTATATATCATGCGCTATTAAAATCACTAATCGCCGTGACTTTGTTTCCTTCGTCACTGTTGCTATCGGTGATTTTCTAATCACGGTGATTTAATCACCGGCAGTAAAATATCGCCCATCACTAGTTACTAGCTATCATTGTATATTTTAGTACTATGGAAAATATATGATCGTTTCATTATTCCTGTTCTATCAGATTGAGGTCCAAGTAGCAAGTGTAGGTACTCTTGAGTATGATCTTTATATTATGTACAACAACTCTTTTCTTTGAAATAAACAAGATGAATGTACTAGACGTGTTGCCTAGACATGTTATGCCATCCTATGTCAGTTTGTGAGAAATATTTTGTCTACGTTTAATTCCAAATATATGCTGCGAGTTTTGGAGTTTTGAGCAACCTAAATTCTTGGTAAATTTGGTACATTAAAGATTGTTTTCAAGCAGGTAAGTTGATTTTACCGGGAAAGTGCTAGTTGCTATTGACGAAGGGAGGTAAGTGAGCTACTTACCTCCCTTGGGTAAATAAGTGTTTTCAAGCAGACTACAAAACATCCGTTGTCAAAAAAATTACTTTTAGTATCACTGTCAAAATAAATTGATCAAGAAATGTAAAATCTGATTTTTTATTTCACGAACCGTAGCTGTGGGAGCAGATAAAACGTATTACCCCACTCAGTAGATAAGTAACTTTGACCAACCTCGGATTCTGTTGCCAGCCCTCGCTGCGTTCGGGTGCAAAATCGTCTTCGACTGGTAAGAACTATTTACCTCTCTTATGGTGTAAATAACTATAAATTTGTATAAAGGTCTTTTGCACTTTCGACACGAAATTTTTAATTACATCTTAGTGAAATCATACTAAAGTAATAACTTCAGTCCCACCAAGCCTAAGTATAAATTACACATATATATTCCCTAAATAAGTCTGGGGGAAAAGCTCTTCTGTCCAACAGTTTTATCGTGCATATTTGAAAATTTGAGCCTTGTTTATTTAAAGCATAACAAATAGGTAGAATTCGTCAATCGCAAGGGCAAGCAATATGTTTCATATATTCCGATGTTTAAAACTGTAGTATTATCTTTTCTGCGTTGTCAAAAATATTCAAAAGAGAAATGGACTTGCAACTACATATGAGTATATAACAAAGTTAAACATAGTTCCTGAACATTACTGATGCAGTTTTGAGACACAGAGACAAAAGGCTATAATTTCGGTTATTCTATTCAACACGATAATTAATGAAATTGTGTTTCTCGTGCTAAAATACAGGATTATCTGAGAAAGCGATAAAATTTTTTACTAGCTATCTATGTAAGAGACTTCTATAATAGTGTGTCTGTTCTCATATCATAATGTCCTGTGGTGTTCCATAAGGTTCGGTACTAGGCCCACTTTCATTCACCTTAACCAATTGCCTTTGTCAAAATGTCAAAATGAACTTTTATGAGGATGATATGTGGTTATACCTCTCATTCTCTCCCTGTGATTGATGACAAAATCACGAGATCAATTTTTAAACATAAATGCCAGCAAGACATCAGTCTTAGATGGATTTCAAGCATGTAAATGTATACTTATGGTATACTTATTTATGTCTATATTTATTTATGTCTATCTTATTTATTTATGTCCTATAAAATCTTACAGTGAACAACAATTTGATGCTCGTTTGTACATCTTTTTCATTATATACATGATCTTGTTAATGTTGCAAAGCAATATTAATCTTTTTAAAACATTCCAAAGTAAGAACAAGGTCCTTTGTATGCTATACTAATTCCACCCTTCCAAAATCACTAATGCTAAGGGTTTTAATTATCTAAAGATAAGTTAAACCAATAACTCGCTGGTCTACTATATAGCATCTTTTACTGAAAGTTACGACATGGTGTTATTTTATGCCAGGAACTAATAAAATTGTTTTCTATTTTTTACACAACAAATTATTTAGAATTAATGAAAATAGAAAAATATTTATAATGGTCTCTACTTTAATGTCTTATAAATAGATTGGTACAACCATTCAACTTTTCGCGCACCTCACTGCGCAGGTTTCAAGTGCAAAAAGAAATGCAACAGGTAGACAATAGCA
Source organism: Rutpela maculata (assembly GCA_936432065.2). Taxonomy (NCBI): domain Eukaryota; kingdom Metazoa; phylum Arthropoda; class Insecta; order Coleoptera; family Cerambycidae; genus Rutpela; species Rutpela maculata. Next base: position 394,381,596 of record OW386285.2, read on the forward strand.
ATAGTTTAGTTTACTGCTGTCAAAACACGTACTGGTAGTACGCAAACGTGGTCATAGTGAATTGTGGTTTTACTTTTTTAACAATGGCAATTTCTACAAACATCGAGTGGATAAATATTGTAGACTTAACAGATTCGTGTGAATCATTGTTCAAAAAGTAGAAAAATTATGAAACAGCTTTGGTGTTATATGTTGGATTGTTTATTGCATATAAAAAGGAAGCTATCCAAAGGCAATGAATTAGAACATATTGATATACACAATGGGTAAGTCACACATTTTTTTTTTATTTGCTTAATTAGAATACTTGTAAATCTAGGCTTACTAATTTGTTTCCCATTTTTTTAAGTGGGTAAAATTATCTAATTTTAAATTGTATGCGATCTTAATTCCAGGGACCTGGGCAGAAATGAAAAAGCGATTCCGATACGGTTCCGGTTCTGAGTAAAATTGAAAAACGGTTCCGGTATCAGCGTAAAATGAAAAAAGGGTTCAGTTACGGTTCCGGTCTAAGTTCCTGAAGAAAGGAGCAAGGCAAGGTCAACACTTCAATTGGCGGGGCGGGAGTAGTACAGTTACAGAACAAAGTACAAGCAAATGCATGACCGCGGTGTTTTGAAATGGAACCGGAAAGAATCCTAAAAAACGGGAATTATTTTTAAGTGTTCCTCCGGTCCTCCAAAAATAGCAGTCCGGTCCAGGTTTCTGGTTAATTCCCGCCAAACCAAAAGCTGTCAATGAAAGCCAAGTCGATAATGCCTTGTATGATAGATTCACGTCTGCCAGTCTAACCTGACTGCTCTGTTCATATTTGTTCTCGAATATTATTGCATTATGGTTAGATATGATAGGTTAGATTGATATGTGAGTGAGCTACTATACAGACCCTCCACTGCGTCCATCTGGTCTATTATGGCTCACTCCTAATTATATTTCACACAATAGGTTCAGATTTTTAATAAAGCCGACTACCTTATTGGGTGAGAGATTGTCCAGGTCCGCTGGCAGCAGTTGCCCTTTACCAAAAAGCGAGAACCTGGTTCTTTCTGCAACAGGAAGAGCGCTGCCGTTTCATCCTCCTCCACACACAGTCGGCATTCAGCGTTTTCAAGTCTGTGTAGGTGGTGATTTAGTGTGCAGTGCCCGGTATATAGGCCAACTACAGTTCTTAGGTGTAACCTATTTAACTCTAATAGTTTTTTAGTTCTTTATTTCAAAGGATATGTATCATGGAGTGACCAAATATTGAAATTTAAATATTATAAAAACGATTGCCCACGATAGTACACAATTTCCTACATTATATATTGACATGGCAACGTAGTAATCATTTCACGACTGTGACACAAAGGGCCTATTGTGGCCTAACTGCCTACTAAAAAGTTTATGACTTTTTTTTCTATGACATTATTAAAAAAATTAAATAAAAATCTGGTCAACTATTTTTATGCGTAGACGTTATTGAAATATTTTTTAAAAATTGTTTCCTCCCTATTAGTAACAAATTGTATTTTTTCTAAACTTATTGTTAAATTTACTTAAGTTGTCTTATATAATCCGAAAATCAGATCTAATTTTCATGTTAGGAATATTTTCATAAATCCACGTGTTATATGAAAATTCATTAGTCAAATCAAATTCTTAGAAAATTATTATTAAGTCAGCTCTAATGAGAATATTCTCCCTATTCAAATGAGTAGAGAACTATTTGTACTAGCTAGCATATACGAATTCAATGAATTTTATTACAAAGAAAGACTTCTCGCAAGAATAGTTCCTCATATTTGAAGACAGATATTTTTATATAAAATTTCTGAGTATGTATTATTAAATTTCTGTAGCCTGACGTAAAATATACGAAATAAATATTAATAAAGGGAAGGAGCACAAAATTTGCATTTTTCAGCATAAATTATCACAAAATAAGAATAAAATACGCACGCAATAACACATTGAATTTTTCATGCGTGAAGTGCAACGTCATCATATCTATACATTATATTATTTACTATTGGTAATTACTAAAAAAAGGATGACTACAAAATGTGCATTTTACAGAATGAATTAGCAAAAAATAGTACAATACTCGGGGCAAGCGTAGATCTTTCCTGACTACATTAATATCTAGATACGAAAAGTTAAGCAACGGGAGATGCAGTTAGTACGAGGAAGAAAAATACCGCGACCTCGCCCCATCTCCTAGCGGTTTGTGTATAACAGCGTGTCCGTACAAGCTATGCAACATAAGGCGAGGATTGCGGAGTGGATGTACCCCCCTTCGAAGAAATGCAAATTAGTCAGTACCTTTTCCATAGACGCCAGGGAAGTAAAGAATCCTACTCTTTTTACAAGAAGAGATTCGGCAAAATTTCCAGGAGACGAACTGCTCCCAGTAGATCGTCTTCAAGAACTTGCTCTGAACATATTTAATAACATTTACATGTATACCGACGTGGGTACCTTACAACTGCACCATATTCTAATTTTGAACAAACATGCATATAAAACAGTAATATTAGACTGGAGGATTTAAAACACAATTTTTAATAAGGACCGTAGAATTCTATATGAACTCAAAAAAACATTGACCTGAATTCTGAATGTTAACTAGCTATCAAAGAAGATATTTACGTTCTTAATATCCTCACATCTGCTTACACGTACTGAGTTTATTGTGTAATCATAGTCTACAAATTTTTTCTTTCAACAAAAAGTGAGAATGTAGGAATTTTCAACATTAATCGGTCAACCGTACACCAATGTGAGACGATTATAGGACCATTTTGGAGCGTACCGTAGTCAGCTATTGCTCTTATTTCTGCATCTACAAACATTAGTTTTGAACAGTTCATAACATCTTTTAAATCGTTGATGAAAATGAGAAACAAGAGTGGCCCTAAACTAGAACCTTGAGGTACTCCAGAAGTATTCATATAGTGGCCAGAGTGAAAACCTTCACACTCAACAAGCTGTTTGCGTTTAAATGAGTATGATATAATGTAAATGAAGATATTTCGACTGGAAAAAATTACGAGAAAGCTGTTTTTTTGTGAAGACCTTCATTGAGCCCTGGGTTTTTTTTTTGGGGGGGGGGGGGGTTAAAGGGGAAATTTTCAGTTTTTTGCCATTATCTCGAAAAGTATCACTTTTTCGACAAAAATGGTCATGAGCAAAAATATATTTCTTATAACACAAAAAAGGTCAAACACTTTTTTTTCGTAGGATCAATCCTTTTTGAGTAAAAGTTACGGAAAGATACAATGTCTGTATTTTTTTAACAGTAACAAAAAGTAGGCCTAATCCACATCTGACACTCAAAACAACCCTTTGCATAAATCATTCGTTCTAGCAGATCTAATTCCGTGTCCACTGCATCGTCCTCTTCATAAAAAGCTTCGTCAATTGGCAGATCAGTTGATGGTATCGTAACTATATCTTCATCTATAGCTCCGTTGTTACCATCTATTTCTTCCGTCGCGGTGTTCAAACAAGATTGCCCACGGCAATGCCCGCATACTGCAAAATAGCGGAGAGTTTTCTGCAACTACAACTAGCGTTACAACCTTTTGCAGAATATAGTATTGATCAACTGATTGGGAGCCGGTGACAAGATGTTTTGAATAGGTTCCAATCTATTGCTGATGATCTTCCATCTTCAGTCTTCAGGATTTAACTCATTATCAAGCCATTTTTGGACCTGGAGATACACTCTAAATAAATGCTGTTGTGCTGCACTGAATGAGGGTGGCAGATTTGACAATTTCACTGGTCTATTAAGTTTGGTTGCCTTTACAAATGAGGAATGCCTGTACTGATTAATAGAGTTTTCATTCACATCGCCAGAAGTAACTATACATCGCCAGAAGTAATTTAATTCCATGTTCCGTAATTAATTCGCGCGAAGTGTGTGGCATTTTGAAAACTTTGGCCCAAGTCCGCGCGATTTTGAAGCAACTTCATGACTTTTTTTCCCAATATGAAACAGTGTAGATGTTGTGTCACATCCGCTAATAGCATGGATCAATAAAATATGCGTTTTGGTATTGCTGAACTGGACCAAACTGTTCGGTGAGTATATTATATTATTATTATATTTTGGTTGCTTTTCGCATTCCTCGAACAGAGCGAGTTCATATTGGAGAAATTATTCCAGTTGATCTTCAAATTTCGTTGTCACACTAATACGCTGGAAGAGTAATAGCGGATCATTTGCCACTTTAGTTTCGTCAACTTTAACAGAAGAAGTCATAGTTAGAAGAAGTAGAACTCGATCTGCACGTTTTAAGTTGATCTTGTCGAACGGTTCTCCAATCATTTTCTGCATAGAACTTAGACCAACTTCATGAGCATTGAAGCAATTAATTGTCGCATCACCCACAATACCAGTAACTATAGATATTATTTGCAAAATCTGTGGAAAGGGAGCATGACTTGAAAACCATTCCATCATTTTTTGGACATCAACTTCATCTCGTTTGACACGAGAGTCTCGCGCGTCAACATGCTGATCTTTGAAACGATTGATCCTACGAAAAAAAGTATAATGACCTTTTTTGTGTAAAATGTTATAAAGAAATATTTTTGCTTATGACTATTTTTGTCGAAATAGTGATACTTTTCAAGATAATGGGCATCTCAATGAAGGTCTCCACAAAAACCAGCTTTCTCGTAATTTCTTCCTATTTTCGCCTCAAATTTGTCTGTATTTATTGGGCTAAATAAACTGATCGAATATTCTGAAATTTTAAAGATATCCAGTTTTATATTAATTAATATAAATCAATTTGATCGAATGCTTTTTAAATATATATTGCGTCTGAATTTTGGGAAGAAAAATAAAATTCAATAACAAACGTTAATTATTATTTTTATTACTAAATATTGCAATAATTCTTTGAGTAGTGTATATCGGAGTCCATATTGATTAATTCGTTGTTATGTAAAAATATTAGAGCAAACAAATATGTTGTCAAACGTGTGTTCATATATTCTTGTACCGCTCGGTAGTTGAGAAAAATAATAGCAATATGGGTAGAAAATGTACGACTCTTTACTCGCACCTTTTTTTTTTAAAGGTCTGTTTGGGTAAGGACAGTACAGTCATGTGTAATAATTTCACGCACTTCTCATTCGTAACGCTTATTTGAACAACAATTTTAAACGAGAACTCCCTTCAATCTTAGCCATTTTTCTAATTAAATTACACAAAAAGCTTTACTTAGGACGTCCATTTACATACGGAGGCATGCATTTGCATACATTCCCAGCCTATCTGTGAAACACATCCGAAGCAAAAGTACCCGAAGTATTTAAATTACAGGAAAAAATAAAACAAACATCTTTGGGGGAATGGAAAACTTTATAACGATAATAGTTATAAAATTATGTACCGCTGTGCTGGATAATGTAAGGAAATTTTATGGATGATATTAAGTTAGGTACAAAGATGGTGTAAACTCATTAAATTCTTCATGTATGGATACGGTTAAAGCACGAAAAAAATGTATTGAGGTAATAGTATCTGTAACTACAGGAAAAAATTTAAGGTACGATTGAAACTTAAAGTGTATTATGAAAATAAAATTATAATAGTATTATGGTTAATATTTATATTTGAAAAAAGTATAAGTATAATCTTGCATAAACAATCTAGAAAAAAATAATTCTAAGGTATATTCCGATTAATTCATTTAGCGGATACCAAGACCAAGTAAAAATATGAATACAATTAAGTAAACTATCAGCTGTTAATACTATTCCAGTGATGGACATAGTGGGTGGGGATGCTGATAAGAATAAGACGAGTAGAAGTTGCAGTCGGACGTGGTCGTTTGCGAATATCTGTTTGATTAACATTTTGTTAATATACGGCAAACTTAACTTTTATATGGTGCCACTGTACTTAGTATAAAAAAATGTGTGTTTTAAAATGTGTTTTAACCGCCTTCCATGTCACCTCAATGACCTTCTTAAGTCTAGAAGATCTAGATTTGTCTGAGTAAAGGAGACGGGGCCCTACAGTTTATGGTGGAATCCGAACCACTTCTTGGGGAAAATTTCTTATGAAAAATTTTTTCGCTGTGTGGGGCTCGAACCCACTCCGCTCGGTACACTCAGAGTGCAAGCTAGACGCGCTAACACACTGGGCTACCGACCAAAGTCACGTATCTCTCTATTTTTATTTTTTGAATAGGCAACACCCGACTGCACTTTCAAATTTTTGAAAAATAAACTTACTCTGTCCGATTTCATCTCCTTAAACTGGCGTGCCAAAAATAGTTTTTAATTTTTACCTGAAAATACTCCTTTTAATTCTGGAAATACATTTTTGCCTGCGAACTTTTTATTTTCAATAAAAAAAAACACTACATTTTTGATAAGTTTAGTAACTTTCTTATTTCTTCACAAAATTTCGTAAGACCAACCATTTTTAAGAAGAAAAATAAATTAAGGCAATTTTTCTGTATCTTATAACGAAACACATCCCTGTACCTACCAAAACTGAAATAAAAATTTCAGATCTGATGGTAAGATTTAAAAGTAAGCTGATATGGTAAATAATAGCTAGCCTTATTTTTTATTTTGGAGCAATACTTTATTAGAAAAAGCTGTTTGAAATGTTAAAATACGGATCGATACAAAACATATTCTTTTTTTTGAAAAGCGGAATAAAGTATAAGGCCCGGGAAGAAAACTTTAGGGCTGTTAATAAAACTGTAATTTTGTTCATTATTTTTTGTACGTAAAACATATGTTTATGGCAGTAATAAAAAAAAAACAAAAAGCGAAAAAAAAGTAACAATATTTCACTCTGGCGTATAACCGAATTATAAGAATGCATTGAAAAAACTGAAGATGTCCCCCGATCTTCGCTTGAGAAAAGCCAAATTATAGATTTGTGTTTTGAAGCTGATTCTGAAATTTATTTATTTAAATACAGAATTTGAAGGCAATATAAAATTAAATTACAAATTAAAAAAAAACCGACACAAAAATATCGACTAAATAGCTAATATAAAAAAAATAAATTAACAAAACTTTAAAAAGTATGAAATAATTTTGATTCCATATACGAACTCTTATGATTTATTTAAATCCAGCTTACAATTTCTTTATGTCCTCGACATTTGCTTTCTTATACACATGAATATATCGGGAGCTGCTGTTTTGAATATAACTATTTAGTAGTTCGTCTTTACAGCAGCCCCCGACATATTCATGCGTATAAGAAAGCAAATCTCGAGGACATAAAGAAAATGTAAGCTGGATTTAAATAAATCATAAGAGTTCGTATCAAAATTATTTCATAATTTTTAAAGTTGCGTTAATTTTTTTTTTTTATATTAGTTATTTAGTCGATATTTTTGTGTCGGGGTTTTTTTTAAATTTGTAATTTAATTTAATTTTACACTTTTTAAACTAAACATATACATACAACATAGCGTATTATTATATCACGAGTCCCATACAGAACTTTTTAACCTTTAAGCCGACGCGGTCCAATTTTGTATTCTACTAGTCGCACACGGTCTACAAGACCGGTTCTATTATAAATATATTTATGTGTTATATTTAATTTTAATGAAAGCTGCATCAAAATCGGACCTCTCGTTGAAGAGATATAGAGCCACAGACAGACAGACAGACAAAAAAAACATACAAACATACGAGTCAAACTTATAACACTCCTATTTTTGGGTCGGGGGTTAAAAAATTCAAAATTTTTAAAAACTCCCGATCGATGTATCTAATCGTACCAGTTTCATATGACCGAATCAGAATGAGGCCGAAATCATATTCGGCTACCGTAATTATCTGCACATTTTCAATTTTACTTCAATCGGACAATTTCTAGAGAAGTTCAACATGGCGAATTCAAGATGGCGACCAAACATCAAAATCTAATATGGCCTAAAACCTTCTCGACAAAATACTCTTTCAAATAAAAAAAAGCGCATCAAAATCGGATCACCCGTTGAAGAGTTATAAAGCGACAGACAGACAGACAAACATACAAACATACGCGTCAAACCTAAACACCTCTTTTTTGGGTCGGGGGTTAAAAATTAACTAACTTCAAACTTTTGGTTATTTTTTGGTAGTGCGTTAATTTCTTGGAGAAGCGTATATTCATTGCGTCGTTCCTATCCGATATAAAACTTACAGTTTAAACCGAATCCTTCACCATTTCTTAGAATGCAACATATTAGCGAATACACTATACGTTCAAATTATAGTGTTAAAACTAAAAAATTATGTCCGCCATCTTGGGGCGTCCGCCATATTGAATTTAGTGTGACGTCATTTTATTTTCGTATTCTTCTCAGCAAACCCTTTCATTTGATACCCATATCATGGGGGTGCATAATAAATAACTGGTCCGCCATATTGGATTTGGAATGACGTCATTTAGCTAACCGTGCATTGTCATCCAAACTAAACGTGTATGCAAAATTCCAGCTGAATCGGTTGGGGATAACTGTTTTAAAAGTCAGTTGCGTCCGCCATATTGAATTTAGTGTGACGTCATTTAATTTTCGTATTCTTCTCAGCAAACCCTTTCATTTGATACCCATATCATGGGGGTGCATAAAAAATAACTGGTCCGCCATCTTTGGGAGTCCGCCATTTAGCTAACCATGCATTGTCATCCAAACTAAACGTGTATGCAAAATTTCAGCTCAATCGGTTGGGGATAACTAGTTTAAAATTCAGTTGCAAGATTTAACCCACGAGAACAAGGCAAGATAAATAAAAGCTTACAATCAAGATGGCGACCAAACATCAAAATCTAATATAGCAAAAACCTTCTCGACAAAATACTCTTTCAAATAAAAAAAAAGTGCATCAAAATCGGATCACTCGTTGAAGAGACATGAAGCCACAGACAGACAGACATACAAACATACGCGTCAAACTTATAACACCCCCTCTTTTTGGGGGGGTTAAAAATAGTATATTGTTTTGTTAGGAGTAAGATACTTTTGTGATGAGTTTGTAGGTTTGCCGGACGAACGAAGTGAGTCCGGGAATTATAACACAATAAGTGGCTTTTACTCGGAGATGTCATGTTTTTCTCACGTTTAAAGAAAAACATTATTTCATGCATAAAGTGTCCTTTTTTTCACTCGTGGGATTGCAAACTTTCCATTCGTAAAAAAGTTCCACTTTACGTAATTGTTGCATAAAACCTATTTTTTGTTAATTTAAATGTAATCTTCATTATTCTGGTTTTTATTTAATTTAGACATAAAAAATTAATTTCAGCAAAACAAAATCACATTTTTCAAAAAAAATAACATTACAAAGATTATTCCTCAATTAACCAAACAATATAGTTCTCTTCCAGCGCTTTATACCTTTTTGCATTTCTCAAAAAAAAAGAATCGGAGAAAATTCTACCATGGTCACTTGTCACAATTTTTTCTAATAACGTCTTGCTCCTTAGTGAAAGAAATTAGATTGAACCACTTTTATTTCCCATGATATTAGGTAATAAGGTTCAAAAAACTGGTCGACGGTAAAATTTTGTTTCATAATTTTTAGAGACCTTTTTTTAAAAACGGTTAATTTTTTTTTCAAAACATTTTTGTTTGGAACTAGATTTTCCAATAGTCCGGTTTGATAGCTCAAAAAAACAAGAGTTTCGGAAGAAAGCATGAAACTTGGCATATATGTAGCGTATATACTTCAATACACATGTGGAAACACGTTGAGAAATGATTGTTTCCCTCAAAATTGGGTGAAATTCAAAATGGCGGCTCAAACTAATATAACTTTATTACATACATCATCGGTTAACACTAGAAGGTAATTTAGGTACCCAAGTGTAGGTTTAGGGGTTTAAGGAATTTAAAAATTTTAGGCTGTCATCTTGGATTATGACAATCACTTATATATACAGTGTGTTTCAGAATAGATGTAACAGGAGATGTAATGGACAAAAAATTTTAAAATTTTGGAATGGCACTTGGGGATTGAGTCCTGCTTGGTGTAAGATATAAGAAAATTCCACTGAGAAAAGTTGTTTAGAATATAATCGAATGCCCTTACCAAATTTCAGAAAAATAAATTAACTTTTTCTACGATTGTGCTGAAAGTCAAATTTTCTAACTTCATAATGACTGCAGAAAATAGCCGCACGCCGTGCGGCAAAGAATTTGCCACCGGCCTTGATTATATCTTCACACACCGGAATAAAATAGTGTGTTTACCTTAAAGAATTTTATATTACTTACTGGTAATAATAATAATAATAATAATAATAATAATAATAATAATAATAATACTTTATTTCCCAATCACAAATACAATCAAATAATAATCATACAGTAACTAGGGAGTACGTCAAAGTTTTAAGACTAATAGTATCTTTAGAGACAACAATGAAAAAAAAAAGAATAAAATAGTTACAGAAAAATGTATACAACAAACACTTAACAAGAATATAAAACCAACAAACTACAGAGAAGTCAAACAATAATTCACAAAAACATTAACAATTATTTGAAATATATAAAAATATAATATACGCTACACTTATAGATTTGCAATTGACTAGAAAAAGAATTCATCAAGAGAATAACAGTTTTTATCAATAAGAAAAGCTTTAAGACTTTTTTTGAAAATATATATGTTTTTGGATTTTTTTATATCCATTGGAAGAGCATTCCATATTTTGCATCCGTGAAAATAAAAATTTTTTTGATAGAGTGTTGTAGAATGCTGATCCGGGTTGAGATTATGTTTAAATCTTGTTCCATAATTGTGGTTTATTATATTTGTTTGAAAGATAGCCAAATTTTTGTAAACAAAACAACCAAGTTCATAAATATATGTGTTAGTTAAAGTTAGTATTTTTAATTTTTTGAAAATAGGTCTGCAAGATTCTCTTTGTGGTAACTACTAGTGCCCCAGTTAATGACAGCATATCGCATGTGGGAATGAAAATTTGCATAATATAAACTAATTAGAATATTCTGACTACAGGTTTGCCAGTGAACGTAATGCATAGCAGCAAGACCGAAGTTTATTACACAGTTGGTCAATGTGTATGTCCCATTTCAGAGTGCTATCAAAGGTAACTCATAGTATTTTACCTGAACTATGTAAGTTAAAGTTGTCAGAACTTTGTATATCTACTTTACCCTGAGAGTTTCGATGCTTAAAAACCACTGAAATGGTTTTATCCTCATTTAATTCAAGGAAATTCTTTTCGGACCAAAGTATACATCTCTTGTAAACATCTTCAGCGGAGGATTTTGCTAGGATACTGTCAGATTCCGTTATTAAAAAGTTTGTGTCATCGGCGTAACATACGGTGTGCAAATTATTAATTTCCCTCAAAAAATAAACCAAATCATTGGCAAAAATTATGTATAGAAGAGGACCCAAAACAGAGCCTTGTGGGACGCCTTTGGTCACCTTTCTAAGGTCGCTTGTAGTATCATTTATTTTCACTATTTGATCGCGATTATTTAAATAAGACGTTATAAAATCTAAAGGTGGCCCTCTAATTCCGCATCTATATAGTTTCTCTAATAGTAATTGATGATCTACACAATTAAATTCTATAAATGTATATTAATTACACATGAATTGCAGTTACAAAGTCAAATTTTCTAACTTCAGAATGACTGCGGAAAATATCACTTTAAATAAAATCTGACAGGCAGCAAATTTAAAATTTTGGAATGACTATAAAAAAGGGAAATAACTTGACAACCGTAGAAAAAATAGTATGTAACACACATGTGGCAAGCTTCATTGCAAAACTCGTATGATAGGAACACGAGCGCAGCTTTGATACATCGTTCTGCAATGCCACACTTGTATTACAATTTACTATTTTTTACGATTGTGTTGAAAGTCAAATTTTCTAACTTCAAAATGACTGCAGAACATGTCACTTTGACGCAAGCCGTGCGGGAAAGAATTTGCCACACGCCTCGATTACATCTTCACACACCGGAATAAAAGAGTTTGTTCACCTTAAAGAATTTTATATTATTTAACTAGTAATAACAATTAAATTCTATAAATGTACATTAATTACACAGGAATTGCAATTACTTAAGTTAATGCGTGGAAGAACTGGAACATTTACATTGTGTTGAAAGTCAAATTTTCTAACTTCAAAATGACAACCGTTTGAGCAGTACTTGATCTTTATCATTTTAAATAAAATCTGACAGGCAGCAAATTTAAAATTTTGAAAAGACTTTAAGGGAAATAACTTCACAACCGTAGAAAAAATGGTATATAACACACATGTGGCAAGCTTCAGTGCGAAACTCGTATGATAGGAACACGAGCGCAGCGAGCTATACATCGTTTTGCAATGAAGCCTTTGCCTTTGCCAGACTTGTATTACAATATATATTTTGGAACTGACACTTTTTCCAATAATTAATATTCTATTTTGAAGTCAGTAAAGTATTCCAAGAGATATCGCTGCCTGTACAAACAATTGAGAATCATCATTTGGAACTTTTGGCGAGGTACGTTACCCTAAAAAAAATGTACTAAGAAAAGTTGTTTACGATGTAAATTTATGTCTCCTTCCTAAATTTCAGGAATATAAATTTACCTTTTTTTCTATTAATTAGTATTTTATTTTGAATAATCATATAAAAATTATTTATATGATTTTAGAGTTATCTCGACTTGATATAATCATTTTTAAAAGTTTTCGTTGCATAATTCAAAATAAAATAGGAAGTTCCAACAAAGTAAATTTATATTCCTGAAATTCTTTCATATCTTGAAAAATTAAGGTAGTTTATTAGCAATAATTCTTACAAGTTTGATTATAAAACACCTTGAATAATACCGATTCAACTCATTTTTGAGATACCTTACTTTACACCAAGCAGGACTACGAATTCCCAAGTGCCATTCCAATATTTTAAAATGTTTTGTTCATTACATCTCTTGTTACATCTATTCTACGACACACTGTATATATAAATGGTTGCCATAATCCAAGATGACAGCAGAAAATTCCCAAATTCCTTGAATCCCTAAACCTATACTTGGACACCTAAATTACCTTCCAGTGTCAACCAATGATGTATATAAGTTATGCTCGATTGACTCGCCATTTTGAATTTCACTCCATTTTGAGGAAACAATCATTTCTCAACGTGTTTCCACATCTACATTGAAGCATATATATGAAAGATACATGCATGCCGAAATTCATGCTTTCTTCCAGAAGGGACACCGTATATTTTAGAAAGAAGCCGTACTAAGAGGAGTTGCTATAAGATATAACAGTCAATGTACTTATATACAAATTACATCTCAGTTGGACTAGTCTGAACTGAAAGCGGAATACACATATTAAACTTCATGTAACAAAGATATATCTTTAGACATTTCTATGTACACAAAATTGTGATGCCGATGCCGATGGCTTTTTAATCACGTCCATAATTTTGCTCAAAAATTGTTTGGTGTCAGTTTTCCCTAGATCAAGAAGTTTTTGACAACCCTGTCTATCTGCTAGTTGGAAATTTACGTTTACGTTTTACGTTTAAGTTTTAAGTTTAAAATAAATTAATTGAGTTTAAAATAAATTAATTGATAAAGAATAATACTGAAAATATATTTAAACACTTATATCTCGACCTCTGAAAGCCGCGACGCAGCAATATTTCGGTCGACTTCACCGCATATTATGGTTCCGTGGAATAGTCCAATACAATATCAGCCGTGCATTAAAAATTAATGAAAATACTGCTGGTTCTGACGCACCCTAGCTTGTTGACTACCGGCAACTAAATTACGAAAATATAAAAAACAGTTTATTACATATTAACATGAAGTATGAATATAGATTGGCCAAACCCGATAATTTGTAAATTATTCATTTTACGTTTTGAACTTGAATATTGCTGTTTAGAATGAAAGAAATACGGGGCCATTCGAAAGATACGTTCGTTTTTATGGGGGAGGGTTACAAAAAACGTGACATAACGAACGTTGGAACAGGGGGGTTAGAAAAAGTTAACGCTTTCACCAAAAAACATATATAAATCATCAGAATGTGTGTTTTAAGTGTAATAGGGATTTCACAGATGTTAAAATATTACGAGGTATTGCAAGGAGGAGGGGCGCGGTTAAAAATTTGATTTTCACGTATTTTTTGAATAGCCCTTATGGAGTCCATGAGTCGATCGAGTTAAAATATACCTAGTTGCACCACGAGCATATATAATAATGATAATAATAAGCACATCAAGAATTATCTTAAGTATATCGTAGGATAAGAAGGACAACAGATGCAGATGTTAGCAGGCTTCTGAAACCATCCAACATGTACCCGGGGCCTGTCAGGCACTGGCTGCCTCCGATTACCTTGAGCGTCATAACCAGAGCTACTTCATCAATCGCTGGCACAAGAACATGAACTAGCTCAGTACACAGTGGCCTTTTATCAATATCCAATGGAAAACGAGTACCATAAACTGTATTGGGACCGATCAGTTATTACGGATAGATCCATCCCCAATAATAGACCTCATTTTGATTGATAAAGCAAATAGAACAACTTTCCTACCAGATATAGGTATTCCCAAGACCCACGAGAGAAGGTAGAATTTAACTAATAATTATTTTCACTACAGAAATCGTTACAATAGCGCTGATAAAAAAAACCTTCAGCAATTGCTCTCACTCTACTAGTGTGAGCATCCAATGTAGAAAGCAGTTATTCTTAGCACAACATCCATAGTCAGATCATTTCTCATTATTCCTGTTTGATAGTATCATCTTGCTCCAAAGGCCGATGATATTGTTGCAACCCACCAAAAAGCGATAAAAAACTATAACAATAATAATAACAAATGTGGTCATTTCCATAATAAACGAGCAAGCAAGTGGCAATATTTTCAGTGTTTAAAATATCTTCTACATGATGTTCGCCTGTTAAGTCCAATGTTTCTTACTGCATTTTTCTGTATCTTGAAAACTCTATCAGAATGATGTGAACCTAAAGTAGTATTCCGTAGACAATCCTTGATTAGAGTTGTGCATAATCATACGATAACAAAACATTTATGTGTGACAGTGGGCAGTTTGTACAGCGCAAAACACAGAGGTGGCAATGTTTTACTTAAATGGTTCATATGGTACTCTCAATTAAGAGCATTATCGATATGCACACCTAAACCTATTCCACAGGTTCGCTATTTATTCTAAGTAAGAAAACTTCCTCGTCATTCAAATTCTTGAGAATGAAATGAATGATCATGAGTCCAGTTCCATTTAGCAATAACTCAAGAAGGTTGTCTTTAGCAATTAATAGAGAATTATCGTCTGCAAACGGCATTCGTTAACAATGCCAGGCAAGTCATTTATAAATAGTACAAAGAGAAGTGATCTCAAAACTGATTCTTGGGGGACCCCGCATGAGATTGCTAATTTGGAGGATTTACTAATGATCTATTTCAATAATCTGTTCTTGATTAGACACATACGATTCGAGTCAGTCACCCAACATACCTCGAAGACTATACTTCAAACAGTAAAACATGACTGCCAGGATCACATGCTTTACTCAAATTCATAAAAAACACCAAAACATTTATTTGTATCCAAATTTCTATAGAGATCATTAAGGAAGTTTAGTATGCCGGATAACTCGATCTGCCCTTTCGTACAACATGTTGCTCATTACACAGTATCTCGCACCAATAGATCAATAGTTGTTAATAGATAACAGGTCTTCTTTCGCATGAGGCGCAATCAGTTTAGCTATTTTTAGATATTCCGGAAATATTTCTAACACGACTAGTTTATTAAACAAGTTAACGGGCCTTATATATAATATTCCACTGACTTTAACATGTTGGTACTAATGTTATCCATACTAAACGAATTGGATTTTCTTATGTCCATAATTATATTAAATACTTCAGTTTCTGCATATATCTTTCTATTAAAATTTAAATCATCAAATTTTGCGGATAGCTTAATTACCAGTGAAGAAAATAAAATTTAGAAAAAATAGATATTTTGAAAACTGTTTGATTTAAAATGGGCTAATTTAGTACACAATTTAGGCACGTTATAAACCTCAATAAACAAGGCTTTCATTAAAAGTAGGATCAAAATTTCATAGAGCTTTTTCAGCCATCCATTTCTGTATTTTTTCAAATATGTACCTACGCAATCTAGATACTTACTGACTTGTTAATGTTTCTCCCATTTGTAGCACGTAAAAACAACTTCGATTAAATTTTCAAAATCCGCCCCAATAGTGGGGGAAAGGGGGTTTGAATTTTTCTAAATATCACCGTTTCTCCATTCTCAGATACTTAAATTCGTTCGAAGAACGTGTATTGTTGCTAGTAATAAATAATTTTGCACCTTTGAAATTCCCTTGCACCAATTTATTTACAACCATGTATCAAATATCAATAATTCATAATCAATAATTCAACACAGATTCTTCAAAAGAATTCAACACAAATTCCTCAAAAGAAGATCAACAATCATCAGTTCGCTTTATTATATTATTTATTTCTAATTCTATGAATATCATCGTTCCCACACTCTACTATAGACTGAACCCTTATAGTAGAGTAAAATCTGGAAGTAAAGTCGCTTAGTTTTCGAGAAAAAAGAAACCGGCGTAGAACCAAACCAGACTTAGTGGGATTCTTTAGTAAGATAATCGTGTACACGAATTCATTTTTTACGACATTTTTTGGTGGTCGGGAACTTTTTTATTTCGGAAAAACTCAAAAAAATAGATTTTTAATGAAATACGTTTTTTAATCTCTCCACCGCTATATCTCTGAAAATATTTGTGCTATCAAGCTATTTTTTCTTTTAGATTAAAGTAGACACAATAGCGCTTCGAACAACGTCCCACGTGAACCCGATTTATTTTTTTTTTAAGTTGGTAAAATAAGAGGAAACTCAAACTTGTTATTTTCAGTAGCGTAATTTTAGGCAATCGAGAAAAAAATTTATTTATGAAAATTTGTATATACATGCTGCGTACAAATTGAAGCCAACAGTTGAAAAAAGTTTTTAGGACAAAAATTTTTCAAGTCCCGTTGATAGTATTGCGTCTGCGATTTTTTTTAACGGGCCAAAGTCATATTCTTGCGCGCTCGGCTGTAGCAAGCCTGCCGACTGCAACGATCTGACGGTTCCGGTCGGGGATGTAGTAGTTTAACTTAAATCAATGGGTATGTACAAAACCAGTAGTGATCAAAAGATCTAGGGGATCAATATTATTGTTCAATATTTCATATATTGTACAGTAGTATTGATCATATGTTGTTAATATTAAGAAATTGTACAAAATATATTAAATAGTCTCATTTTAATAATAAAAAGACAGGTAGGTAGATATAAATACCTAATCTATAAATATCAATCACCCATCTACCCATCTAATTAGTAAGTTTATTAGACATTTTTAAATGAATGAAAGTAAAAACGTACGCATAAAATGAGTTTTATTGTTGAAATAAATTTTCTATTTGGATAGATAAATATGTAGTTTGTAGTTTATGTAGGCCCTACACTAATAGCATTCTAATTCGTTCATATCTGCCTCGAAATCTTTAATAATGTTGTTACAGGAACGGCATTTGCACTCGTTGCAACATTTTAGGCCTTCCTTAAAACAAGCACGTTTTCGATTGTCACAATTTTTATTCGAACAATGAATACTTAATGATTTTCGACAACCGCCACTTCTACGCGACTAATCTGACCAACCCTGCAAACTACAGTACCTAGAGGTAAAAAATATGCAAAACTTCGGAAAAATGTCATATTGAACGGATTTCGTTCATTTTTGGCAGTATAATAGTAAATGCTTCACAGAAAAGTTTCTATATTGTGCGGAGGCTTGCTAATTTATAGGGGGTGGATGCCACCCCCTCTCAGGGTGTGGCACTTAAAAAATATATATATTTATTGGAGCTGAAGTAGAATCAAATTTTAAGAAGAAAAGGTTCTATGCAATTTTTCACATAAATTGATAGTTTTTAAGTTATAACGACTTCAAAATTGCGATTTCAGCAAAAAAAAGGTATTTCCAAACGCTTTCGTCAAGTATCTCGAAAAGTATTACTTTATCGAAAAAATGTTGCATACCAATTACAGAAAGTACAAACTGGGAATTAATTATATTTTTTATTTATTGATGTAGGATTAATAATTTCGGAGATATTTAAGTTTACATTTGGAATCCAAGTGTTCATAAGATAATTATTTAGAGTGAGAGTTAAATATTTCAGAAACTGTGACAACTACGTCAAGGGTGCTGCTAATAGGTACAATAATATGTTATTAATTAAGCTTTCAACTGTTTTTTAATTTGTTTCTGTAGCATAAAAAACAAAGAAGTTATGACCGAAGCAATGTGCGTCAACACATTTTTTTAATAACAACGTCGTCATTTTGTTACTGCAATTAGCCAGTAATTAAAAAAAGGAATTTCAAACACTGTTCCTCATTAATATATAGCATGACGTAGATGCTCAAATTTTTTGGTTTGTATACAGCACTTGCTTTAGAAAAAAATACAGTTTAACCTATAAAGGTATTTTCGATGAAACGTAATTTTTTTTTCCTTTTCCAAATATCTCAATAAATATTAGTTTTATTGAAAAATGGGTAGATACCAAAAGTAAAGCTCATAAACTGATAATGAATTTCGCTTGTTAATTTATTTACATAGATTTAATAGTTTCGGAGATATGAAAGTTTACAAATGGCGTCCGAACGTTTATAAGACGAAAAATTCAGTTTAAATGTTAAATATTTCAGAAATTGTGACACCTACGTCACGCATGCTAAGAAATGAAATTAAAGACAATTAATTGCGCTTTCAAATTATTTCGTTCCTGTAGTATAAGAAATAAAGAAGTTATGACGGAAAAATGTGCGTATTTATACTTTTTTTATATAAAAAGGTCGCCATTTTGTTAATCTCATTAGCCAGTAATTTAGAAAAATTACCTCAAATACAGTTTTTCGTTAAGATGTAGCATTACCTAGATGCCCAAATTTTTTTGCTCATTTAAAGCACTTGCTTTAGAAAAAAGTGCATTTTAAACTTTAAATTTAATTTCGAAACACTACCAAATATAAACTTAAATATCTCCGAAATTATTAATCCTACATCAATAAACAAAAAGTATAATTAATTCCCAGTTTGTACTTTCTGTAATTGGTCTGTAACATTTTTTCGATAAAGTAATAATTTTCGAGAAACTTGACGAAAGCCGTTTGGAAATACCTTTTTTTAAGCTAAAATCGCAATTTTGAAGTCGTTATAACTTGAAAACTATCAATTTATGTGAAAAATGGCATAGAACCTTTTTTTCTTAAAATTTGATTCTATTTCAGCTCCAATAAACATATATATTTTTTAAGTGCCGCTCCCTGAGAGGAGGTGGAATCCACCCCCTATAAATTAGCAAGCCCCCGCACAATATAGAAACTTTTCTGTGAAGCATTTACTATTATACTGCCAAAAATGAACGAAATCCGTTCAATATGACATCTAGTTACTGTACTAGCATGCGAGGTGTATTAATTGCGTAACAATTTCGCATTTAGCGCTGATAAAAAAAATCGCTGTTGCCAAACGGTACACTTTAGGAAAAAATATATTGCTTCAGAAACTTTTGTGATTATTAGGCTTTATTTTCTTCGCTACATGTATGTAAATATTTTCAAAAATAAAAAAGTTTATCGATTGGTGAAGATTTCAATACATAAAATATATATTTTTAGTTTATCTGATTTTTAGAGAAATGAAAGTGCGAATTGTACCCAAACCGTTTATATTGGTAAAAGCGCTACAGTGTTACCTTTAATTTGATACAAAACAAATTTCGGTACCTTTAATAGTTTTAAAGATATGGCGGTGGAAACAAAAAAAAAACAATTTTCTTTAAAAATACATTTTTTTCACTTTTTATTGATTTAAAAAGTTCGAGACCACAAAAAAATGTCGTAAAATGTGATTTCATATGCCCGGTGACATACTCAAAGGGACCTAACAGGTTTGACCTGGTTCTACGCCAAAAAAAAAAAAACGACACGATAGACTTACGAAATCGCTGCTCTATTAGATAAACCTGAATTTCATGCCTTCGGATAAACTTTGCACTATTTAAAATCATCTTTAGCCAACTTGGTGTTACCTCTGTAGAAGTTTAAGCTACGTTGGTAGTCCCTTACTGTTCAAACTTAGGGTCACCTGTTTTTAATTTGTTAGTCAACGACATAGTAGACAATCGAGTAGTTTACTCCCTTTTATACATGGATGATTTAGAACTCGTTTGTAATGGTACTTCTCAAATGACTCAATTGACTGTGCTGCAAAACAATATTAATCATATTAATAGATGGTGTATTAGAAAAGAACCATTTCTAAATACAGCAAACTGTAGCGCTATGATATTTACAATGAAACAAATGTTAGGTCGCTTACAACCAGGGTGGAAAAAAAAATCATGATTTTTTTATTTAAAAAATCGTGAGTTTTTTAGGTGATTTAAATCAGATTTTTTTTATTTTTTTCATTAAATTTTTTCAATAAACTATAAATGTCATGAAAACTTCATTATAAATGGTAATAAAGAATATGGAAATATCGAAAACAAAATCAATTTCTATCAGACAAAACAGCTTGTATAAAAAAACGTAACGTGAATGAGTACAGTAGATAATACATACCACAAAAATATTCAGAATATTAATCTCTATTCAATTGATTCTTCGCTGCCTTGTCCACCCCAAATTTATTTCTCAAGTCTCTGTGAACCAAGACAAATGTCGAAAATATCCTTTCTACCGAGGCTGAAGATGCTACAGCGGTGGTTAATTGCATAACCAGGCGAATGTTATAAGTAGATCCTAATTTCTTCTATACTTGAGTAAAATTTGATTCAAATCGGAAACAAAATAAAAAAGTTATAAGGGCGTCTTCATTTTAAGTGAGTCACACTGTTTATTTAAGGAAATGCATAGATTTCGACAAAATATTACGTTAGTAAATACGTCGAGTGTTGTAAAATAAAGATTGTTTTGTGACTGTGATTTATTAGCAGACCACGGTAAACCGCTTTGATAGAAATATTCAAGGTACCTAACATTTTTTTTTAATTATCTATTTGGGCTGGCGAATATCTGGTAAACTATAACACATAGGAAGAAAATGAATATAAGTAGACATTCTTGTAGGAAATTTAATTGTGTTTAATTTTGCATAGATTATCTTTTTCCATACGACGCATAGTTTTCGAGATATAAGCGAAAAAACAAAAAATGGGACCATTAAAGTTCCCCCCTTCCCCCCGTTCACCACCTAGGAGTGGGGACTTTTGATATGTTCATCTCCAGACTAATCCAAACAAAGTTTCGAAGTTAATTTTCTGTCCCTAAAATTTCCCTTTACACCCTTTTTTGAGCATTCGTTGCCTGGCCTATATGGCTATTAAAATATTCCAATTTTTTATATATGATACCAAGGAGTCACCAATAGAATTTCAGCGAACCTCTGTTCGTAATGTCAAGGCAGAGGCATTTCTACAAGAAAACTCAGCTCTTGCACGATGATTATTTCGAAAATATTTTATGACCGGGATAACTTGATTAGTAATATTTTCCATGTTGAGAAATTAAGCCAGTAATTGACCTCGATGTGCATCACAGCAATAAGTGATTATATCCATTTCCAAATCTTTCGAAATCACTGTTCGATTTTTTTTTTTTCATATTAGAAGCGTTGTTGGGGCCAACTTAGGCGGTAAGTTTGTTAAGCCGACCGATAGGTACCGACAAACTTCAAAGCATATCGCCTAAGTTGGCCCCAACAAGTTAAGTCGTCTGTAGATCTCTTTATTTATTTTCCACTGGTTACACTTTAACCCACACGTTTTTTTATGATTTGTGGAAAATATAAACCATTTTTTCTTATTTATGATTTTTTTGATTTCAACATTTTGCAAATAATTTAAATCACTATTTAAATCACTGATTTAAATCATATCCACCCTGCTTACAACAAACAATATATACTTTTAAATCGGAGGGATTTTTAAGAGGTTTATAGGTCCTTTATATAGAACGATTTTCAGACGAAAAACCTTTTGCTCTGATTCGCTCCGAATTAGGCCATTTTTTACGCTCGTCACCTGGACTAGAGTAGTTAAAATAAATGTCGATTTTTTCCCGTTACTAGACAATTTGTTATAAAATATTACGTTATTTTGAGGTATTTACTTTTATATTTAATTGTTTCAAATGTTCATCAAGTGGGATTACTATTTCGCATTTAACATGTGTTCTAGTATTTCAGAATTTTTGCACAAATAGAAGAGAGGTAAAATATTTAATATCCGCGCTGAAATAATCCTGTAATGGATTGCCAATAAATAATTTGGCTAGATCCAGTCGACTTTGTATGTAAATCTGCCCAATTGGCAGTTTATTTAAAATGGACAGGGTTTTTATTTTGTTTAAAAACAGCACGAAAAATTTAACAGCAGATTTAAACATCTATGATGAGAGCTCGTGACACTCTAATAAGGATTTCGTGCGTACAATATTAGATGATTGATGCATCAAATGACCCATTTATAGCTGTACACAATGAGCAATGCAATGTATTCAAGAATAGGGAATTCTTAATCGTTCAACTGAAAAATGTTTTTGTGCCGTTTCCATGCTTATAAATTAACAACAAAAAATGCCATAATTATTGGTCATTATATAGGTAATTTTTATAGCCTTAGAAAATCTGAACAGGGTTGTTGACCTGCAGATGAATGTAGCTCTGGGTGAAGGCACCTTTCTAAGATATGTAAAAAAATCATATACTTGCGACACATAAATTCATTTGTAACATTCCCATAATTGAATACAATATTAATTTTTTTATCGTCGCATGCTATATACAGTGTGTCCCAGGATAGATGTAACAAGAGGTGTAATGGACCAAAAATTTTGGAATTTTGGAATGGTATTTGGGGATTGAGTCCTGCTTGTTGTAAAACTAAAGTATACCAAAAATGACTTGATTTGGTGTTCTACAGGGTGTTTTATAAGCAAAGTCGTAAAAATCAGCACTAATAAAGTACCTTTATTTTTCAAAATATGAAAAAATTCTACTAAGAAAAGTTATTTAGAATGCAATTTTATACCTCCATACCAAATTTCAGGAATATAAAATTATTTTTTTGAAACTTCCCATTTTTTCAATAAATTAGTATTTTATTTTGAACCATTCAATTAAAACTGCATAGAAATTATTTTTTGTGAATTAGTATTTAAAGTTATGTAGAAGCTAAAAGTAGGCTATGAGAAAAGCAGGATACACATTTATCATTTATTATTGACATATCTGTCAAACGTAGTCAATATTATCCTTAATTTCTGTTTCAAATTAACGAACCAAGCATAAAAAATTAAGTAAAAATGGTACTCACAGTTCGTGAAAAAATGTATATTGTGCAATGCTACGGAATTGGCGGTGAAAACTCGCTAAGAGAAGTGGTAAGCCAATTTAATTTGAAATTTCCAAACACTGCTTTGTACTCAGGCTATGAGAATAATTAAAAAGTTTCTGGCTACTGGTAGTGTTCTTAACATAAGAAGAAAAATAAAAGCATATGATGAAGACAATGTTGGGGCTATTATAACTCATGCCTCTGTTACAGAAAATCCTAGGATGCCACTAAGAGAGAGATCAGCTCTTATTAATATTAGCAAGTCTGAACTCCAAAGAATTTACAAGGCAAAGAAAATTAGGGCATATAAAGCAAATTATAAACATACGCTTGAAGAGGGAGATTACGGCCGTAGGTTGGATTTTTGTTTGACCACTGGAGAAAAAATCATGGAAGAGAGATTTTTTCATCATTTCATAATTTTCTCAAATTAATCCATATTCACAACCAATGGTGTTGTTTCATCTCAGAATTGTCGGTTTTGGTCTTCTGAAAAAGTGAATGTGTGGTGTGCCGTTTCTTATCACGTTGGAGTTATTGGACCTTATTTCATTCAGGGAAGGTTAAACCAGCACACTTATTTACAGCTTCTTGAAAGATTTTCTGAAGAACATTTAAATATTTTAAGAGATATGCCTTTAGTTCATTTTCAACATGATGGTTGTCCTGGCCACTCCACAGAAATGGTTAATCGGTGGTTGAATTTAAATTTTGGAGAAAATTGGATTGCCAGGAATGGACTGATTAAGTGGCCGGCGAGATCCCCAGACCTGGGGTCGCCTCAAGCAGTTGGTTTACGCTGAACCACTTCCTAACGATGTAGCAGTATTGCAACAGAGAATTTACAAATGCCGTAAACTCCATACCGTTAGATCATATTCGAAACAGTTTTAAGGACTTCAGGTGAAGGATCGAAATGTGTGTGGATGTGGGTGGTAGCTACGTCGAATAATAAAAAAATTGTAAACATTGTTTTGTATTGGTCAATAATTAATTTGTTTGTGAATCTGTTATGTTTTTGACATTTATTATTTGTTATAATTTTTAAACCTCATTAATCTTCTGTTAGTAATTGTTTCTTGTTTTACAATTAGTTCGATTAACATTATACCTTCTTACATCTCGTATATTCAATTTTTTATTTACCAATAGCTTACTTTTTGAGATGATTAACATTTGCTCCTACAAAACTTTAAATATGAATTCAACTCTTAATTCGCAAAAAATGGGAAGTTTCAAAAAAATAATTTTATATTCCTGAAATTTGGTAAAATAAAATTGCAT
Organism: Rutpela maculata; assembly: GCA_936432065.2. NCBI lineage: Eukaryota > Metazoa > Arthropoda > Insecta > Coleoptera > Cerambycidae > Rutpela > Rutpela maculata. The sequence goes on from OW386285.2 coordinate 394,406,372, forward strand.
TCTAAATAACTTTTCTTAGTGGAATTTTTTCATATTTTGAAAAATAAAGGTACTTTATTAGTAGTGATTTTTACAACTCTGCTTATAAAACACCCTATAGAACACCAAATCAAGTCATTTTTGGTATACTTTAGTTTTACAACAAGCAGGACTCAATCCCCAAATAACGTTCCAAAATTCCAAAATTTTTGGTCCATTACACCTCTTACATCTATCCTGGGACACACTGTTTGCAATATTTCTCGAAATTACAGATTTTTTTGTAAATTTGATATCGCTGCACATTAATATTTTAAATTTTTATGCGATTCCCTCTGTTATATAACAAACGATGGGCTAGTAGACAATAACGACAGAATTAATAATACAGCATTATAGTATGACTCTCCAATATTAATGGATTGTGTGAGTTGGAAAAAGACCCGAAAAACCCGACTATTGTCTGATGCAACCAAAGTAGTTCTCCCCCCCGTTTTTGAAGATATTGAACACCGTAGAATTTTTCCGCAAACGGTCAAAAACCACTCCCAAACGAGGTCAAACGCGTATTGATCACGTTTCACGGAATCGAACTTATTGATCCCCCGTCTTCGAGTATGCCAATTATGGGGGGGACCCTAGGACGCGTGCCTGACACTCGCCCACTCCCTCAACGAGCAATAACCAACCACCCTCCAAAGGGGCGAGAGAGCGCTCTCATCATACCACTGGACAAAAAGGTTTCCCTCCCATTTTCAAGCATGCCGAACACGGAGAGGAATCGAATCGAGTGCTTGACACCCGTTCACCCCCTCAATGGTAAAAAAATACCCCTTCGCATTTTCATAATGAGTGTAACTGCACGGGTTCAAAGAACGTAAAAAGTAAATTTAAAATAAAAAATAAATAAAAAAATTTATTGTTTTAATTTTTTTTAAGCATAATGTATTTCATAATGTAAGAATATCCAGCGTAACAATATATGCAATAATTGTTTGAGTTAATAAATATATTTTATCTAATATATTATAATTAAATCAGATGTTTCAATTATTATTATATAAACCTATTTTTCCCAAAAGATATGTACAAAAAATATACATTCATCTTTTTTCAGCTCCACAGTAAATGAAGATGACTATTTTGTTGACGAGATCGAGGTGACATCTTAATGTTTTTTCCTGTGTAGCATCCTCAAAAAGAGGGGGGGGGGGGGGGGGGATTTGCCGGAGGTATGCTGACAACACTCTCACTAGGTCACCCCGGGGAGGAATTCCACCATCACCACGGTGTTCAGCATCCTCGAAAATGGAGGGTCACCAAGAGTCCCTCAAACAATTATAATACGCGTTAACCTCCGCTCCGTTTGGGGATCGTTTTTGGCCGGTTGCAAGAAATTCTGCCACCACTACGGTGTTCAGCATCCTCAAAAACGGGGAATCAGCAAGTAAGACTCACGCAAACTATTATAATACGCGTTACCCTCCGTTTGGGGATGGTTTTTGGCCGTTTGCGGGGATGGGTCACTCCAACGAGAAATTCTGCCACCACCACGATGTTCAGCATTCTCGAAAACGGGGGGAGAACTAATCTGGTTGCGTCAGACAATAATCGGGTTTTCGTCCGACTCACACAATCCACTATATGTTATAAATATAATTTAAAGGTAATTTTACCGACTATTATTGGTTTTATTGTAAAATAAATATGCTTAAAATCAGAGTGGATAAAATAAGGCAGTTTGCCGGATATCTCATGACGTAATACCGTAGTAATAACTCTCTAAAAAAGGGGCACTTCACATTTGACAGTAACCAGCTACGTTGCCACATTTATAAAAAAGAATGTGCACTACTGCACTGTCTGAAATAAATTTTAATATTAATTTTTAACACTGGTTCAAGTACCCAGGAAGTAAATATTTTATAAATTTTTAAGGCTGATTGATAACTTGCTAATACAGAATTGAAATATTACAGACGATTCCGTATAGCAGTACAGAATATCTTACATTATTTAGAGAAACATGGCAACGTAGCACTCATTTCTCTGTTCAAGCACAAATTAGAATCTGCTGATTACGCTATTACGTCACAGCCAATAGAATAGCCTGAAAATTGGCGGCAATATCCAACCGTTTGAACACAGTTTAAACTTCATGATTTTTTTTTTATAAGGCATTATTAAAAAATTAAAATAGGGTCAACTGTTTTTATGTGTAGATGTTATTAAATTTATTAAAACAAAATTGTATATTTGCCCATTGAAGAATAGTTATATTGTTCTAGATTCATTTTTCTATTCAGACGGCACTGAATCTGATACTAGTATGATTGTTTGGTTTAGTCCCGCGTATATTTTCTGTTTATGTTTTTCTCATTATTCCACAGTTTTAACATTATTTTCAAATTTGTTCAAATGCGGTAAACAAATAATATTTATTTTACTACAACTATACAAATGCAATTAATAACCAAATGGCGTTGTTTTTAAAATAATGGAAATTTGGATAATGCGGTACATTTTACGTTATTACGTTAGTAAATTAATTAATTTGTGGGCTTTCCAATAATTAGAATTATAATAACAATTAACCGTTATTGTAAATTAAACAATGTTAGAAAATATGAAGGTTTATTAAAAAATATCTAAAATATACAGGGGGTTTCATTAATAATTGGTTATACGCTAACTGAAGTATCCAAAATATGAAATGTAATCAAAAACACTTAGATAAAATGTGCCTTCTTATTGAAGTTAAAAATTAAAACATTATTTCCAGATATTATTTTAAAATTACTTAATATTTCTTTACCATATTTGGTAGATAGTGTGAGTGATCCAAGACGCATAATAGCAGCGAAAGAACTGCTATTATTATTTCTTTATGACAAAAAATTTGTTTAAGACTATCACAAATCCGCAAGTCTCAAATTTAATGAAAATGACGATTTTAAAATAGTTCCGAAATTTACAAAAAGAAACATATAACTTTATCTCATTTTGAGCTCTTGTAAGTTTATTTTGGGTTTTGTTGAATGTTAGTTAAGCTAGTAGATGCTTTGGTATGTTAGGCTTCTTGGAATCTGTTTTGTTGTTTTATTTTTATCAATTCAGTATGGCTCTTTTCCCGGCTTTTAAAAATTTCTCCAATTTTTTAAAAATACACTCAATGACAGTTCTATTGTGACAAACTTTTATAATATGAGCAATTGTAACTCAATTACTTCTTTCTTGAAGTATCTAAAAGTTACTGTGTTTAATAACTGTTACCTTTGGTCACTTGAAGTATTTATTTATATTTATATAGTTAAATTTATTATATAGAATTATTTGTTTTGTTTTTCTAGTCACATTAAATGTGTAATTTTCTTTGTCCTATCACTCCTACCTGGTTGGAACTGAATTATTATTATTTTTTTAATCACCATCCTCAATAGGTTTACATTTGTAGATATACGACCTTCATTTGTTAAATTAATTTCGTGTTGTTATTTTTTATAAACTATATTAAATTTAAAATAAATGGATATAATCCAGTGAAATTAGACTTCTCTGATCTAACAAAATATATCTTTCATTTTTTTTGTTTAAATCGATTTATTTTGGTGTTTTAAAGAAAATATTAAAAATCGACAACGAGATCACCACGGCATAAAAAATTATTCAAGGTCAAATTTAGCAAAAAACGGTTTTTTGCGAATATCGCGCTTTCTATGGCTCGGAGGCCAATTGAGGCTATTATGAAAATGAAAGATAATGAAATTGCGCGCAAAAATGATCTCTTACACTTTTTATGTACAACGAACGGTTTAGGCAAAAATGTGCTTCGAAGTTTCCGTGCAAGGCATAACATGCTACATTTCATATAGTCCATACATAGAAAACGTGCTTGTTCTATGTATATTATTAGCTGATCGATATATATTTACCGTCATATACAGTAATGTTTGCTAAATCTTCACACTAAAATTTATTAGTTACATATTTACAGTGTGTTTCACTTGAAATGGTAACACCAACTTTTTTACTTTTTTTTAATTTGAATCAAATTTTACTTAAGTACAGAATAACTTAGGATCTACTTACGGCCAGAAAAACATTCGCCTCCTACAAATGCAAAGCCACCTGCGATACCAAAATATGCGGAGGAAATCAAGAAATCATATTAGGCACAAGGGCGGATCCAGAAAGGTTACTGGGTTACTATCCGAACGATCAATAATTATATCGACATTTTCAATATTCAATAATAAATAATATTAGATCCTATTCTTCTCGGGGCCCTCGGGGGGGGGGGATTGCCCCTGGTGGGGGGCACCAAAATCCGCCCTTGATTAGGCATTTTTTTATCGGAAAATTTTGTTAATGAAACTTGTTCAGAATTGTCGTCCAAAAACCTTGAGTCCAAAATTTAATCAAAATAAAAAAATATAGGTATATTATGCCTTGCGCGGAAACTTCGAAGCACATTTTTGTCTAAATCGTTCGTTGTACATAAAAAATGGAAGAGATCATTTTTGTGCGGAATTTTATTATATTTCATTTTCATAATAACCTCAATTGGCCTCCGAGCCATAGAAAGCGCGATATTCGCAAAAAATCGTTCTTTGTGAACTTTGACCTTGAATTATTTTTTATACTATTAGTGATCTCGTTGTTGATTTTTAATATTTTCTTTAAAACACCAAAATAAATTTATTTAAAAAAAAATGAAGGATATATTTTGTTAGATCAGAAGCCATATTTTTGTCTAAAATAACTGGAGTAATAGTAGTATTTTATATGACCACTCCTCTCGTCATTATTAAATATTTTCTAACCTAAGATACAATAACTTATTAATGTAACTATAAAAACGAGTTACGTTCACAAAGTAACCAGTAACTTAGTCGCTTAAAAAAAGTAACTAAGTTACCAAGTAATTCAGTTACATTTTTCAGTCGAGGAATTGTAACTCAGTTACTTTTCAAAGCAACTTTGAACAGCTCTGTTGCTAACATCTCAATTTTTCTATCTTTTACGCCTCTGAGACATCGACTGTTAAGAAGGCAGACAAACGGTCTATTAATGCCTTCGGGATGTGTGTATGGATATATTTGCTACTAGAGACGCTCCGAAGCAGCTTCAGCCGAATACCGAATATTTATCCTAAATTTCGCCGATGCGCGAAGCTTTGGCTGAATCATATACCGAAAAAGGAACATCTTGCTCTAGGTTCGAAATGATAAGATCATAATATATTCTTATTTCTAACCGCGCCTAAGCATGTAGAAAAAACCCGCTTTGGCGCATCCCTATTTGCTACAAATTCCTTGGACTGCCTTTTATATCAATAGCTGCTCATCGTATCAATAGGACCCTCCAACATCGTATTCTCCCGCGTCTTATCATTTTTTTTTTTTTTTTAGAAGGGAAAACCAGATGAGAAGATGCCAAGAGAATGCCCTCCAAAAGGTTAGGCCGACGCTATCAAGAAACTAAGAGAAAAAGCTGTGATAATTGATAAGGTGTTTAACAGACAACAACGATGGATAATGTGAAGTTGTTAGACGTGCCACAGAACAAAGGAGACCGACTAGAATAATCCAGGAGTCATGAAACATCTGCAAAGAAGGACAAGAAAATAACAAAAAACGACCTGCAATATTACACTTTATTATTATTTTTTAGTTTTCGTTCAGTTCAAAACAGGTATTGCACACACGTATTCCTGGATCATAGTAACTGATGCGTCTGTGTAGACTTAGACTCTTCAATTAATTGGTCTCTCAAGTATTGTCTGCAGTATCGCGACACATGCTGCAGCTCAAGAGGAGTGTTGGTGGTAGTAGCTGATACAAAACAAATTTTAAGGTCTTTGATTCTTGTACACACACTAAATCACAATTTTAATTTTCCCACCACCTTTAATAATGAGGTAGCTGATGAAAAAAGTTCTAAGACCTTGGCTCCTTCCACATACACTATATCCCATTTTATTGATTCTTACTTGTTTGCTTTACCTATTTACCACCCAAGCCTTCAACGGAATAAGATCAAAATATAGTCTAGTCCAGATCTCATTATAATACATAGGTGTTCCAAACTTTAAGTTTCAAGTCAACATTATAAACGTCTACAATATATAGATATCTACAATAAAACAGTTTTAGGACCGATGCATCTTGATCATATCGCGATGTGATCCAGATGATGGTGAAAAGTACACTGTGTTGGTTCAGATTATTAACTGGTCAAAATTCAAGCATAGAGCCATTCTGAACACGATATAAATGTAAAAATAATATCTCTTATTTTCTACTTTCATAATTATTGTTATTTTGGGTGTTTAGCAGATAATTTTCATACACTCTATATCTAATATTTAATATGAAAAAATACGTAAGCATACTAATAAAGTCAAGAGATACCACTATATATTTTTTAAATCGATAGTGCTTTTCATAGGAGGAAGTCTCTTGAGAATTTCTTCGAGTCAATGATTTATTATAATATTTTCAGAGCATCGTTGCCCTTATTCGTATATTAATGTAATGAAAATTATATCAACAGTATACAGGGTGTAATTAGTTTAATCTCATTAAAAACTGGTAATGGGGACCGACTAGATAAACAAAAAACCTATATGACTTTTTCTTTTCTTCTTGAAAGAAACTCACCTAGGTCAAAAATTTAAATTTTAAGGTTTTGAGAACCACTGCTTTTCTGGGTCAATAGAGGATAGTTCCGAATCATAGAAGCTTCTTATTTACTTTTATTATAAAGATTACCGACTTTGTCCTCGCCGCCGGTATCAAAGCAAGAGTGGCGGCACTTTGATGGAACCGCTTGAACGAACTTTTTATACGAATTATAAAAATGTAAATAATTCGTTATCTCTTCCTATACAACTGCAAGCACAGTGGTTTATTAACATTTGTAACAAATTATTGTTCTGTGTTAAAAGCTTAAAAAAATGAGTAATTATTTCATGAAATTGGAAAATGAACACTTAGACGTCCGAGATACGATAACAGAAAATAGTTACGTGTATTTTAAGTTAGGAAAATTCTGATTTTTGTAACGAACTGCGCTAATAATTTTTTCCAAACAAGTATCGGAAACTAAAAATATAGTCTTTAGTCTCTATGGAAATCAATGTAAATAATAACAAGCTAAAAACGTAGGTACTTTTCGCCAATTTGCTGAGCTTTTTATATAATTGTTACACATTTTATGGGATACTCTTCACAGTTTTCTTGTGAATAATGTTAGTTTTTGGACATCCTAAATTTTGTGATACCAACTTTGTTGCGAAAAAAAAATATTTGAAAAAAAATTAAAAAAAAAACATCCAACCTGTGTGGGATTCGAACACACATCTTTGTGCAAGCCAAAATAAATCCAAATCCAAAGACTTTATTCAATATTTATGGTACAACTGACGTGCCTAGTCGGAGCCCGTCCCGGAGCTAATCAGACAGCCACGACGTGTAGCGTCGTGGTAGGCGTGTGATTGGGTGGGGTGGGTCCGATTTGCCTTGGCGGCAATGGTTTATTAACCAAAGCTCCTATCCGCTAGGTGGATTTAAAAACTGGGTTGAAATTAAAGTGTGCTCACATGAGCCTAAAACTAATTAATGGATAACACAATAAAACTACACTCGTTGGCAAGCGCACTATGAAATTTTTAATGCTGATTCGGGAAAACAGAACTAAACGAAAAAACCCGTTAGAGCAAATTACGACCTCGTGGTCTGGCCGCCGTCGAGGAAGATGGAGTTATTAAAATGATGTGGCTTAAAAAGCCTACCCACTGGACCAACACAGATTACTACGAAAATTGAATGTCTGTTATATATATCTTACGAGAATCATATTTCAACGCATTAAATATATTATTATGAAATATACAGTGTGTCCACGGATGCACTTAACTATACTTATAAAACTGGTTATTTTCATTTTTTCGAAAAAAACTTATTCTTCATAATTTCTTTTGCTCATTATATAAATACGATTCACGTTGAAAAAATTTGATTTTGTTGTGCAGGGCGCGCAAAAATTATAAAAATTTGGATTTTCAAAATAAAAAATTGTAAAATCAAACTTTTTGAGGTAATGGGATAAAGGAGCTTAAAAGCAGTAATCGCAAAGTCAAATACATTTTTTTCATGGGAGTTATTGTTACTAAGTTATTTGATATTAAAAATTAAATCGATTTTTCCCCATATCTTGTTATCGATTAATATATTCTAAAGACTATGTATTACTTGTAATAAAACGTTGTTTGTAACTATTATTAATAAGTTTGGATGTAAATTTTGTTTCATAGTTTTTCAACTCAGGTCCTACTTCTTTGAATTAACTTTTAGTAGAAGTGGACCGCTATCTCATTTTGTGATTATTAATCAAGATTGCCGCTGTGAAATAATGCTTTGGTGACATTGTTATTTGTTAACATTTGTCAATTAATATCTTTAGAAAAATGTTGACCCTAGAGCAGCGCATTTACTTGATCAAGTGTTATGGTATTGGAGAAGTGTCCTATAAATACGCGATAGAAGTTTTCCACAGGAAGTTTCCAGGTGAACAAGTTTTTGTAAATACTTTAAGAAATTTGGTTCGTAAATTCGATGTTTATGGTGATGTTAAAAATGTGAAAAAAACAAAAAAAAGACATGATGAAAATGATGCTACAACAATTTTAGTGTTAGAATCAGTTCGCAATAATCCCCGACTTCCTTTGAGAGCAAGAGCGAGTCAGGTGGGTGGTGTATCTAAGAGTCACGTACACAATATTCTGACCGCAAATAAATTTCACGCATGCAAACCAACCTTTATCCATAAACTTCAAGAAGGTGATGACTTATATCGACTTGAATTCTCTTTACTAATGGGTGAACGCATAATGGAAAGCCGTAATTTTCACCATCATATAATATTCAGTGACGAATCTACATTTACAACAAATGGGATAATCTCCAGTCAAAATTGTCGCTTTTGGGCAAAAGAAAATCCACACTTCAGGATTCATACAAACAGCCAAAAATTTAAGAAAGTCAACGTATGGTGTGCGTTAACGTTCAATAAAGTAATTGGTCCATTTTTCTTTGAAGGAAGGCTTAATGCAAATTATTATTTAGAAATTCTTAGTGAATACTTTTTGCCACAAATGGATGAAGTAAGTTTGGAATTTAGAAGAAATATGATATTCCAACAGGACGGCTGCCCAGCGCATAGTGCAATGATTGTCACCGATTGGCTAAATGAACATTTCCCCGAAAAATGGATTGGGCGCCATGGACAGCTAAACTGGCCAGCGTAGTCTCCGGACCTCGCCGCAATGGATTATTTTCTCTGGGGGTATCTTAAGCCAAAAGTGTATGCAACTGACATGCATGATAATATTGAGATTTTAAAAAACAGAATCACTGATCCATTGGTACAGTGACACCAGATATTCTTCACAATGTTTATAACGAATTTCGAAAAAGGATGGAGAACTGCGTTGACGTAGGAGGGTTTCATGTTGAGTAAGGACGTTACTGTTTGTTATTTGTCTCACTGTATAAATACTTAAGTTAAATAAATACTTTATTGATTATTTTCTCACATTTAATTTTTTAAAAATTTGTTCTGTCTATTTTTAATATCAAATAACTTAGTAACAATAACTCCCATGAAAAATATTTATTTGGCTTTGCGATTACTGCTTTTAAGCTTCTTAATTCTAATGCCTCAAAAAGTTTATTTTAAAATTTTTTATTTTGAAAATCCAAATTTTTATAATTTTTGCGCGCCCTGTACAACAAAATCAAATTTTCTCAACGTGAATTGTATTCATATAACAAGCAAAAGAAATTATGAACAATAAGTTTTTTTCGAAAAATTGAAAATAAACATTTTTATAAGTATAGTTAAGTCCATCCGTGGACACACTGTATATAGTAAAATGTATAAACAAAAAAAATATATAAGGATAACATTTTGTAAGATTTCTATTTAAGTACAAGCGACAAAAATTAAGAAAATACATATTTTTTAATTAAATGATTAATAACTTTCTTATTTACTGATTGACTTTCTTCCTCTACCTAACACTAGCTTACTTTCCAAATTTCAATACAATCGGACTTTTCTTTCTTAAGTTATTGTGCTTACAAGAAACGTGACGGACGGACGGACGGACAGACGGACATTTCTAAAGTTGTTCAGAATTCGTTTACTAATATGAATTTTTTTTCTCTACGAGCGATATTTACGGTTTTAGAAAGTTGCCGATCAAATGCAATATACTCTTTGTTATTTGCGAAGAATATAATAAACAGATCAGAACAAAACAGCGAATAAGAATAGTAATAATAATAATGCCTTTATTGCCAAACAGGTAACACCGAATAACAGAACAATTCTTAAGTCAATAAAATAAATCTTAACTATAAATACAGTGACCCAAAATTCAAAAAGAATAAAAGCAACATACAAAAACAACGAATGGGTAGGTCTTGTGTACGTACTTAACCAAGTAACGACATATACTCCAGTCGAATTAGACATAATAAAAAATTTTGCGTACTACGGACTTTTTTTGTGGAAGTTGTTTAAGAGGGCATAATAAGCAAGCACAGAAAACTACACCCTGCTACACCATGTGGTTGAAACTTTGGAATTTTACTTATGTGCCCATATCGTTTTCCCTATTGCCCGTAGGGCTCTTTACCAAGTTACACTTTTTGAAGATTCATCCCTCCTCTACATAATATATATATATATATATATATATATATATATATATATATATATATATATATATATATATATATATATATATATATATATATATATATATATATATATATATATATATATATATATATATATATATATATATATATATATATATATATATATATATATATATATATATATAACACATTTGCCGAAGGACAAACGGTTTTGGCTGTACGAGGCCGGAAAGGTCGCGCTGTCCGAATTTGGGGGTCTTCTGTACAGGACAAACGACTATTATTTCCAATCTACAATACTACACATACTAATGCCATTAAGGAGGGATGATGATTTGTGAAAAAACTTTCATCGAATACCGCGCGGTTTTCATGATACGGGATGTTGAAATTTTAAAAATCCCTTTTTTATAAAAAAAGTGAATCTACCTTTTTTCGCTCATTTTTCTTTCATGCTTGTACGACCCTAATATAAGAAAATTAACGTTGATTTCATTTTAATACAATCGTTGGTTTAGGAGCTAGACAGCAAAATATGCCAAAAATGGCTATTTTGGTATTGTTGTATTAAAAAAACCAAAACCAGTATAATTCTGGTAAATGTTTTTGTTTATCCTAAAAGTCCATTTCATTGCGCATAGAAAATGTGTTTTTGTATTTAATTAGGATCAACACTTATTGTGTAATAACGATTTATGTCATGTGTTCTCCAGTCTCCTTTTTCACAATTTTTTTTGCGGCCTTATGGTTCATAGTAGGGCAGAAAGCATTATACACGAGGACAGGGCACATAATAGGGTGTTAAAATGGGTCTCTTGTTAAAATGCGATAGGACGTACCATTTTCGAGTAAAACGCACTTGTTTGGTTATGTTTGCTTTGAGTTTTCATTGTGTTCTGAATTGTGATCTGATAAATAAATTCTACATTTTGGTGTTTTCTTTCTTAGGAGTTTGTTTTTTTAAATCATTTTCCGATGAAATGGACATATAATAGCTGTTTCGCGAGGAAGGTAAAATTACTGTGGATTTTGTTATAGACACAAAATAAGTTGCAATGATGATTCGAGACAAGCGTGAACCTTCAAATAGGGAAGTGAGAACCCCCTATTCCGTCCGAGTCCCTTCATAGTTTTATGTTTTCGTAGTCAGCGGTGAGTATTTACTAGTCAGTCGATGGAAAGTGTGATCTAAAATATTTGTTTGCAAACAAGTGCGTTTTACTCGAAAACGGTACGTCCTATCGCATTTTAACAAGAGATCCATGTTAACACCCTAATATGTGCCCTGTTCAGGTATACATTGCTTTCTGCCCTACTCTGAACCTTAAGGCCGCAAAAAAAAAATTGTGAGACTGGTGAACACATGACATAAATCGTTATTGGGCACACAATAAGTGTTGATCCTACTTAATACAAAAACACACATTCTATGTGCAATGAATTGGACTTTTAGGATAAACAAAAACATTTACCAGAATTATACTGGTTTTGGTTTTTTTAATGCAACAATACCAAAATAGCCATTTTTGGCATATTTTGCTGTCTAGCTCCTAAACCAACGATTGTATTAAAATGAAACCAACGTAAATTTTCTTATATTAGGGTCGTACATGCATGAAAGAAAAATGAGCGGAAAAAAGTAGGTTCAATTTTTTTTTAAAAAGGGGTTTTCAAAATTTCAACATCCCGTATCATGAAAACCGCGCGGTATTCGATGAAAGTTTTTTCACAAATCATCATCCCTTCTTAAGGGCATTAGTATGTGTAGTATTGTAGATTGGAAATAATAGCCGTTTGTCCTGTACAGAAGACCCCCAAATTCGGACAGCGCGGCCTTTCCGGCCTCGTACAGCTAAAACCGTTTGTCCTACGGCAAATGTATAATATATATTTTATGTTGAGGAGGGATGAATCTTCAAAAAGTGTAACTTGGTAAAGAGCCCTACGGCCAATAGGGAAACAGATATGGACACATAAGTAAAATTTCAAAGTTTCAACCCCTAAAAATAGGGGACGCACATGGTGTAGCAGGGTGTAGTTTTCTGTGCTTGCTTAGTATGCCCTCTTAAACAACTTCCACAAAAAAAAGTCCGCAGTACGCAAAATTTTTTATGATGTCTAATTCGACTGGACTAATAAACTAAAATATTACTTGAGAATAACACAAGGGAGAAGAAAGAGTACCTATCTGCACAAATATCGGAGTATCATGCGCGACCAGAAGCCTACACCAATATTCCAGCAGTTCTCAAACATTTTTATTAAATATTTTGGAAATTTTTGTTTATTTTTTTTCTCCAAAACTATGAGCTTTAGACCCCATGTTATATAAGGTTTATTTGCTTGTCTAGTCATTCCCCACCACCAGTGTTTTTAATGGCATGAAACTAATTACACCCTGTATATGAAGAATAAGTAATTTCTTGTATTTTATTAAGTAAATATTAGATATTGGAGTGTACGAAATTCATCTGCTAAATACACAAAATAACATTTTTCGATGTATTTCGTCGAATTCAAATTTCCAAAGAGACCAGTGCCAAACTAGTTTTAAACAGATATAGATATAGAGTATATTACCTTGCTTAACACCTCCCGAATTTATTTACGTTAGAAAATAGCGTTCTTTAGGACACTAGTAAGTAATTTGCAATTTTCATACACCCTCTCGGTTTAATGCGTTATATATTTATTTTGCGTTTTAAATTAATGCTTGGTTACGTTTTCGTCATGCAAATATTAACAGTAAAAACTGTTGCGGCCATAAACTAGAAACATTTGTGACCCATAAAATGGATGCAAAATGCCGCGAAATGCACTTGCTAGAACTAACTTTTCAACTACCGTATTATGGGGGAAATTACTGCCAAGTCAATGACTTGTCTTTATTCATTTATAACAACATTGATGTCTATATAACCATAAAGGTGATTATGGGGATATAATTTTTTAAACGGTTTAATTTATAATTAACTGGAGAGATTAACTAGTGCGGATATTTTTAAATTATTAAGTTGCTTAGTATAATTTTCTAATTACAATTCATACTTGCATTTCTCTTTCATGTCTACCACAACAGCAATAACTAATTTAATAAATACTTTACTATCGGCCCCGTGGTGTGACTGATCGCGGCGCGTTCTTAAACGGCCTTGAAATTCGAACCGTACCAAGCACAAGTACAGACATTTTAACTGCCAACTACTCTAATAGTTAAGGTGCCCGTCGGGAAAAATTTTGCTGATACATACTCTCTCCAAACTTCGTGTATGGCTTCATTGGACTTAGTCTGACAGCATTTTCCACAATCATTTTTTTGTTTTTGGGGCGTTTTCCCGCTAGATTTTACGAAACATGTCATTTTGACGGCATATAAAAAATGTATAGATACTGTTATTTTTCCAAGTAGAATAGCTTAAAAACGTGAATTGAAACGTGAAAAAATAATTGTCTGACAATAAATGTGGGTCATTGGGCGTGTCCGCTATCTCGAACATGTCGGAAAAACGACTATAAGAAAATTTATTAATAACCAGCTGATTTTCGCTGTATTAATTTATTAAAACATACAAAAACAAGTTTTCATATTGTCTGACGAAAATTATTTTCCGATTTCCCAGTCTGACGCGTCAAAGTTGTCGGTTTCATGACAGCAAAAAATTTATTCATAACCTTCAGACATTGGAAAATTATATGCAGAAAATAGGTATTTAATTTGTGGTATAAGTGTCTGACAAATACAGTGGGGCATAACGAGAGTCTGACAAAAAAACATAATTTACAATTCATTTTATAAATGAAAAAACAATTAATCCATTTTCGGTAAATATATGAATTCAATTTAAGTGTGCAATTTTGCATAAAAAATTTATGAAGTATGCAGGGAATAAAAAAAAATAAACATTATGCACCAAAAAAATTTTTAGGGCGATGCTAAAAATTATCCTATTACATGAAAAACGAATTTCTGCAGCAGAAAAACGACATATTTCCAAAATTGAAAAACTAATTTTCCTGGCATCGCCCTAAAAATTTTGTTCAGTCCGCACTTTATTAAATTATACGATTTATTTTATTGTATAAAAAACTGTTAAAAAAGGTATAATATAAAATAATTTCAAGTACTATAAAACAATTATTATAAAACAATTATTATAAAAAATTATTTTCTTATTCTTCTTCGCTTTCCTCATCATCATCATTAGTATGAGATAATCATGACAATTTGAAGAAAATTACAACATTAAAAAATTGTATTTTCCAGGCGTCAGACTGAAAAACTGGAAAACACCTTTTGTCAGACAGTTAAAAAATTGGATTTGATTTATTTTTATTAAGCTATATTGAAAAAATCAGCTTGTTATTTATAAATATAGCCTCAATATATACATATGAATGTAACATCCAAGCGTAGCTTGACAACCACATAGAAAAACCTTTTATTTAACATTTCCAGCTAAAAGGCTTTATTTCATCGTCAGACAATTTTTTAATCGTATTATAAATTTTATTTAAAAACCAAAAAAATTTGTAAAAAAATGTTATGAATAATTTTTTTGCTGTCATGAAACCGACAACTTTGACGCGTCTGACTGGGAAATCGGAAAATAATTTTCGTCAGACAATATGAAAACTTGTTTTTGTATGTTTTAATAAATTAATACAGCGAAAATCAGCTGGTTATTAATAAATTTTCTTATAGTCGTTTTTCCGACATGTTCGCGATAGCGGACACGCCCAATGACCCACATTTATTGTCAGACAATTATTTTTTCACGTTTCAATTCACGTTTTTTGCTATTCTACTTGGAAAAATAACAGTATCTATACATTTTTTATATGTCGTCAAAATGACATGTTTCGGAAAATCTAGCGGGAAAACGCCCCAAAAACAAAAAAAATTATAGAGGAAAATGCTGTCAGACTAGGTTCAATGAAGCCATACACGAAGTTTGGAGAGAGTATGTATCAGCAAAATTTTTCCCGACGGGCACCTTAACTATAACGGCTGGAAAGTGAACAATTAACAACAAAACAGAATTGTTATTTTACCAGGAAAATAAAGAAACCTGAGAATAAAATTATTAGGAAAAAAATCAACCCAATGGTTAGACAGTGTTACCTATCTAAGCCTTAGCGTCCCAATTACTAACAAGAGGACAAACTTCATAAACTATATTCAGATTTGGCGAAGAATGGACCGAAATAGTGTGACGTTTCACTTCCATTCTAACTATTCCATCCTATTTCTCACATCGACCTTATTGCCACTGTACAGGGTGGACCAAACTAGATGGGATCTGAGGTTTCCTCTAAAACTATGGCAGATAGACAAAAACCAATATAGGTGTCCTGAGCTCGATTTTTGAGAAACAAACAACGGCGCAAACCATGATTGTCTATCTTTTTCGACTACCGAGTTACAGAGCGTTTTTGGAAAATTGGCATGTTTTGATGATTTCTATATCTCAATTACCAAGTATCGAATCGAAAATCGATAACACATTCTTAAGGCACTTTTTTCAGTAGAATCCATTGCTGATAAGAAGAAAATTATGCATGCTTCAGTTTTCGAAATAAATTGTGTTATTTTTAATGGATCACCCTGTAAATTATTTCATTAATCGATCACAACTTAAACTAGCTATCAAACGATATATCATATGTCACATTCAACTCTAGAAAAAGTGGTTAAATTTCGAAAAATTCAATATATTTGTGAGGAAAATTATTAACAACAACACTTGTTCGAATTGTCTTCCACTGACTTCCATTGACTATGCATTTTTGGCACCTTCTCCTTACAGCATTTATTGCATTTCCAATGAGCCAAATTAATATACTTTTATTCTGTTTAACTATGCATACATGTCATTTAGTTATCTCATCTATTTTATTTTGTGATTATAATAATTTTTTCTATAAAACGTTGCGTCACAATTACGCGTCTGAGCACGTCGAAGTGACACAACGGCAAGATGTTGCTGGCAAGAGACTTTCAGATCATGTCTTGTATTTATTTGACGATCTTCTTACTTAGTTCAATCGTGTTTGATTTTTGTTTGTCATCATAGACTAGTGATGCCGCCGAGACGAGATATTTCTCGGTCTCATCTCGTCTCGACTTGTCGAGACGAGGCCAAATTTTTTTCTAGTCTCGAAAAATCGAACCATAGCAACTAGCAACAACGTATATATTTGAAGTATAATACGGACTCGATTAATTTAAATTATTAAATCTTATATCTTCTTAGAGTATACGGTACAGAGGCAAAAAAAAATCTTAGAATATAGAGAAAATTAAAATTCACAATATTTCAAATAGTTCCTTTAGTTAGAGGTACGGTTAAAAATTAAACAAAAGTCAAATATTCATATAAATTGAAGTGTAACTTTATAAATTAAATAAATAGTGATTTCACGTGTGAAAAAAAGAAAAAAAATGAGAAATGTCACATTTGTCGAGACGAGACGAGATCTCGACCTCGAGACGAGATTTTGGGTAGACGAGAATATGTCGAGACGAGATGGCTGAAAGATCTCGTCCCGACAATGTCGAAACGAGACGAGAAAAACAAATTTCTCGACGAGACGAGTCTCGCGGCAACACTATCATAGCCTTAAGTTCCATATGAAGTCACTTTAGTTGGTATGCTGTGTTATGTCTTATATCAGTGTTGTGTAGGGAAAAGTTCTGCAAAAAACCCTACTCCAAGTGTCAGTATTTAAAAACGGATTTGCATGAGGTGTATAGAGGTTTAGAGGGGGTTAGGGGGAGTTATTATCCGAAACTCAGCTAATGTTTTCCAATTCTTCTGTTATTAGAATGTTCTCGATATATAATATTTTTTAAATAACCCCAAAGCCAAAAGTCGGCAGGGGTTAAATCAGGAGACCTAGCTAGCCACAAAATAGGACCATTATTTGCTAAAAATTAAACAATATTTAATTTAATTGTTTATTAATGTCCAGTTGGCTAAATTAATTGTTAGTTATCAATTTAGTTAACTTAGCTAACTAGATATTGATAAAGTGGTCCTGAGTGATATATAGATAACTAACCAATCCTCAGGGTCAGAATGTGATTTTTTCTCTTTTTCTCAAATATCTGAAAAAGTATGAGGTTTAAAGTAAAGACGTATCTATACAAAATCAAAGTACATTAAATTTCCTACAAAAAAGGTCTAGTTCGTTTTTGTGTAACCCTAACCGTTTCTGAGATATAGGGAGCGCAAAATGGGATAAAGCATTAATTTTTACGAAAATCGTGGGTAATTTTTTTAAAAATCGTTTCTAAGTCTTATTTAAATTATTCTTGACATATTGGTAGATTGGTCAGTTTGTCGTCTCGAAATTGTTTGTCTACAACTACTCGAAATGAAAATTTAAGAATTTTGGTAGAAATTAATTGTTTCAACGGCTATTGCTGAGGCACGCAACACAGGTGATGAAACTGTTGTAATTGGGGAAGACACTGATTTGTTAGTTTTGCTGGTTACACTTTCACCAGAATACACAGACTTGAAAATGCTTATCCCCGGCAGAAGGAGCCAACCACATAAAATTCATGTAATCAGTAACATTCAACATAAATTGGGGAGCTTTGAAGAGTGCTGTTCTTCTGGTGTACGCCTTCACTGGATGCGATTCTACCTCATTCATTTTTCGGAAGGGTAAAACCCTTGCTTTGTCAAAAACCGCTCCCAAGGAATCACTACTTCCACATCCAGATTTTTTATCTAAGTCACTCACAACGAAAAAATTTTGTATGTGAAAATAATTGTTTATGGAACTTTAATAATATAATATTTGAAATCGTCTACCCCAAAAACCCGTAAAACGATACCCCACATCGGTAGCGGGGTGGGGGTGGTAATAGGGGGTGGTAGTGGGGATGGATAAAGTAAAAAAAACATTTTGAGGTTTCTGGTTCTTGTACACACCCTAAATCACAATTTTTTTTCATCCCTTTTAATAATGCGGTGGGGGTGGTAATTGGGGTGGCTAATGCCGCCAAAAATTTTTTTGAGACCACAGCTTCTCTTGTATATACTAAATACCAATTTTATGGACTCTTACCTGCTTGATTTAACTTTTTTCCCCAAATTTACCCCAATTTACCCCCCAACCCTTCGACGGAACAAGATGAAAATATAATCTAGTTCTAGATCTCGTTAAAGTACATATGTGTACCAAATTTCAAGTCAATATCTCAAACGGTTCCAGAGTAAACGTGCGCACAAAAAAAAAGTTACAGACAGACAGACCGACAGACAGAATTTTTTTTTTTCGCTCAAACTTAAAATCTCGACGTTTCGTGACATTCTAAGCCTATTTGAGCAATAAAAATTTTTTAAATTTTTTTTGTCGTTACTATACTTCCACTGGACGTGGAAGTAAAATTAGGCGTTATAGAAACCTCAAAAAAATAATTTAAATTTTCAACAGTGCTAATGCCTCACCAGATTCAGTAGCTGAAGCAGGTGAAGCTTTATTCTGTGCTCTCTATGGTTCTACAGAGAAAAACTTGGATTCACTCCGCCACAAGTTATACACAAAAACAATTGCAAAGCAGCCAGTGCACGCGCAATTTAATTTGGTTACACTCCCTCCTACATCAGGGGCAGCTCGTCAGCACTCTCTCCGAGGGTTTCACCAAGTTCAACAGTGGCGTGGAATTGACATGGACCCATTACAATGGGGCTGGAAAATCATCAGTGGAAATTTACGTCCAGTCACCACTCTCAGGGCAGCTGCACCTGATGACCTCTTGAACCTAATCAGCTGCAGCTGCAGAGATGATTGCACGAAAAAGTGTGAGTGTTTTAAAAATGTACTGAAGTGCTCAACCATATGTGCCAATTGTGCAGGCCATGGTTGTTGCAACAGAGACATAGCTGATGATATAGTACCCGAAGATGACTTTTTTGTTACTGAAATTGAACAGGAAATCGACCAAGAGGAAGTTGACTCAAATACTGAGCAAGATGTTTACTCACAAATGGACTTCTAGAGACTGTACTACCATAATTAGTATTAACGAATAAAATTGGTTTTGTTTGATTTTTAAATTCAGAAAATAAAATCATGTTGTATATGAACAATAAACATTAGAGGTGCAACGGATATCCGGTTACTATCCGGTAACCGGCCTATCCGGCCACTTTATTACTATTCGGCTGGACACCGGATAGAGACCTGATATCCGGCCAAAACCGGATAGTTAAAAAATAAAAAGTGGTATAAAAAATGAAACAGTTTTATTATATTGATTGGAGTTAGTATACCATCATGCGTATTACTTTGAAGTTTGAATCCGTGCTCCTTTCAAATAATAGTCAATCTCCTTGACCATTAAAGTTTTCTCCGAAACGTCATTAAGGATGGAATTTTGCAAAATGAAAGAGAAATGTGCGTTTATTTTCGATTTATTATAAATATTTAAGGAAAAAAACATAATATAATCTTTAAAACTATTTTTGATACTTGCTGTTGTTCTAACGAATACAACTACATATATTTTTTATTGTAAATTTCTGTTGTATTTGGATATTGCAGGTTGTCAATGAAAATAGTTCCTAATTCCATTATTAGAGCATGGCATTTAACTATATACAAAATTTATGATAAAAACTGTAGATAGCTGTATTCCCTAGAGCAATTTTAAAGATTATACCATTTATGACTTTTTAAATATTTATAATAATCCGAAAATAAACGCATATTTCCCCTTTCACTCTACAAAATTCTATCCTTAACGCTACTATTTTCTGTACCCACTTCGTCAAAGCAGTTCCAAAAAATGTTGTGAATATCAGCATAGCTTACGTTGTTTACTGGAAGGAGAAGAACCTCTTTCACTATTACTACTTGAATATAAATTGTCACAACTATTTTTTAAAGCTCATAGCAGAGTAATTTGACGGAATTTTTCAGCCTGATTTTTATCGAAAAAACTTGTTTTCAATCTGGGGTCTGTAAGTATTTTTTGTCGTCGAGGTTCTCAAAACGTGTTTTTAATCCAACTTTCAATGTAAGCCGGATAGTTGGCCGGATATCTGGTATCCGGTACAAGAAGTACGCCGGATATTCGGTATTCGGTATCCGGCCAAAACACTATCCGTTGCATCTCTAATAAACATGCCCACTCTTTTGTTCCTGTTCAGTCATTCACCTTCCTCCCTCCTTGACATATATCGCAATTACACCAAAAATGTAACTGTACACTGATAGCGTAATAACCAATCAACCAATAGACCAAGAACAATAATTTAAAAAAGACTTAGAAACGATTTTTAAAAATTTTACCTACGATTTTCGCGAAAATTGATTTTTTGTTCCATTTTCCACTCCCTATATCTCAGAAACGGTTAGGGTTACAAAAAAAATAAAAAGGGCCTTTTTTGTAGAAAATTTAATGTACTTTGTACAGAAACATCTTTGCTTTAAACCTCATACTTTTTGAGATATTTGAGAAAAAGAAAAAAAATCACATTCTGACCCTTTCCACCCCCCCTTCCCCCCAAACCCGACACTGTAACCTCTTGGACTTTTCACGGCGTACAGAGGGGAGGGTAACAAGCATCGTGAGACAATCAGACCTTTATTTTTTTGAATGTCCGGGTAAAAGGCTAATGTTATTAGACTAATGGTGGTTATTATGCTGATAAAAAATTCCGGCATTGCTTATATGGGCCTCGTCTGTCCATATAATTGTTCCTTCAAATCCTGGCACTTCATTGCACTAAGGCAAAAACCACTGGCAAAAATCGAGACGCCTTTGAAAGTCGTTTGGGTATATATGGTGACTAATTCTAATTTTGTAGGGTTTGAATTTATTTTTTTTTTAAGCAACGCAACGCAGTTGTTTTTGGGACTCCTAAATTTTCCTGTATTTCGCCAGACGATATATTAGGATTTTCTCTTACAGTTTCTAAAACAATATTTTCTACAGCTTCTCTACCTGCTTTATTATATATTTTTGCTCGAGGTTTTACAAATGATCCGAACTCTTTTAAATTTTGTAGCCTTTTGAATATTTTTTTGTCTGGGTGTCTCTTATCTGGATATCGAAAAATATTGTTTAGGCAGCACTTTTGCCACTAAGTTTTGATATCTAATATCCATTATGATGTAGGTCACCCGAATATTCAGAAAGCTCTATTTAGTAGGGGTTAAACGGTACCAAAAGTTCCGTAATGTGTAATCGTTACCGGCAGGAATGACAATTTTGCTTATGAAATATATGATTTATATCTAACTTCAATTAAAATTTGATTAACCCTGTATATTTGTGTTAATATTTTATAAAATGCAACAAGAATGAGCCAGAAGCCCATTCTGTCTCCTGCGGAGGGTGGCGTTTTTAGAATTATTCTATTTATTTTATAAATTTTAGAATGAACATAAATTTCCTCCGATGTTTTTTAAATAAATTTTCAGTAATAAATTTCGAGTTAGAAGAACTCGTATGGTGTAGTTTTTAAATATTATATGGACATGGACTCTTCATTACTTACTTTTTATATCTTAGCAAGAAAAGTCCTTTCACCAGTATGTTTTTTGTTTATTAGTCAAGCCATTATCGCAGAAATGCAAAAACAAAAAAGTGAATCAAAGTAGGTCCTTACTGTCATCGTAATATCCCTGATAAACAATTGATATTTCTCATGTGTCAATTTTCTAAATTATTCGTATTTTAAGTGTTTAGCGTCTAAAGTGATTTTGATAATTTTGAGTGTTTGGCATCCAAAGTGATTTTGAAAATGGAATTTGAGAATATTATTTAGGTATTATGCAAATCACAACTTACACACTTTTTTATTTATTATGAAAATACCTACTTTCTGTATATTGTTGCCCTAATCTGGGCACGCTAATATACTAGTTAGGTAAATACTTTAAAACACTTATTATTGGAGAACCAATCAAAACAACTACTCTCCTAGCTAATACTGACGAAGTATTGAATTACATGATAGGATTCTTAGCATTTTAAAGAAAAAAAAAATATTGAAAATACTTAAATCATTTATTTACATTTAGTCATTCACACTTTTTTTTTTATTTAATATGAAATTATCTACTTTCTTTATATTGGTACCTTAACCGGTCACGCTAATATACTACTTAGGAAAACACTTTAAAACACTCATTATTGGAAAACCAATCAAAACAACTACTCTTCTAGCTAATACTGACGAAGTATTGAATTACATGATAGGATTCCTGGCATTTTAAGGCAAAAAAAGATATATTGAAAACACTTAAATTATTTATTGAAATTCAGTCATTCACAACAATTATTATTGAACCTTACATTCTATTTCAACTCTAGAAAAGTTGTACAAGTTTTTTCGAACTCGTTAGTTCTCATCAGTAGAGTATAGAAACATTCATTCATTATTTACAAGCCTATTCTTGATTTATTTTTTGCAATTAATTATTTTTTATTTATTTGCTTTTATCATGATTAGAGAATATTATTTAGGTATTATGCAAATCACAACTTACACACTTTTTTATTTATTATGAAAATACCTACTTTCTGTATATTGTTGCCCTAATCTGGGCACGCTAATATACTAGTTAGGTAAATACTTTAAAACACTTATTATTGGAGAACCAATCAAAACAACTACTCTCCTAGCTAATACTGACGAAGTAATAAATAAAAAAGTGTGTAAGTTGTGATTTGCATAATACCTAAATAATATTCTCTAATCATGATAAAAGCAAATAAATAAAAAATAATTAATTGCAAAAAATAAATCAAGAATAGGCTTGTAAATAATGAATGAATGTTTCTATACTCTACTGATGAGAACTAACGAGTTCGAAAAAACTTGTACAACTTTTCTAGAGTTGAAATAGAATGTAAGGTTCAATAATAATTGTTGTGAATGACTGAATTTCAATAAATAATTTAAGTGTTTTCAATATATCTTTTTTGCCTTAAAATGCCAGGAATCCTATCATGTAATTCAATACTTCGTCAGTATTAGCTAGAAGAGTAGTTGTTTTGATTGGTTTTCCAATAATGAGTGTTTTAAAGTGTTTTCCTAAGTAGTATATTAGCGTGACCGGTTAAGGTACCAATATAAAGAAAGTAGATAATTTCATATTAAATAAAAAAAAAGTGTGAATGACTAAATGTAAATAAATGATTTAAGTATTTTCAATATTTTTTTTTTTTTCTTTAAAATGCTAAGAATCCTATCATGTAATTCAATACTTCGTCAGTATTAGCAGGGAGAGTAGTTGTTTTGATTGGTTCTCCAATAATAAGTGTTTTAAAGTATTTACCTAACTAGTATATTAGCGTGCCCAGATTAGGGCAACAATATACAGAAAGTAGGTATTTTCGTAATAAATAAAAAAGTGTGTAAGTTGTGATTTGCATAATACCTAAATAATATTCTCTAATCATGATAAAAGCAAATAAATAAAAAATAATTAATTGCAAAAAATGGAATTTCGTTACAATCAGTGAGATAGTCGACAGTCGTTACAAGTGAGAAAGTCGACATGCTTTTAATATACAGGGAATGTAAGAAGATTCTGTTCAACCCGCGGCGTTATACGCGAGGCGTTATCCACATAGGAATCATCCTAACCGTCGCACAGTGGGGCAGGAGACCCGAAAATCTGGCCAAAAATCAAAATATGTAATAGAGTTAAAACGATCGCTCTTTTGAGCTATGTGTAGCCAACATCTTTACACGTAATAAAATGCATCACAATTGGCCGTTACATGATTCATTTCAGCGCCCACATCAGTTTAAACTGAGTAGTGCAGATAGTGCGTTGTGAATTTTAAAATTTTATTAGATCTTTGTGCTCGTTTATTTGTTTATTAATGTATCAAAATTCGAGTTTCTTGCTATGGAACCTTCAAGTTCAGGTGTGTATTACATTTTCTAGTACTTATAATTTTGTGATAAGCAGTAATATTTTTGTAAATGTCAATTTAAAGTCGTCAATGTAAAATGTTAATTGTTCTTAGTAACAATGAAACATTTAGTTTGGTTCCAACTGCGACCAAGCCATTTTTTTTAAATGGGTGTATTCTTTATTTATTAAATAAATATAATACGTGTGAAATTTGTGCCCTTATTTTGCCCTTCACTTTCAAAATTGAAATTATTTCTAGCCTGAAACGCTTTTTATCATTAGCCAAGTTTCAAATTTTTTGCCAGATTTTCGGGACTCCTGCCCCTACTGTGCGTCGCCAGTTTGCAAAGAAGGAACAGAAACTGCGAAGAGCACCTAACAATGATGATGAGAGATTCATTATAAACCAAGATACTGAAATAGAAGTATTAGCTTATGTAGAGGTACATCCTACTTCATCTACAAGGGAAATAGCCCATCACGCTGCAATTATTAGCCATCAATCAGTAAGGAAAATTTTAAAAAAGCATAAGTATAAAAGTTTTAAATACCGATTACATCAACACCTCTTTGAAGATGACGGTGCTAGAAGAATGATTTTTTGCAATTGGGTTCTGGAAAAGTATGGGCAAGATAGAGAGTTCCACAAAAACATATTGTTCTCAGACGAATCTCGTTTCACAAATAACGGGATGTTCAATAGAAAAACTTGTCGATATTGGGCCACAGAAAATCAACATTTAGTTAGAAAGGGAAATTTTCAGAAGCGTTTTGGTTTTAATGTCTGAGCGGGGATAAAGAATAACCAGATTATAGGACCTATTATTTTTGACGGCCCACTTACCGGAGAAAGATATTTGGAGTTTCTTCAAAACGAAATTGAAGATGGTATAGATAATTTGCCTTTAGCTCAACAGGGACAACTATACTTTCAACAGGACGGAGCGCCTCCGCATAACTCCAGAAATGTTGCTGCTTATCTTAATAATAGATTCGGGGAGCAATGGATTGGGACAAACGGTCCTGTTAGATGGCCCGCGAGATCTCCGGATCTAATTTGTACAGATTTCTTTTTATGGGCTCATCTAAAAAATATTGTGTACTCGACAGCTATGTATACGAGAGTGGGTTTAGAAAATCGTGTGAGGATGGCATTTGACAACATATCTTCTGTACAGTTGCAAAATGTTCAAGACTTGAATTGTATTAAAAGAATTCGGAAGTGCAGAGATCAAAATGGAGGTCACTTTGAACAATAGTTAAATTAGACATCGGAATAAACAATTTGTTAACCTACTGTAGTACTGTATTTATTTTTAGGGTTATTTGCGGTGAAACCGGAAATGACAAATAGATATGTCAGATAGGTCTCCGCAGGAGACAGAATGGACCTCTGGCTCATTCTTGTTGCATATCATAAAATATTAAACACAAATATACAGATCAAAATCATTGATTTAATTGGACTTAAATATAACTCATAAATTTCTTAAGAAAAATTGCCATTCCTGCCGGTATCATAATATTAAAAAAAAATGAGTCATTTTGAAAAATGTGATTTTAATGAGTTTACAGCACCCTGTATGATGTATTATAGGACATATTGACGTTTTCGTATTTTTTATATGAATTACATTGGAACAAAAATAATTTTAACATATTAGCAGCCATCTAGATTGACAACTAAAATTCGAATTATTTTTCGTGCAACATTGTATAAATTGTTCAAAATAGTATAAATGTATCCAAAATGTGATCTTTATTTCAAAAATGTAAAAACATACAGAGTGGTCCATTTAGAAAAGATTGGGGCCATTTTCGGTGAAACCGGAAGTGATAAAAAATATGGCAGATAGGTCTCAAAAAGTTGGAAATCTTACCTAATCTAACCGTACAAAATTTCATCCCGATATCTAACAAGAAAGTTACAGGGGTGGCCCACTATACGTTTACACCCGGTATAGGTCATCCAAAAATGCCAATTTTCCAAAAACGCTCTATAGCTCGGTAGTCGAAAAAGATAGACGATCGCGGTTTGCGTCATTGTTTTTTTCTCGAAAATCGAGCTCAGGACACCTATATATTGGTTTTTGTCTATCTCCCATAGTTTTAGAGAAAACCCTAAATCTCATCTAATTTGGACCACCCTGTACATAAGACACTGGTTAAAACTGAATTCGAAATTTTAGAAAATCTGTGAATATATAACAATTTAATTATCATCTAAATGTTTTAACCCCCATCGCCCCCCCCCCCACTCCACTCCACTCAGAAGGTAGTGATCCAAAACTGTCTTAGTTTTGTTGCATTGTTTGTATTGAAGATATTAAAATTTACACAAATTTCATACTGTGTTTTTTATACTGCTTTCACTAGTTCACTTAGACAATCTTGGTGCTAAGGCTTTCGCGGAGCTGGTGATCTGGCTGCCGGTTTCCGGCTTCCGGTCTTCTTCCTCGTAGACTTGGTTGAATGCCTGGCTGCCGGTTTCCGGGTCTTCTTCCGCGTAGACTTGGTTGAGTGCTTGGCGTTTCGACCATCTTGCCGTGGTCTTCTTCTGAAACGAAGTGAGCTCTGCTGGACTGAGCTCCTCTACCAGCAGCCAGTATGCTAAACATGCTTGAATTTTTCTCTATTTTTTTTTGTCCAAAATTAGTTTCAGCGCATTAAATTACTTCAGAAAGGTTAAATAAGAACCTTAGGACAAGACCTCTTTTTTGCCCTTTTTAGAGGATGAAGGGGGTGGTAGAAGGAAACTGAGCCGATAGAAAAATTGTTTTTGTCCAAAATTGACTTCACCTTGTCAAAATTCTTGAGAAAAGTTAGATTAGAACCTTAGGACAAGACCTTTTTTTCTTTTTGTAAAACTGTGTAATTTTTTGATAAGACTTGGTGCATCTGGTACATTGGTCATTCATTATTATCAGTTTTAACCCTTGCGTGCTAATGTATTTTACCTACCCTAAAATTCACGTGTAGTTATTTGCATTATAAATGAAATAACACAAGCAGACTCCCACTGTGTACTGTGGTTGACTTTCCATCCGAAATTTTAGATTAAAATTTAACATATAATTTGTTGACTGATCTGAATAGCGATTGTATATTACGCCAAGGAAAAAATTAAATACTCGTTTTCTTGTCATTTTTTATTCTCGACTTCAAACAAACTCCATTATATAGTCGGCGTGATTGGAAATGTGATATGATTGATTATATTTACTCTCCACAGCGAGCAAATCATAATAGAAACAGCTAACTTCAAGACTGTTTAATAATGTCAAACTTTATCCTATGTAAATGAGGATTTTTATCGGTGCATATTAAAATAACAATTCGTCTTACTCTGCCGCCTTATTGACAACTTTTTAACAGAAAAAGTGTTAACAAATATGTCATGTAATCGGGGAGGTATCATTAATTTTCTAGATGTAAATAGTGAATTAGTTTAACAATATTTCCGTATACAGGGTTTTCATTTCAAAGCTAGTCAGGAACTAAAATAACTTTGAATCTGAAGTTTAATAGGAACGTAGACAGTACATCCATGAACTTGCGGTTTTACGGGTTTCGCAAAATCCATAATTTGTGTTGGCCGTTATTACACCCTTCGCAAAAACGAAGAGTATATTGCATTTGATTGGCACATTTCTAAAACCGGAAATATCGCTCGTAGAGAAAAAGTGTTCATATCATTGTGTTAGTGAACGAATTCTTTCAACTTTCAAAATGTCCGTCTGTCTGTCACGTTTCTTGTAAGCGCGATAACTTAAGAAAGAAAAGTCCGATTGTACTGAAATTTGGAAAGTAAGTTAATGTTAGCTAGAGGATGAACCCTATTGTTTTTGAAGAAAATCAATCAGTAAATAAGAAAGTTATTAATCATTTAATTTAAAAAAATATATTTTCTTAATTTTTGTCGCTTGCACTTAAATAGAAATCTTGCGAAATATTATCTCCATAATATATATATATATATATATTTGTTTATGCATTTTACCAATATATATATTATAATAATATGTCTAATGCGTTGAAATATGATTCTCGAATGATCTCTGATGGTCCAGTGGCCAAAGTTTAGCTTTTCAATCCAAAGATCCCGTGTTCGAATCCTCAACGCACAAGCAGCGAATATGCTGCTGAAGGAGCATATGGCCCGCGCCACGGCATATTACAAGATTCGGATCAACGGCGAAAATTCGGAGGCCACACTCTTCAGGCGCCGATTCACTGAGAACCGCATCCTAACACTAATTTCAATCGAGGGCCGCCAAATTTCAATTAAAAGGCGCATGAAGTATTTGAGGGTAAACTTGGACAAACGACTGACGTTTAACATGCACATAAACGAAACTGTACGCAAGGTCTACTCCATGCCCAGGAGTCTGTATCCACTCCTGACCAGGGGTAGCGGACTAAACAGGATGAATAAGAAATTACTGTATACAATGGTGATCAGGCCGGCTATCACATACGCGGCGCCGGTGTGGTGCAGCATCCCGGTCACGACAATGCGGAAACTTAGAGACTTAGAACACAAATTTTTGCGCCTCATTTCGAATTCGAAATGCAGGTGTACCTCCCTCAGAGATCTCTACGCACGTTGCCACGACATAACCCTACTAGCGGACTTCGTCCAGGAAATATCACAAAAATTCTACCAATTCAAACTGGGCGATAGTTCGCTAACCCGCGATATAAAACGAATCAGACAGCTTAATGCCATACTTCTCAACCTGAAACACCCATTAGGCGTTGCCTATCTTTCGGCAACCTCCCTAGCCACACTTTCCTATACCATAATTATTCCTTTTTACCACCTTTTACCTCAAACCCCTTTCTATCCCCTCTATTCGTCTCCCTTTTTGTTAATAGTTAGTTTTTATTCTTTTGTCCTTTTTTGTCTCCTTTTCAAAATCCCCCCTCGGCCAATAACTTCTTCTTGTAAAATCTAAACTTTTTAAACTACAATATCCCCTCACCCTACCTTCCTGGAGGCGGTACGACCACCAGGACGAAGGGTTTCATTAGCTCGAACGGGTGTTTTTATTGAGTTTTCCCCGTATCAGTAACCGAAACCTTAAACAGTGCAGTGCGCCCTAACAAGTGCACCGTAAATAAAAAGTTTCTCCCAACTGTACATAGCCATATTGTTAGTTTTAAGATTTATCTTTTTTAAGACAGAAGTACTAACGCGCCACATTAATTCATCGTTCTAACCAAACCGGACCCGCTCCACCCAGCCACACACAAACCACGACGCTACGCGCTGTGGTTGTGCGGCTGGCTCCGGAGCGGAATCCGGCTAGGCGCATATATGTAACTTAATATTGAATTGTTCGAATCCTAGTCAGGTTGGATGTTTCTATTCTTAACTTTTTTTCATGTATTTTTTTCACAACAAAGTTGGTATCACAAAATTTAGGATGCCCAAAAACTAACATTATTTGCAAAAAAAACTGCGAAGAGTATCCTATAGAATGTGTAACAATTATATAAAAAGCTCAGTAAATTGGCGTTTTTAGCTTGTTTATTTATTTTTTTGAAGTTTGGAAAATTGTGGTGGTGTGATAGTGTTAGTGATTGTGATCAGGTTAATTATTCATTTTGGAAACATATTGTTTATGGTAAAACATATTTTACTTGTAATATTTTGAGAAATGTTTTTATTTTATTTATTTTACTTTAGGTATATCCCATTAATTTTCTTACTAATTTAAAGTTTATGAATGAAATGAAATGAGTAAGTAATAAAAAATGCATTATTAAATAATATTTACATTAAAAACAAATAAAAATACGATTAATTAAATGATACAGTAACATTTTTCTGTACAGAACCATTGTTGGTAACATGATTTCCCAAGATCACTAAGATATGACCGCTGTCTAAAATGAAAGGACTGAATGTCTCTCAAGTAGGGATTGCAATACCGGTTAACCGGTTAACCGGTTATTAGGACAAAAAACACGTGATGATAATTACCGGTTATTTTAATTTTTTACCGGTTATTTCGGTAAATTCTAAACTTACGATATGTCACGTATTCAACGTTTTTATTTATGTCAGTGACTAGTATTCACTAAATACAGAGTGACTGCCCCAACACTGAACACTTTTAACAATAAATAAATAATATTATAAAAAGTAAAACCCAGACACCAAGTTCTAAGAAATACAAGTAAGAGAGACATTGACAATATCGTGCGATAGGAAATTGAATATTTCACTGCCGCAAATATCCGTGGAATACATTTAGAAGTATGTTATTACCAATTCTTATTAAATTATCGACCCACCAATATCGCTTGAGGAAGGATATCTTCAGCTGGTTGTATTCTATGCACATATATCAAACGACTAACAGATATAGCTTTGAAAAACTAATCCTTTTAACAGGCCGTTTTTAAAAAATATTGTATTTTTAGATTGGGTATTCAGTAAATGCCCTATTTGAGTTTATGTTTATAATTTTTGTTATTTAAGTTGATATTTTCGTTATTTACAGAATAATAATTTATTTAAATTTATTTCATTTATATTTTTTCCTTTTGA
Organism: Rutpela maculata; assembly: GCA_936432065.2. NCBI lineage: Eukaryota > Metazoa > Arthropoda > Insecta > Coleoptera > Cerambycidae > Rutpela > Rutpela maculata. The sequence goes on from OW386285.2 coordinate 394,437,533, forward strand.
TAAAAAACCTTTGGTTTGTTCATTATATTAAATATACGTATATAATAGTATATAATTCAACGAACATATAATGATGGCTATTATTCACGAGGGTGAAGTAAATCAACCAGAGTAGCCATTAAATGCGAGTAGAATACTATACTTTGTCCACGTCTATTAGATATTTTTGTTAAATTGTTTACTGAAGAAATTAATTAATGAATTATTTATGTTATTCTTTTTGAGTAATATGTGAAATTATTGTAAATAACGTTGACGTTTAAATTTAATTTGACACATAACGGCGTACTCAATCAAATTTAAAAACGAAATTATATGATAAAAGAGAGTTTGTTTCTGAAACGCTAAATAGTTATCTATTCATAAATTTGATAATAACAGTAAAATTGTTCACACAATTGTAGCTATGACTGTTAACGAATAATTATATTTAAGGTTTCAGAAACTAGCCATAAATTCTACTAAAAAGTTGCGAGATTGCACTCGAACTGAGAAAATACCTGCCCGTGACTTCTTATAAACAACTGACTGTCATTATTATTCACTAGTGAATACTGAAATCATTATTCACTGCAGGGAATAATGGATAGCATTATCCCTGAGGAAACATACATAATGAGTACATCGTGGGCAAAATTTTTTTTTGTCAAATTTAGATAATTTTGTACGTGGAAAAAGATAATTGCCATTTTCGCCACTCTAATCATTCCTTCTAAAAATTACCGGTAAATACCGGTTAACCGGTTATTTCCATTTTTATTTACCGATTTACCGGTTATTAAAACTTCCGGTAAATTGCAATCCCTACTCTCAAGCTGATTTATTTAACAAATAGGATCTTCTATGTACAAGTTAAAGTATTGTTTGTTTTGATAAAAATAGAATTACTGCCTAAATTATTTCTCAGCTAATACATCCTAAAATACGTATATTTCCCTACACATATCTGCATTCCAAGAGATGTTTAGACACTAAAGGAACCAAATTTCAGAGAATCTAGTAGGGAATATATTATACAAATAGCTCATCAAACATATCATTTCAATGTAGCAATTATTAACTTGTTTTTCTCGTTTTACGTTAGGCAACAGAGATGCCTTCCGATACCAAAGAACTTAAAATCTCTAAGGTAGTACCCATACATAAAAAGGACTCCAAGGATGAGCCCTCGAATTATCGTCCGATTTCAATAATTCCTTTTCTAGCTAAAATCTTTGAGATGGTTCTAAAAAAACAAATAACGGACTATTTTGAGCAAAATAATCTTTTCAGTCAACATCAGTTCGGTTTTAGGAAAAATAAATCCACTACATTAGCTATCCTGTCCTTAATTGATTTCATAAACAATGGTTTTGAAAAAGGTTTATACATTTATTCGCAATTCTTGGATCTTACCAAAGCGTTTGACTGTGTATCCCACGATATTTTACTAGATAAGCTAAAGTTCTACGGTTTTGACAAGAACAGTGAAAACCTAATCGCCTCCTACCTCAGCAACCGTCATCAATTTGTTACCAACAAAAGTAAAAGCTCGGCCTTATTACCTATAAAATATGGTGTGCCTCAAGGGTCTATAATTGGCCCCATATTATTCCTCATATATATAAATGATTTGCCGAGTTCACTAGCTGACAGCCACTTTACTCTATTTGCCGACGACACCACTATTTCAAATCCTTCTTCCAATCTTAATGAATTAATAGATAATGTAAATATATCACAGTCAAAAGTTTTGAAATGGTTCCTAGCCAATCAGTTGTGTTTAAATCAGAATAAAACTGAGAAAGTAATATTTAGCCTAAAAAATGTAAATGACATAGACAACTCTACTTTTAGTAATACAATTAAATTTTTAGGAGTCTTCCTTGACACAAAATTATCGTGGGAACCTCAAACAACGCATGTATGTAAAAAAGTATCGAAAAGTGTATATCTATTACGGAGTCTGTCTTACAAAGTCTCACAAAAAACTCTCCTAACTGCTTACCATGGATTAATACATACCACTCTTTCTTACGCAATTCTGACCTGGGGTCATGCCCCATCTGCCAGTTCCGTTTTCTCATTACAAAGAAAATCAGTTAGAGTGATCGCTGGTCTGAATTATAGAGATGATTGCAAAAACGCATTTATTAAACTTAAAATTCTTACATTGCCTTGTATGTACATTCTTCATTGTCTAATGCATATAAAAGAAAATGAAAGCAAATATGCAACCCATGGCCAATTACATAGCTACTCCACAAGAAGGTGTAATTCAATTTTGCCAGACTATCTGAGGTTAACTAAATCTAGGAACAGCATCAATTATTACGGTATAAAGTTTTTTAATGCATTACCCACCCACATCAAACAGTCAAACTGTAAGAAATTTAAAGAAACGGTGAAACGTTTTTTGCTCGGGCAAGCGTTCTATTCATTTGAGGAATTTCTGTGTGCAGATTTTAGTCACTTTGACGTGTGTTAGTTCTCACTTATGTACGCTGTTATGTATTTCGTTTGTTTTTTATCTGTGTTATAATAATTTTATGATTTTTACTTATAACATCTTATGTAATACTTTTTGATATTACTTCTTTTAATTTGTTCTCAAACTGTACCTTGACTTGTGTAAATACTTATTGTATACTAGCACCAATAATAAAAAAAAAAAAAAAAAAAAAAAAAAAAAAAAGAACTGTAATGTGGACCAAAGCTATAATCCCCGACAGAACAATGAACCTAAATTATATTGATTTCTATGAATAAATCCCAAAGTAAATAAGAATGTTTCAGGATTATTCCTACTTAAATGCCAAACGATATTTGAATTCAAAATTTGTTATTTGTATATTTATATATGTACTGTACGCGTCACGGATCTTGGCGAGCGGCAGGGGCTGTAGATGAACGTAGGGGCCTATCGGTTCACTCCCTATAATAATTTATCAGTGTGCAACCAACCCCAATGGTAGCGATGCGTACGCTGGAGCTATACCGTGTGTGTAGTCGCGGGCTAGGCATGGGGAGAAGAATTACAACATCGCGCGTGCCAGCTGGTTGCAATGAAATAACAGAGCTGGAATGCTCCACCAACGGACGAATTTACGGCTGCCGGTGTTGTCAAATCTCTCGCGCTACGTGAATATACATGCCTAATGGGAAATTACACGCACGGTATCACTCCCTACATAAAGATTCCCCTTTGCTCACTAACACTCGTGGCGATTGCAGTAAGTATGTATGTGTGTATTTAATACACAGCACATAAAAGATTTATCAATAAGTCTATGAGAAAGGAAACAGATTCGGTATCCAAAACGCCGGCAAAATGCATTATTTCTATATTTCTATTAATATAACACCCTCTAACTGATCTTTTGACGTAAACGTCGCAGGTGTAGAGGTTACTTCCCAGTAATATATTGGATAATTGAATTTATTTTGTAGATTCCTTGCACTCTATTTTTAGAAGAGAATAGGTACATATTCAGTATAAAACCCCAAGAAGATAGAAATAAATATTAAGAGAATGTCACAAATAACGTTTAAACAATATTTAAACAACTTACTATTTTCACTCTCCAAAATCAACAAATTCGACGGACAAAGAAATGTTACCTGAAACAAAAAAAAAGATTATTAGTTGATATTTAATTAAGTCATATGATAGGGAACATTTTCGTTTATTTCATTAAAGTGTGTGTTTATGTATAAAAACAGGCCACACCGAATATCTGTTATTAAACCGCAGTATTTACTTTGCAATAAATAATTAAAGTTGAAATCCTCGCGAAAAGCTGTGTGATGTCACTCCGTGTAATCTCGTCTAGCAATACCAATTCTACTTTGGCTTTGAGACTTCCGCATATGCATTTGCGTTTTAGTTTTGTCACAGAATAACACCTCCTAACCTAACTATCGTGTGTACGATTGCTGTATTTGTTCAACTTTAATAATTACTGTTAGACATTATCTGTGATATTGAGAAAAATGTATCATAAAGGAGGAACTGTTTGTGTTTTTCGTGGATGTTTGTCGAAGACTGGTGGAAATATAAGCTGGCAAACGGCAGGCTACTCGAGCGGTCATTTGATTGTGTTGCGTATTCACGTGTGCTATTCGGCGTATTTTGTAGATTTTGTTTAGTTTATGATTCTGTTTTGTGTTGTGAAATGGAAAATATTTATTATAAACACTACATAGTGTCATTGTGTACTAATATAACACTTAAAACAGAAAATAAAATTTGTATTCGCTTGCCTGAAGATAAAAATCGTCGATCAAAATGGCTAAAAGAATACAGCAGAAATATAGGGGATATTTCTGAAAAGAACAACGCCATGTATGTATGTGAAGATCATTTTAATGTAAGTATATTAAATATAGCCAAAATACCAAGAATTGAGGTCAATGTTAAAGCATATTTTATTTTACCATTGAATAGATAATATTGAAGATGTTCTTCTAATGAATACGTATCTGATTATGGGCTTTTACATGATGCAGTATTTAAATTTTAGGTTAGGCTGTGTGTTTGTTGTAGAACTCTCCAAAATTGTCCTAAGTTGAAGACAGAATCAAAATTCGACTTAGGCAAAAATTTCATTTAAGGACATTTTTAAGAGTCTGCAGAGGCACAGATCAGTCCATAAGGGCCGTTATGAATTCTATAAGGCGTCAGAAATGACCAGGTGAAAATTCGGAGAAACACCGAATTTACACTTAGGAAAATATGTTTTGGTTCAGGATATGAGAGTGAAAGTATATAATGGCAAGGATTTTTGAATAATATACTTTTTTCAGAGGTGCAACAAAGTTGGACTTTGAAAAATAATATTCTTAAAAGTGCGTCGAAATTTGGCTCGAAAATCGATTTATCAAAAGTACGCCAAAATTTCACTTGCAGATTAATTTTCCAAAACTGCGTCGAAATTTGGGCTTGAAAATCGATTTATCAAAAGTACGCCGAAATTTCACTTGCAGATTAATTTTTCAAAATTGCGTCGAAATTTGGCTTGAAAATTGATTTTTCAAAAGTACGCCAAAGTTGGACCTAAAGATTAATTTTTCAAAAGTTCCTCGAAGCTAGTTTAAAAAGTACTCCGAAAATGTACTTTAAAAAAATATTGAAATATTTTCCATTTTTATTCCTCAACCAAAGACATGGACCATTGAGGTATGGTCATTGAATGCCCTGTTCTAAAGTATGAGCATAAAATTTTAGCGATGCATTGCATCTAAAGGCAAATAGACGATTTTGACAAGGCCGGTGTAGTGCCGATAAGCAAAAATTGATACAAATCAATGCACATGCACAAGGCCGGTTTCTCGCATAGAAAGAGTTTGGATTAACTCAGCTGCTCGCAATTTGGTCGAGTGCGTTGAGTGGTCCCGACAAAGCGATGGTAGGAAAGCCAATAGCGGGGCTTTCCAAATGACAAAGTTATAGAGGAAAACGCCTTGTGCATAAAAAACCAAAAATTCAATTTTGCCTAAAAGTCGCTCGAAGGTGGGTTGCTGTCATATCGATAATATTGAACAACTGCATAAGGGCAAGTAAGTTGTGGACTGATTGAACGCCATTAAACTTATGCACTCATAAGTCCTCACGAATGTGTTTGAGTACGTGAACCGCCACGATACAAGAACTTTAAAGCAAATGCACATGCGAAATTGTCAAAATCAAAGTGGAATCGGTGTCACTAGACGCCACTCGCTTGGTTTGATGTAGGTAAAATTAGGCCGATTTAAATCGCTTATATTTCTGAGAGATTTTTTAAAATTTATATAAATATGGACCGGTTCAATCGCTTGCAACCCAAAAATAGTGGTATTTCCGACATTCAACGTTAGTCGTGTCTAGAATAAGGTTCCTACTAACCTGGAAAAATCTGGAAAATTTAGGGAATTCAAAAAATGATCCTGGAAATCTGGGGAAGTCGGAGAATCCAAAGAATTTAAGTATAATCCTGGATTTCAGTCATAATTTATAAAATACTTTGATATTTTACTGTGCAAAAATGATACAACTTAAATTACTTCCACATCCAGTGGAAGTATAGTAACGACAAAAAAATTTTTTAAAATTTTTATTGTTCAAATAGGCTTAGAATGTCATGAAACGTCGAGATTTTAAGTTTGAGCGAAAAAAAAATTTCTGTCTGTCGGTCTGTCGGTCTGTAACTTTTTTTGTGCGCACGTTTACTCTGGAACCGTTTAAGATATTGACTTGAAATTTGGTACACGTATGTATTTTAACGTGATCTGGAACTAGATTATATTTTCATCTTGTTCTATCGAAGGGTTGGGGGTAAATTGGGGTAAATTTGGGGTAATTAGGTAAATGAAGCAGGTAAGAGTCCAGAAAATTGGTATTCAATATATTCAAGAGAAGCAAAGGTCTCGAAAAAATTTTTGGCATTAGCCACCCCCATTACCACCCCCACCCCATTATTAAAGGGGATGAAAAAAAATTGTGATTTAGTGTGTGTACAAGAACCAGAAACCTCAAAATATTTTTTTACTTCATCCACCCCCACTACCACCCCCTTATCACCACCCCCACCCTACTACCGATGTGGGGTATCGTTTTATAGGTTTTTGGGGTGGAGGATTTCAAATATTATATTATTAAAGTTCCTTAAGCAATTATTTCCACATACAACATTTTTTCGTTGTGAGTGACTTGGATAGAAAATCTGGATGTGGAAGTAGTGATTCCTTGGGCAGCGGTTTTTTATATTTGTGTTAAGTCATTCAATATTTAAAATAAATTATGTAAAAAAATTACTTTAATAGTTACTAATGTTTTTTTCATGCTCATGTAAGGCAAACTTTGATGAGCAGTATATTAATATTAACTGTATACGGATTATACAGGGTATTGAAAGTATTAGAAAGTATTCGTATTTTGGACCTGGAAAATTAAAATTTTGTTACTGGAAAGTCAGGGAATTCAAAATTCCAATATTGGTGGAAACCCTGTAGGATATCTACTCTTGTACTGCAACATAATATATTGGGCACTCTGTACACTACATACTGATATTTGCAAATGTAGTTACACAAAGATTCACCCAGAGGGTATTTAGTTGTTAGTATTCAGTGGACTCTGAAAATCTTATTAGATCTGGGCAACTAGGCAGAACCTGAATATCTTAACAGAGGAAGTGACGATACACACAATATACCGCTAGGTCAGAGTCGACTGCATATATGATGTACTGCTATAGGACGTCATTATAGTATGCACAGCGAAGGAAACTCTGACTTCTTGAATACTGCAGTAGGTACTATTAGTTTACATCAATATTTAATGCATTTTAGATTGGATGCCATAGTTCACAACAGATTTAATTAGATTTCTTGAGGGATTACATAATTAATTGGGTTGGAAGTTTAAAGCCCTGGAAAGTCTTTGAGGTAGTGTAATGTGAAAAATGTCGCAGATTGCAAAAAGTAGCATTTGTATCTAATTCAGTTCCTTTTGCTGTGATAACCAAGACACGATACTCCTATTTTTAGTTTAAGTTTCGAAAGGATAGTAATCAAGATTTCTTTTAACTACGGAATTTTAATTAATAAATGTGAGGTTTGTTCTTGCTTCAACCCAGTATAATCATTAGCTAGAGACGTCTCTTCGCATATTGTGTATCTGTGAAGTTTGTATAAATTTATTTACGGCTTCCAGCAGATGTTGAACAGGCGTAAAATGGTACGGATAAAGCTTTTCTTGATGAAAAATCCTTGAAATCGATTACTTACTTACTCCAGTAGCAGCAGCCATACGCCTCATACTTATTTCTGGGTTTTCTGCAACACGGGCCAAGATATCCTCCTGTTCCACAGTAATACTTTTTGGGCGTCCTACGGTATCTCGCTTGGGACGAAAGGAACCAGTTTCCCCCAATCTACTGTAAATATTATGAAATAACTTAAAATCCGGTTGCCTCCTATTTGGATAAATTTCCAAATATCGACGATGAGCTCTGCGTCCATTAAAATTTTCTTTCACGTATACGCAAACCATATCGCGCATATCTTCGTTTGAAAATAAATTATGCCTTGGCATTTTAAACTTAATTTTGTTAGGTATTTTTTAACAATACACAAAATGCTGACAAACCATAAGCAGAGCTGCAACATAACGCGAGATTTAAATCATTTTTGTGATTTAAATCATTTTTGTGATTTAAATCATTTTTTTAGTACCTAATGATTTTTGATTTACGATTTAAATCTTTTTAGAAAGTATCTTTGATTTTCTTTAATGAAAATAAAATTAAATATTTTCAAAAATAATTTAAATCTTTTTTAGTGATTTAAATCTTTTCTCAATATTTAAGTACTTTAAAAGTTATTTAAATCACGCAAAAAGTAGTCTAAATCTTTTCTGGATAAACAATAACGGTTTTAATTCCTAGCACACACACACTATAGAGGGCAGAGGGCTTTGTGTTGAATTGTAATTTGCCGCGCCGCCGACTTGTCTAAGCCTGGCTCTTTGGATTTTAGAATACTAGATTTGATTTTTATGTAACCTAATGCATAAAATACACATTATAATTTAGAAATAAAGGGAGAAGAGATTCGTTGTTTTGGTAAACGGTGACTGTGAATAGTGTGAATGGTTTCATCCTATAAAAGCTTTTACTCTATAGTTTCTATTTCTGTTAAATATTCTTATTTTGTTATTTTCAAATAAACCTTTACAGTATAATTTTACAATTTTTGTTTTATTTTACACATTTATAAATTTTACTAGTGTCATTTTTGTACCTACACCGTTCCTCAATATTTTAAAAGTATTTAAATACTCGAAAAAGAGAAAATCAATTAAAAAAAAATTGAACCGCCTTCAAAAAATTTCGTTAAAAATTATGAAATAAAATTTCACCATTACGTCGTCCAGTTAATAGAATCTTATTACCTAATATCGATATTGAAGTCGTTTAAAAATACGTTTGCATTCGTTATTTCTTCATTCTTACATCGACCAGAATATCGATATTAGGTAATAAGATTTAGTTAACTGGGTGACGCGAAGGTGAAATTTTATTTCATAATTTTTAGTGAAATTTTTTGAAAGCGGTTCAGTTTTTTTTTTTTCAAATTTTTTTTTTTCACCCTTTTTCGTGGCCTCTATATCCTAGCGTCTACACATTAAAATATCCGTCGTTAAGTTCTTTAAGCCTTTTTACGCTTTAGAATTAAGCTTTTCATCAGAGAATCCTGAAATCACTATGAATCAAATTTCATATAAATCTGCAAAAATAATGGAATTAACGCAGCCATACTGGATTTTGAATTCTTAACTTTTGACTTCAGATTCGCCATCAGCTACTTCTAAAACACCTAACTACCAATTTTAATGCAATTCTAACGACTAGCAACTTCGCCATATTCTCGAATAATCTCTCCTAAAAAAATTTTGTTTTCAATTTTTGCTCACCTTATACTAGACGTAGCTTGATAAAATTAATAGGGGACCACCGCCGAGTCATACCTCACAATTAGTGATGATTTCATAGATACCGCTTAAGCGAATCCATAAGTAATGATTGAACACATATAAAAAAAACATACATATGGGTCGAATTTTTTAAATTTTATGAATTCGGTTAAAAAGGATTTAAATAATTTTCAGTGATTTAAATTTTTCTCAAATCATTTAGATTATACTTTATTGATTTAAATCAGCAAAAATAGTAAAAAACTTTTGTAAAATGATTTTAAGCATTACAAAAGATTTAAATCGTAAAAAGATTTATAATTCAAATACTTCTTAATAGACAAAAGTATTTTTGATCTAAACCATTTGATAAAAAGTAAAGTATCTTTGATTTTTTATTTAAATCTTGTTTCAAATGATTCGTTGCAGCTCTGACAATAAGTAGGTTTGACAGATATTATTTTGAAAGCGTCTCTCATTGTTTTTGCTTTAATCAAAGCCTACTTTGAAAAATTGTACAATTGTACATCTCCAAATCATAATTTAAATTGATTGCATTGAATATTTTAAAACCAAATATGTCGAAAACGGTTATTCGTACCGACATTTAGAAAGTATGCCTTTTTTACGTAAAAAAGACAGGAAAATTGGAATTTCTATTTAAAAAAAAAATTAAAAAAATTCTCTAACAATGTATGACATATAAACGATACACAAACTACCGTAGGTGGCGCCCTCTACAAATAACAGCAAAAGTATGAATATATTTGAATCCTCGCCTCAAAAAAGCCACAATCACCAAATTTTGTTAAAATATTTCAATTATTAAAGAAATTATTTAAAAAAAAACAAAATAAATATTTTACTTTGACACCCTGTATCTCTGTTAATATCAACTTTTGGACTAAGGTAAGTTTGGTTAAATCGTAATATTTTTACGTAAGGAATCTGCCATTGCTCTATGTACCATTACTTATGGGACACCCTGTATACGGTTATATACTAATTAATGAACTGCTTTTGAACAATTAATAGTATCCATAAACAAATAGCGTAAGTTATAATAAGTGAGTTATTATAAATCACTAGGTACAGAGCCAATCATCTTTATCTTCATGCCTAGTCTGTCCAATCGACGTAATGCGCGACAAGAAGGTGTCTCTGTCCGAGAGAAATTCTTTTCCGATGCGGTGAAACAGAGTGGTCCATTATTATTGAGGGGAGGAAGGTGGTTTATCATGTTTCAATAGTTTCGACGTTTTCAAATCAAGTTAAGTAATATTTGTGCCAAAAATGACGAATTCGGTTAGTGAAGGTGAACTAATATCTACATCACCAGAATGAAGACAAGTAGTTAATGATACAATACATAATTTATTACCCGAAATATCACGGAACGAATATAAATATGTATACAAAAATTTAATTTTACAGTTAATTTTATAAATAAACAAACTGACTAATTTAAACAAAATTTTTTCAATTTAATATTTATTGTTATAATCGTAGATAATAGTATATTATTCAACGAGCGGCAATGTATGTAATAACTCACGTAGATGAAGTTTACAGCACGTGCCGGATGCGAGTGCTGTAATTCATCAAGTGAGTTATTACCATTACCGCAAGTTGAATACTATACTTATCTACGATGATAACAATAAATATTAAATTGAGAAAATTTTGTTTAAATTACTCAGTTTGTTTATTAATAAACTTAACTGTAAAATTTAATTTTTGTACACATTTTTATATTTATTCTGCGATTTTTCGAGTAATAAATTATGTATTGTATCATTGCTTGTCTTCATTCTGGTGGTGTACCTACATATTAGTTCATCTTCACTAACCGAATTCATCATTTTTGGCACAATTATGACTTTTTTGATTTGAACACGTCGAAACTATTCAAACATGATAAATCACCTTCCTCCCCTCAGTAATAATGGGCCGTTTTATTTCACCGTATCGGAAAAGAATTTATCTCGGACAGAGCCACCTTCTTCGTGTCGCGCGTTACGTCGATTGAATAGGCTAGACATGAAGATAAAGGTAATTGGCTCTGTACCGAGTGATTTATAATAACTACTCATTATAACTCACGCTATTTATTTATGGACACTATTAGTTGTTCAAAAGCAGTTTATTAACTAGCATATAACCTAATAAGAGTAGATAAAGTATAGTATTCAACTTGCGGTAATGGTAATAACTCACTTGATGAATTACTTCATCTGCGTGAGTTATTACCTACATTACCGCTCGTTGAATAATATACTATTTCCTTGTAAATCGTAGAAAACTCGAGTTGCCGAAAATTTGTATATTTGATTGGTTGAAATGGTTGCTCGTTAAGTGAATTTCAGTTCTGTATCTACCACTACTATCAAAATATATTGAGCCTTTTTTTTAAATGCCTTATTTATATTAAAGTCTAGGTGGAGTTTATATAGCTATAGTTATTCTACTACTCAACCAGGACACGCACACATAGACAACATCACAATAGCCATTCCCTACGACAATGCCATCTGCCGAACTTGAGACTCGAACTCAGTAGAGGAGACGGACTAGCCGTGTTGTATTTCACATAACCGCGGTCTACCTAGTTCACTGCCACCGTCTCAGCAATACGTGACAAACATCACCATATATTCATACCCTAGCCAGGGTTCGAACCCGGGACCCCGTGGTCGCAAGCCTAAACCGTAGGCAAATTTAATTTAACTTATTGAGGAATAAACATTTTGGCAGACAAACACAGATCAAAAAAAATCTGCAAATAGTTTTTCTGGCTTTCGTTACCATTAAAAATGCGAAAATGTTAAGAATTATAATAAAAAAATTACAATACTTAATACTCTTGCCTATCTTAATAAATTTATATGTAAACATTTACTTAGCGTCAAACTGTAAACATATATTTTGTACAAACCCAGCGAGAAAACTTTAACTTCGTCTTTCAAAATGGAAGAAAATAATATAATTAGGACCAAGTGGAACAAAACTGCCCCTTTACATATAATTGTGAGAACTCTTGATTCTAACAAGGTTTTTCTTCTCATATCAAGTCGCTCGTAAAACTTATTTAATTCCAACTATATAAAAGTCTATGGCCCAGCATGTCCGGCAACAAAAATTTCTTTGATTAAAGCAGTTTTATAATACAAAATTTTCTCTATGATATTTTCTATTGAAAAGTTTTGCGCAGTTTTAATTAATTTTTTCTTCCATTTCTACCGCTGCGAATAGCATTCGGGTCTAGAACATCATTAATCTGTTTTAACAAACAATAAATCACGTTATATTCTTCACAATAAGCAGTCCTCCTTGTGATTGTAAAGTGTTACTTCTTGTTTGAAACTGAAACTAATTAAAATAGAAATACACCCGGAACTCTTTTTACCAAACATAATAATATTTCTGTGCATTCACGGAATGAAAAAGAAAATCAAAATCCTCGTTTCAATTAAGATTATTTCAGCGAACAGGTATAGTCTCTAAAAGGATTTTTATTTATACATTTTTAATAAATACTTCATGAAATGTTTTCTTTTACATTTTAAATTTCTCTGATTATTTTACTTTTTAGACCTTCGCCCAGGTCGAAAATCGTGCCTTGAAATGTACCAAAATTTGACTTATGGACATTGTTAAATATTGCTTTATATATTGACTGCTGTTACCTGTTTACACCCCCTGGGGTGTGGGTTCGGAAATAATAACACCAGGGTAACACTAAACACTAATTTATTAACTTACGTACCAATTACAAGAAATAATTACTTCACTAATATAACACAGAAATCCTCCTGAATCTATCCCCTCTCCACATCTATTTGGAGAGAGAGGCCAGGTGGGCAACATACAGACTTCAACAAGCGACGATTAATATGCTGCAGACTAGCATCATGGAACTGAACGAGCTGTCAGCTGACATGGAGTGTCACGACAACCTAGGAATGCTTTCAGATGTGATGCCTACTGCAACCAACTATGAACTGCCTTTTACCGTCCTGCTTCCTGGAAGGGACGAATGGAATCGGAATAAAACCGACAAACCGACCTACAAAGAGCAGACATAGGTTGGTTCACAGACGGCTCCAAGACCCCTGAGGGAGTTGGAGCTGGAGCATACAGTCACAACTCAAAGGTAGGAATTACTTCGAGCCTGGGTAATTATGCGACTGTCCTGCAGACAGAAGTTCATGCCATTGAACTGTGTACAAAGAGGCTTGAACAGATGTAGCCTAGACACAGATCAATAAAAATCTTTTCAGACAGCCAAGCAGCTTTCAAAGCTCTTCGCTCACATCGCTGCAATTCCAAATTGGTCTGGAACTGCCAAAAGGCTCTAACCCGATTGGGTAAATACAACAAATTAACTCTGGTCTGGATACCGGGCCATTCTGGCATGGAGGGCAACGAAATAGGCGACTCCTTAGCTAGGGAAGGTGCGGTATCAAAATTTATCGGACCAGAACCAGTGCTTGGCATATCGGCAAGCATTGCGAAAACAACCATCTTGGCCTGGACCGAGAGGAAAACCCTCCAGTACTGGCAAGAACTACCAGGATTAATTAGTTCATTCAAAGGAGTTTATTACATATCCTCTGAAATCAAGAACTAAAAAACTATTGAGTAAATAGGTCACACCTAACACTGTAGTGGGCCTATATACTAGACACTGCAGACTAAATCACCACCTACACAGACTCGGATTAGCGGATAACGCTTAATGTCGACTGTGTTTGGAGGGGGATGAAATGGCAGCGCACGTTCTATGTACCTATCCTGCTGCAGAAAGAACCAGGTTCTCATTTTTGGCAAAGGGCAACTGCTGCCAGAGGACCTGGACAACCTGTCACCCAATAAGGTAGTCGGCTTTATCAAAAGGCTGAACCTATTGGGTGAAATATAATTAGGAGTGAGCCACAATAGATCAGATCGTCGCAGTGGATGGTCAGTTACTAGACCACTCACATTTCAACCTATCACTTATCACTTTGTTGACTTCTTGATCTGATCTGACATAGTATCTGAACTGAACTGTGCTCACTCGGCTTCTCCATTCCCTTATATATCTAAAGATGAGGGCTCTAGAATATTCCCAAGTATTCGGTAATTTTCTAGTAGGCTAAGAAAAGCAGCGCATCTCTCGGATTATTGACGAACTACCAACTTATTCACTTACTTATTTGAGCAGGTTTCTACTGATATTATAGATCTCTGTAAAAGGGGGTAGAAATATGTAACAATATTTTAATAGGAAATCGGTGGAGATCGTGGGGGGGGGGGGCGAAATTGTTATAATGCCGAATGACTTCTTCTCTACTCCTTTATTTTCTTTATATATGATTGGTCGCGTCAAGATAGATATTTTCTGAGAAATTTCTGGCGAAGGATTAATCGACGTAATTTTTTTTACAAATCGTTTATTGAAGTCTAAGGAACATTTTGGTAAAAATAAAAAACAGGCCACTTAGACTTTTTTCATTTTGTTATTAGTTAACAAACAATTTTAAGCACTAAACAAATTAATTAAACTTGTTAATTTGCTTTCTCTTTGAGACTATTTGAGAAAACCGACTGAAAATGTATACTCGGGGGATTTGGAGTCGCTGATTACAATTTTAAAAATTGGAAAATTCAAGATGGCTGGCCCAAAATGACGGCTATGAAGTATAAAACAGAGATTTTCTGACTTTAGTTTACATTTTTGAGAAAAATTACAAGAATAAAGATGTTTAGAATGCCATTTTGCACCTAAATATACAGCGTGATCTACCATGATATGCGGAAAATAAAATGGTGTACGAGTCTTTAATGTGGGAAAGCCCCTGCAAAATTTTAAAGTGTTCTGAGGTAATTTAGTATATTAAATTATTAGTAAATTTGCGAAGATACACTACTGTTACTGACTAAGTCAGTATTAGGGCGACGAACTTACTTATAAAAGAACATAATGGAGTTGTTTACATTTCCTTAATCGGCATAAAAAGTGAAGCCGGCGAGTGCGGTCAAAGTGCCGCGTTTTTTGCTGTCGGTCGAACAATCAGGGCACCGGCCTGTTATTGACGGGTTTAACTAAATATCTCTTATATCTACTTGTTGTTTCAGAGTTCACTACCACAGGGTCAATGTATTTTCAATTTATTTCGATTTATTTCGATATTTTTGTAGTGTGATTTGATTAAAACCAAAAAGTCACTTCTAGCCTCTCTAGCTTTGCTATCATTAGTGTCAAACCCAAGTCTGATAAAGTTGTACCGCGTTACGTCAGATTGGTTAAAGTCATTGGCGGTGGGTGCATTTTTAGAAAAAGATAAGGTCATTTTTTGGTCATTTTTTTTCATTTTTCATTTTTTTATCTTCTTTCGGTGGGGACAACCGACTGTTAAATTTTCCGCATGTCATGATAGATCACGTTGTACCTATACATATTTATGAGTAACCTTCACCCCAATTGGAGGTTAACTTTAGTTTATTTAAATAAAATAACCATTTTTTACAATATTCGGGTAAATCACTCAAAATTTTTTTAGTAAAAATATTTTAAATAGATGTAATTTAATTACCCATTACTGAATTAATTTTACTGTTAATTAGTTCAAAGGGCATACAAATTTTAAATGCAGGGCGCTTCCTTGATCCCGGGATTTATATACGGTAAAGACATCCTCCTTAGCACCTCCTTATCAATATTAGTATCAAACTTTTCAATAAAAAGAAATAAGATTTATCTCAATAATATGTTGAATACATTATTTTACAATAATGAAATCGACGATGTTCAAGAAGAAGAAAGAAATGAAGATGAAGAATAAGAGGAGCAATATTTTCATTTATAAACAACTCAAATCAAGTTGAAAAATTATTTTAAAGAATGGTATTTAATTCAATTTATATTTTTATATATTTTTTAAGTAAACAATTTTTACAATTGTGTAGGAATAAGCAATGAAAAAATATTATTTATTATTTAATCTTTTAACAATTCTTTACTTACAATATCTACACTTTTTACTTCTGTAATTTCCACGTAAAATGCACGTAAATAAAGTTTAAATTGTATACTAATTATTTACTATTTTAAGACTATTATTTTCAATTTTAAAAATTAAATATTAAATTAAAACAATAATAATTGCTTTAAATAATATACTCAGCGGCCTGTTTTTTTCTTTTTACCAATATTCCTTACACCTCAATAAACAATTTGCAAAAAAAATTATTCCGATTGGTCCTTTGCCAGAAAATCTTTCTCTACTTTTGGTATGTAAGGGTATAGACATATCTTTGTTATTATTTTGATTTTTTTTTAGATCCCTTGTTTTATATTTTGTGCATTCACTTTTTTATTATAGGTTCATAAAAGAATTATTACAATTTCATCATACGTGTGTTTTGCCAGGTTTTACCGGAGAAAAGTTTTCGCAGAGTTGCCCAGTCGACAATTTTCGATTACCTCATATGTATGAAAACGGCCACCCGTTACCTGCTAAATATTTCATAATTCACTGTTGCTGTTCCTAATACACCGGGCAGAGCGTATTCTTTTTAATTTCAAATAAATTCCCGTTTACGCTCATACAAGCTACCTCTAGCATTTACAAGTTTATCTAGTTAAAATAGCTCGTGTACTGTGTTTACCTCTTCATGGCAGCACAAACAAAAGCTTTTCAGCATAATTGATAATCAAGTGAGTTGGGAGAAAAAAGTGGAGCATCTCGTAATTAAAGCAAGCGCTGCATTGCCTACCTGTTCAACGATGTTTTCCATGGAGTGGAGAGCACGGCACACGCACGCCACACTTATGGTTTTTTTATTGCGCTGGAAATGCAGTTGTGAACAATTAATTTCGCATTACTTTTTGCTTGCTCGGGTGAATTAATTTCTTATTTTCTATTAATAGTCCGGTAAATGACAGAGACAATCTTTTATTTAAAAAAATGCAAATATGTGCATATTTCAATAATAGGGAAAGTGCACAAATTTTAACCACCATAGAATTAAAGTCACTCTTTCTTATAACAGCAGTTTTGATTATTAACATCATTGAAATGTGTTGCATTTGGTATAAAATTGAAATCTCTATATAGTCTATGTAATGAAGCATTATTTGACGAGTTTTTTGCAAATATTTCGTGCAAAGACGAGATTACCTTTCCCCCAATTTTCGTTCGAGGGTGCTGAACACGATGGATGTGGTGGGAGAAGTTTTTGACAGCAACCTCTTGAAACGGCCAAAAACAACCCCTTTTATGGGGATCCCTTTATGTTTTCATATATAAACGAGTCTGGGGAGTGATTTATCGACTGGTTATACTTGAAATAACATGGAAGGAATTCAGAGAGCAGGCCTAGGGGGTTGATTAAACCCGCCCGAGGGGTGGAAAATCTTTTTCAAATGATTCGGTTTAAACGCTTATCCCCCGTTTTCGGGGTCGCTTATCACGGGAAAAATATTCATTTTTAACTCCAACCCCTCCTCATCTCTCAAATGGGCAGAAATCACTCACCAGAAACCATGCTATCTAGGATTTACAGGTTTTTCGGCACATGATCGTTATTCCTGTGCATATCCCTTCATTTTTCACGGAAGAGAAGGTGGTAGCGAGGGTTGCTTCAACCCTTCCAAAGGGTGTAAAATTCATTAATTATATTTTTACCGTGATCAGCGCCTGCGAAAATGGGGACGGGAATACCGATCATGTGCCGAAAAACCTGTAAATCCTGGATAGCATGCTTTCTGGTGAGTGAGGGGTGATTTCTGCCCGTTTGAATAATAATAAATCAGCTGCGAAAAGTGATTGATAGACAGATACTGTTAATCTATTATTTTGCGCATTTTCACTCGGTTATATCCTATGGGATATTAGCATGGGGCATTTCTCATGAAAGTATAAGGATTTTCCGACTACAGAAAAATCAATTAGGTATATCAAGGGAGTGAGCAAAAGAACTAGCTGTCAGGAAATGTTTAAAGAATTAGGAGTGCTACCTTTTCCATGTATTTTAATTTATCAGCCGCTGTTCTATGCCAAGTCGGAATTATCGTGCTTACAAGAAACGCGACGGACGGATGGACAGACCGACATTTTGAAAGTTGTTCAG
This sequence comes from Rutpela maculata, assembly GCA_936432065.2. Lineage (NCBI taxonomy): Eukaryota > Metazoa > Arthropoda > Insecta > Coleoptera > Cerambycidae > Rutpela > Rutpela maculata. Next base: position 394,456,083 of record OW386285.2, read on the forward strand.
AATTCGTTCACTAACACAATGATATGAAATTTTTCTGTCTGCGAGCGATATTTACGGATTTAGAAATGTACCAATCAAGTGCAATATACTCTTCGTTTTCGTATTTGCGAAGGGTATAATAAGGCAGAGGAACCTCGGTCATTGGCCATTTCTGATTAAAATAAAGTGGTTTATTATTTTATTATAAAAATAGACGACACATTGGAGAAAAAAGTCTGATGCGATACAGAAACAAAAATAAAAGCCATTTTTATTGAACGTTTACTATTTTTACTAGTCAAATTGGAATAAAATACTGTGTATTTATTTTTTGTACTGTACACTTTATACTGTACAAAATATAATAAAATACTGCCCATAAGTTATTGGTCATTTTCACTTTTTAACCCTGCAACATATTTACAAAATTTTTTTTACTAAACAAAATGGAATTCTTTACCGAACAATTTATTACTACCCTATTCAGAATAGGCAATATATCTAATGGATGATTTTGTATATTACTGCTTTACTTGATTGTCTCTCTCTCTAGATCGTCATAACCACTTTATACGCGAAAGAAAGCACCATTTATTAGTGCGTATATAATTCTTTAATTACTACTATTTATAAATCTTCCTGCGGTCGAAACCAACGCAATCTCATGCAAAATACCCCCATTCACTAGCAGTAAACCGACTCCAACGTAATCAAATATATTTTTACAAATCCCATTTACCTCTTGAAAGGAACAGAGATTACATGATAAATTAATTTACTGGAAAAAGTTGAATGGCACGAGGTTTAAAAGTGATCCGTTGATCTATTGATCTTAGCTAAGCTCACATTGATGACAGAAGATCTGAAAAATCAATCTAGCCGGAAGAGAATACTAAAGGTTTCCTGATATATCTGGAAGGGTTTACAATCCCAGATTTCATGCACCGGTGGGTCTGGCCGGTTTTCTATTGTGAGGGGTTTATTAAATTTAATTTAAGCTCATAGATGGTAGTATAGAATTTTTTATAGCTATTGGAAAGAATGAATGTAATAAATTAATTAACAAAAGACGGAATCATATTTTAGAGTATTATGTATAGGTTTTTCCAATGCATGGAAGGAGGGTATAAACTAGTCACAACAAAATAGGAGTCACTCATTGAATTAGCTGTAATTTCTTTAAAATTTGAGACACCCTAGTAAATTTTTATACAATAATTCAGACACTTCCATATGCCTCGTCAACCAAGGAAATCTGCGATATCGTTTTCATTATCTTAACACTGTGAAAGAACACAGTAGTCTTGCTTCTAAAAAGTTCAAATAAACTGTAATTAATGTCAAATCTGAGGTTTAACCATGAGGAGTGATGTTTTAGGAAGACCTTTTGTAAGAAGACATCTTGATGTATTTCAAACTGCTAGAGTCGTCACTCGTTTGCAAGCAGTTCGCTCTCAAAGAAACGTGGCTTAGTTGCTTCAAATTAGTCAATTTGCAAACTATCGATTATGGAAGTTCAGGGAAGTCGCTATTGTTCGGAAAATCTACCTACAACGTCAAAGGATAACTGTCTCCAGAACTTCGTCACTTGATTATCCTTACAAGTGAGATCGCAAACTGCTTTGCAATTAAGAAACTGCTATTTTGCGTCGTATATACATACAAACAATATGAAATCGACTTCAAGAATTAGAGTGGTTGTTACTCGAGAAACATGGAAGAGCTAGGAGAGACTTTACAGAAGAACATTTGCAACATGGAGCAATGCTGCCACGTTATCTTTACGGATGAATCCAGATTTCTCTTTATTCCAGTGACGCTTGTGCTTGAGTCTATAGACATCCAGGGGAACGATATTTGGAGTCAACAGTGAGAGAAGTGAGAACTGTTAGAGGTGGTTTCGTGGTGGTTTGGGGTGGAATAAGTTTAAATAGGCGCACTGCTTTGTATATTATTGAAATCCTGATACTAACGATCAGACGATACATTAACGAGAATTTCCAACCCATTGTCATCATGCGAATTAAAAAGGTCATAATTTAATGTTGCAGCAAGATTATACAAGACCTCACGCTGCCAGAATTGCTCAAGATTCTCTCGAGCAAGTGATGGTACGGCCAGCCAACAGTCCTGACCTTAATAATATCGAACAACTTTGGAGTATTCTGGGACAAAGATTGGTAGGCTGAGAACCAACAGAAGATTTTCAAGCAAAGGCTCTGCAACTTCAAGAGGAATGACATAATATTCCGCAAGATTTGATTTCTCGGTTGATAGAAGTGTTGAAGTTCTGAGAGACAGACATATTCAATTTTTTTTTCTATAATTTTTTAAAAAATAACAGTTTGTGAAGGAGCATTAGGTCTATCAGTTTTGGTTTTGATAATTGATATTTCGAAGTTTTTGTAGATTATGAGCTCTTCTTATAGGTACTGTGTCTTTTTTAAGTTATCTGATGGTAAGCAGATTTCACCGAGGTTATGGGATATATTAGATATGGAAATTTTGTCGCCATCTTGGATCCGCCATATTGAACTTCCATAAAAATTCTTCGACTGAAGTAAAATTGAAAATGTGCAAACAATTTTGATAGTCAAAAATAATTTCGATGCCATTTTGGACTCATCTTGTATCGGTCATAGTCAATATGTGAATTAATTATAATTACCTACTGTCGCGTAGCCTTTGAAATTCTTCCAATATCGCAAGGATTATGGATTATCCGGAGGTGGTTATAGGATATGTTTTACTTGAAAATTCGGTCACCAGTTTAGATTTATATAAAATGTTTGTTAGTAAAACAGGGTTTTGAAGTGGTCTAAATAATTTCCGCCATATTGAATCCGACATTTTTAGGTTTCTCAAAATTTGCCTCATCCATGCGAAATTATAAATGCACCATAATTTTGATATGGTGTGATATATGGTATAGGTATAGTGTATCTTTATGGAGCGACACTAGTAATTTCTGAAAAAATTACTTGCTCAACAGAAAGTAAAAAGTCTAAAATAAATATTGAAAGGTAAAAAATGATTATATAGAAAGAGTTATGTATGGAATTTTAAACTCTAGAAAATATTAGTTGCACTATTTGTTTTATTTTTTCGTAATATCAATAGTGCATAGAATTTAATCAGTAATTTTTTTCCGCGAAGCGCATTTATTTTTCCCTCGTCAAAGTTTGTGCGAAATTCAATCGGCCAGTGACAGTAACACTGACACGATGACTGCTGAGTCAGTGTGTCTACCTTGTGGGTCGAAATTAAAGATTTTATTATCCAAACATTGTTTATAGAATTTTTAAATTAATTCTAGACATATTGTTCTATATTACTTATTTGCCTATACCTACAGGAATTAAATTAAATTATAATATGTTTTAAGTCGGTGTCAAGCCTCCAGGCGAGAAGTGCGTAACCTTGTATTACTCCTTGTTTTAAATTTTATTTATTTATTCTCAACGTATGTGATCTTGTTCGGTGATCTATAGAACTGCATTTAAATAAAAATAAACTTTTCACATTTGACATTAAATAAAATAGAAGTTATGACTCTCAAGTCAAATTTGTCTAGTATTTAATATAATATTATAACCATAGTTGGAACGTTAACGTTGTTATTGTTGTCAGAGACTAAACTTACAATTGCTATAAAATTGTATATAATAATTTTGGAATCCACGCTAAATTGCAGATCCCTAGGCGCAAAGGGCCCGTTATTGTGGCCTAGTTGCCTGAGCCCAATCGGACTCGATCCAAAAAAAAGTATGTCATTTTTTTTTTTAATATTTTACATTTATCATTACGAAAATATTTAGTACTAAATGTAGGTATGCCTTTGAATTTTCTTATACAAATAAAGGCGTTTTTATTTACCAGTTTATCAAAAGTACCGAATTACTGAAACTATCCTAGTTTTTTAATATATTTCTGTGAAATTTAGAGCATCGTACGTATATGTACCAGAAATCGTTTCGTTATTTATTAAAACTGCGTAAGTTCCGGAGTGCAATCCTAATTAAAGTAATTTTCATTCTTGATTATCACTGCTTCGATGAGGAAATCTATCGGGAGTCGCTGTAATTATAATTGCATTTTGTAATGTGTATATAGACGCTATCGGGATTATATCTACATAAAATCAATCCATATTCAATAGTAATTGTACGCAATGGGAGCTTCTAGCGTACAGATAACTGAAACTTGGCTATTGGTATTGTTTCCTAAACAACAACATCAACAATAATTTAATTGATATATAATACAAGAAATCACCATAAGGTGCATTTGCAATACTATTTATTATTAGTTTTACACAAATATTTATAAATTCGACTTCTTGCAAATATTTTACTTTCCATTTGAAAGTTCCTGGAACGAAATATTGATAAAAATGAAGGTTCAACGAAATATTGGAATATTTGAAAGTTTCCAAAATTCCGGGAAAGATCCCTTTTGAAACTTTCGGAATATTCAAATATTTTACTGAAAACTTTAATTTTTATCAAAATTTCGTTCCGAAAACTTCCTGGAAACGTTTATTAGAAAGTTTTCTTTACCCATCATCATTATCGCCATGATCATCGTCATCAATATCGTTATGATAATCTTCATTATCATTATCAATTTCATTACATTCTACTTCATCAAGCTCTACCATAACAATGTCCTCAACTAAAAGAGGTATTGGATCACCTTCAAACCAAAGCGATTCAATTTTATTGTCATTAACTGCATTCCGCATTGTTCTGGTGAGAAATTGACACAGTTCGCTTCTGTAGCATTTGCTTTTGTTTCAGTGATTTCAAAACATGGTGGAATTTGAGTAGAATCAAATCTTTTTACGTTTTTCATAAAATATTCCGCGACAGACGTGGACGTGAATTTGTTTTGGAAGATTAATAATCTAGCTTTATTGACATTCTTACAAGGTAAAGTATAGGACAATACTATTTACAATGCCTAAACGGTCGTTTCCAAAACTTTACCTGCGCGCAGTATACCAAACTCAACAAGTATTTAATAATGTTTTTAATACAACAGTGCGCCATTCCAGAGTCCGGCCCGGAGCTAGTCAGACAACCACGGCCTACATCGCCGAGGTGGGTGTGAGGGCAGGTCTGGTTTGGCTCTGACGATAATTAATGGGTAAGTTAAAACTTCTACCCAATAGAAAAAAAGGCTTAAAATTAACAGTATTGTGTAACGCAGTACACAAGGGTACTTAAAAATAATTAAAAACTTTGAACATTAGGGATTTCACGCACAACGCGAACACTTAGAAATTTTGCTTGTTGGCACGGGAAAACAGAACCCAACGAAAAAACCTGTTCAAAACAATTCCACCTTGGTGGTCTTCTTGACGCTAGGAAAATGTCGTGGATAGTTAAAAAGGTATGGTGTTATGTGAAATATTTTGATTTGTTATGAATTTTGGTCAAGACTGAATTTAGAGACAAAAAGGGACAAAAGAACAAAAACGTAAAAACAAATAGAGTGGATAGAAAGGCGTTGGTTGTAGGTTTTAGTGAATATTAAAGGTGGGGAAAGGAGAAGTTGTCGTACAGAAAAGTGTGGTTAGAGAAAAGAGAAAGATAGGCAACGCCTGGTATGGTAGGGGGTGTCGGCTATCGAAAATCGCATTATGCTATCTGATTCATGTTTTGTTGCGGGTTAGCGGACTATCACCCAATTTGAATTGGTAAAATTTTTGGGAAATTTCTTGGACATAGTCCGCTAATGGCGTTATGTCGTGGCAACGATCATATAAATTTCTGTGAGAACACCTATACAGATAGTAATAGCATAAGACTTTGAGAAATACAAAGTCTTGTGCCAAGTATTTCTAACAGGCACAGACGTGTCACTAATGTTTTTTCTAATAGAAAAATATTTAAACTTTAATTTGGTTGTAGTTTGAAGCTGTTACTCGATAGGTAAAGTAATGAACCAAAAAAAAAAATAATAATAATAAAAAAATTGTACCAAGGCATTAGAAGATTTAACAAGACACGAAAATATATATTTTTTTACTCTGTAAATACTAAATTTTAAGCTGTTGGTCCATTGGTATGATTGCTGCACGAAAAATGTTCCGGATAGAGCACATACAAGACTTGTGAACAAATTCTGCCCTAGCACACGATGATTTTTCTTATGGTCGCCGTGAGTACTAACATTTCAAAAACATTTCATTCTGTTACCTGATCGACCAGGTTTTCTGCAGCCAGCTCTCGCTCTATAAGGCTGGTTTCGGCCTAATTTATTTTTGGACAATAATAATTGAAAACCATTTTTTATTATTTACTATCAATATCGAATCGATTCCACCCCAAACGGAACATTTCCCACCCACCTTTCCTTTTTGTATCCCCTTTAACTATTAAATAACCAGCATTCAGTAATAGACCTACTAAGATGGTTTTGTACTTAAAAAATGTAAAGTACCCTTAGGCAGTCATGTTTCAAAAAAATGCACCTGACCCGCCCCTCTTCCACTAATTCCTAATTCCATAATAAATGTTTTTCAGTTATTATTGTCCAAAAATATATAATATATAATTAGGCCCTCCTCCTTTTTGTTATATAACTGCCGAGCTGCTAATTTTTGGATTTAACAATTTCAATCTTTTAATTTAAAAATTCATGCAACTAGTTCTTTATTCTAAAATAATCATTTCATAATTTTAATTAATTGCATATTATGTACAGTTATTTATATTAACTGCTAATAATGAATATTTAAAAAGTATAATTTGACCTAATGGAAGTTGAATTTGCCAGTATTGTCGCCTCAAGAATATTGCATACAGTTTTATACTATGTGCAAGTATTCACTAGCTAGCAATATATTTAAATGGATAGATTCACCGGGATAAATTTGTCTCTACATTTCCATAATTCCCCCACGAGTAAAACTCTCCTGACGGCCTGTGTCATAGAAGTGTCACAATGCGAACGACGAATGCCAATGCCTTACTTAAAAGTTATTCCCGCAAAGTTTCCAGGAGCACTTGCCGAGCGATTTATTTTTGTTCAACCCTCACTTGTTTTATTATCTCCCTTGTTATTTTTAAACCTCTTCAATCACTTATGTAGAACGAACGGGACGTCGAACTACTTATTTACAAGCCGCTGCTAATTCTTCGCCGAAATAAACTCGGCCATTTCAAGAGGCATAAAAAAAGGATTTACAAGAGCGCCACTAAAAATAAGTGTAAATCTTCTTTGAAAGACCGATGGCCGGAAAAGCTGATGATCAATTCTTGTACCGGAATTCTGAACTAGCAATTTGATATATTTACTTTTACTGATAGAAGGGAAATACTTAACTGGTTCTTAAGAGTTGGGGATGTTCGTAATAAAGAATGGAATAAGTATTGCTAGAGCTGTATTATTTCTTTTAACAGTTACCGTTTCAGATTATTTAAAAAATATTTTAACAAAATTAGAGATGTACACGATTGCAATACCCGACGAAAAGAAAATTTTTAAGTAAACAAGCTAATAATGCATCAATGCATCGTTCAATTTTCTATAAAGAAGTGGTTAATTAGAAACAATTGAGTACCGATTTATATACAACTGTACTTAAAAGGTTATGCCTTTATGTCATATTATAAATTCTTGTCTTACTTTAGGAACTTATTCAGATATCTTAAATTTTGCTTGTTTAAAAAAACGACCCTCGGGACATTACAAATTACAGACCCATATCTCTATTATCAGTATTTTCAAAAATATTATTTAGAATTATTTTCAATGAAATAGTCAACTTTCTAGAAACAAAAAATATATTTTCTGCTAGTCAACACGGTTTTAGAAAAGAACATTCAACGTCTACCGCATTACTGAGCTATTTGATATGGGAAAAAAGGTTGTTGCAATTTATGTCGATCTTTCAAAAGCATTTGACTGCGTGGATCATGACATTCTTCTAAGTAAACTAGACTGTTATGGTCTACATGGTCAATGTAATAGCCTTCTTAAATCTTAACTTACGAACAGGAAACAATTTGTTGATTATTTTGGTGCAAAGTCTACTAAACTTGACATTTGTTTAGGTATACCTCAAGGCAGTATTCTGGGGCCCTTGTTATTTCTATTATATATAAATGACATAAACTAACATGTAACATCTATCCATTGTGCATTTGCAAATGATATTACGATTGCAACAAGTAACAAAAATATAGCTCTGGTAATTGAAAATTTAAGTTCCAATTTGTTATCAGTTTCACAATATTTTACAAATAACCATTTAATAATAAAGAGGAAAAAAACCTTTCTTATACAGTTTCATCCTATAGGTTCAAATTACACCGCTAGCCCTCTTATTCGGTTCGAAAATAAAACTATTCAACAGGTGAAAGACTTTAAATTACTTGGAATACATATTGATTTATCCCTAAACTGGAAATCACATATTAGATTTTGATGTCTGTCTGTGGTAAATTAATTTTGGAACTGCTTTGGCTGGAGTCTAGAGAATATTAGAGAAATCACCTACACATTGTTTTGTTTCGTGGCACCCTGGAGATCATCAGCCTGACGCTTGTTAGTCATGGTCTCACGGTAAAACCGAGGTGTAAGCAAGTAGCCTACCGTAATTTTTTTTCTTGGATTGTCCTCAAGTATCATCAGCGTATTGTAAGTAATTTTGGCATTTATTTTGTTGTCCACTGGAAGTTGCAGAACCAGCGTGCAGCATATCTACAAGTAACGATAGTGCTACGTTATCACTATAGACGCCCACAGTGTAAAGTAAAAGCAAGTTAACTAAGCAACTTACTATTCATATCTTGTTTACAAGCATAGTGGATTTTAATTTAATATTAATATTAAATTTAGTCGATGGTAATTTTGTGTCTCGTCTTGACTGTATACCGCTGGATAATAATTGATTAAATTCATATGTGTTATAATAATAATAAGTTTCATGTGAACTCGATTAACGGCCGTTCAACGAGTATTAATATAGGGGCACTCATTTTGACTTGTCGCTAAAATAAAATTTTTATCAATTCATATTTCTTTACACGTCACATTATGATTAGACGTGAATAATTAAATACTTACTGCATACATTGTACATAATCCTTTCTGGTTTAGTGTACTTAATTTACTTTGTAAAAAGTTTACATATAATTTAAAAGCCTGCATTTTATATTTATGCCTGTTGTATTTGAATATTTGAGGTTACATTTACATTTGCGTCTTACATCACACTGGTTGTTTTCTGCTTACCCTTATGGACACTTGGCACACGGGGCAAGTGATAAGTAGGTCATTTGACATAATACATAACTGCCATAAGGATTAGTGGCTGACAGTTGTTGATGATCCCTATTGTTTGTCTGTTTAATTTTAATGTTATATTATATTTATTTGTCAAAATTATTTTTCTACTTCACACATATACACGAATTAGTTTTAAGCTTGTTTTATACATATATATACTTTGTCATTTACTTACTAAATTTTTCATTATTATGTTGAGGTTTAATTTTGTTTTGCCTATATAGAGCGGGAGCTAGGTGGCTTTTTCGGCAGCTCATCGTTTTATGAGATATTTTTATGGTTTAATGGACGATAACGATTCATACAATCGACTTCTGGCGGGGCACCTCCCGTCAGCAGCGTCACGAACACTGTTTAAAAATTAGTGAAATCATGTCATCGTTACAAGGCTCATTTTTTTTGTGTGTACACATTTTATGTTTAGAATGAATAAAATAAGATCGCCAGAAAGTGTGGGCCGTCAAGAGGCGCAGCCAGAAAGGTAATAATGATACAATACATCTGAGGTACGGTACGGAGTCAAGTTAGCCGAAAGTGTTAAATTCCTGTATTTAAGAGCCTATGGTACTTTTGTTGACACTAAAAACTTTACGGGGAGGCTATTCTATTGTCGAAGGAGCTTATATTTACGTGTTAAAAAGGAGCCAGAACTTGTAACGATGAGTTTAGAATTCTGAGATGAAATATGAGAAAAAAAATCCAATTTTCTTCAAAAATCCTAAACATTTTCTTTCTGGCTAGCCTTACTGACGGGAGTTTCTTTCTGGGAATTTTTTTCTGTGTTCAAAACATTTAAATAAACATGCGCAACCTTAAAAAAGTTTGTAACGATGATGTTATATAACTCCGTTTTTTTACCTCTTTGACCTTTCTGGTTGCGCCCCTGATGGCCCACACTTTCTGGAGATCTTATTTTATTCATTCTAAACATAAAACGTGTACACACAAAAAAAAATTGGATTTGTAACGATGATATAATTTCACTGATTTTTGTATCTTGAACCATGGCCAACTCGACGGGCTGACATATGCCAGAAGTCTATTTTGTCGTTATTTAAGTTCGATAGAATTAATCAGCGCATAGAAAATGCTTGTAACGATAGTTTCAGAAAAAGCCACTTAGCTCCCGCACCAATACACCTCTGTCAATTTTAATAATTGGCTGGCGCCTAGGGTAGTTTAACCGGTACAACCCAAATTCTAAAATTCAGAATAAGAAAAACGAATTCACACCCGCTCTCCACTGATGGGCTATCGGACATACTTGGGGTGTTCTTAATTTTGCCATTGGGGACACGTCACAACTTAAATTTTAATTAGTTGATTTTAATTGACTGTTTATTTGTTTTTGTCTTCTACTTTTCTATTTGAATGTATAAATACTATTCTCATTTGTATTTCTTTATATTGACTTGCCCTATATCATTGTAATGTTCGACTGGATTAATAAATGGCTATTCTATTCTATTCTATTAAAATATACTATGTTGTGAATCATATATGTACTTCTTTTTGTTTAAATTATGTTCTTAACCGACTTCAAAAAATTTTAAAAAGAAGCAGGTTCTCAATTCCTCCTGTTGGTTCTTTTTTATATTTGTTCAATCACTACTCATAGATTGGCATACGCGATTTCTACGATTTCTCAAACTGCAAGCTATCGCTCGGCGGTGGTCCCATAATAATTTCATCAAGCTACGCCTAGTGTAAGGTGAGAAAAAATTGCAAACAATACTTTTTCAGTTGAAAATTTGGCCCTATTTTGCAAAGACGTCCTGCAAAATTTCGTCTGAATTGCATTAAAATTGGCAGTTAGTAGGTATTTTGGGAGTAGCTGATACCGAATCTGATCTAAAAAATTAAGGATTCTAAACGGTGAATCCAATATGATTGCCATAATTACAATGTTTTTGGAGATTTACATGAAAGAACCCCGGACACAATATATGAAAATTTACTTTTGGTTGAAATTTTTTGTAATTCTGGGAAAAGATAGTTTTAGAGTATGGTGATTTAAAGTTGTAATGGTCGTGACTCATGAAACCCCATATCTTCGGCTCTGGAAAGTTCTAAACACGAAGATTTACCACGTTAAACGCCATATTATAACGAATACTGAAAATCAATTTTTTCTACGACGCTAAGAAAACTACTTTTTTCCATTATTTCTAAACATATGTTTACGGTAATAGTGAAAAAAGGCACAGTTTTTTAACAGTCGTGGAAAACCATGATTTTCTGTACTCGTTATAAGTTATTTCTTCATAGTACTCTTTCTTGCCCTATACCATTTTTGGGGTTTTGACCTAATTGCATATTCTGAAAACTAGGAAAGCAGTTGGCCTATATCATATGTATTTTAAAAGATAGGAAAAATTTTCAGTAAATTACTGTTTTATATCCTACATCTCTTATATTTTCAGCCGTACGGGTAGATATTGGCTGTACATATAATTATACCACCACTTGTTAACCTTCACATAAAAATGGAGAAGTTACGCAATTTGTCCAGAATCGAAAATTGGGATACGATCAGATTCCATGTACTTGAAGTTTCGAACGTTCACTTGAACGAATTTAAGATGAAAAAGAAAAGTTAATAAAAACCACACATCGATTAGGCATACATACTTCATTGTCGCATTTACTGACAATAATATTAGTACAGCGAAATTAAGATTTTAATTCGGACAAATTTACATAAAGCTGTTCTCGACGGCAATGTATTCCAGGGAACCGTATTATTACCTTATTAAAAGTCCCCGAACATTGAGGTGCCGGAACACTCGTAAAATTCAGTCGCCATCTTGGATTGCAGATTAAAAAAATAAATAGTTTAAATATGTTTAGTTAGTTTGATTAAAAAAATAGCAATATATGATTTTCAACAACTTGAAGACCTAAAAGATAAAAATTTCATTAACTATATGCCATTATCTGTAAAAGAAAACTTTTACCACAAAACTTAAGGCAGTTCTAGTTTATCATAGCCTTGAACCATTATGTTTGAATAAGAATTTCCTTGGCAGATTTTACATAAAGCCGTAAAACAGAAAACTACAAGAATATCCACAACCAGTTTTACAACAAAGTATTAAATTCATAATGAAATTTGGAGCTGGAGGCCTCACTGGTGTAATAGGAACCAGATCTGTTTCAATTTCTTTCCAGCCCCAATCTTTGGGATTTAATAATCCACTTCTGTATCTAATAAAAAGCACTCATTATATGATATTTCGCAGCATCTTTGGTGGGTGAAAGACTTGCAAGTTCAAAATTTCCATGAAGATTGTGATGTGTCGTAATGGTGTTGTATGTATAAAATCTCAAGTCATCAATAGTTTTAACACTTTCTTTTTTATTACCATAGAGTCGCATTATAAAATTTTCTCAAACTGTAATTAATTTATCTGCATCCTCATCAGGTCTGTTAAATATTTTAATATGTTTAATCAAATTCTCATTCCTTTGGACAAGTTTTATAACAGCGTTTTTACCTTTTTTATAAAAAGAAGATGCTGTATCACAACCGGATATGGCACGTAGAAATAGCAAAACTTCCTTTATTGGGCCTAGCAAACATTGCACATTCGAAATATTTGTGAATCGATCTGGTTTAGATGTAGATACAATTACTGTATCAGTATCATCTGGGGCCTGTATAACGGAGATTCCAAATTTTCTTAAAATCATTGTCAATCATTGTTCAATAAAATGTTTCTTATTTTTCCTATTTGAGACGAAATCAGCTTGATCAATTGAAGACATTGTCTCATCAGTCACAGCAATTTCCATGTTACATTTTGCTTTAACAGATCTTCGTTGTTCTTGGTTCTTGATATTGAATGTGCCACTATGCCACGAATGTAATTTTTCCTACATGTTTTATGTACAGAAATTTGTTCAACACCCTCAAAATGTTTCCACTTATCATCATTTCCCGTTTTGCTTGCAATTATTAGTGTCACAAGTCCTTCGATTTAACACATACACTCTCATCTTTTAAAAGCCATAGCATTGCATAAGATACACGTATTAGTTTCCATATTGCCTTAAAAATATTTACCAGGAACAACAACAAATAAGAAATTTTTAAACGATCACTCTGTCAAATACTCATTATTTACCAAACAACTACGGGCTATACACACAAGCAACAAGTAGTAATCTACTGTGAAGATCGGCCACAGTAGTCCATGTAAAACGCGGGGTTTGACGCTCGGAATGCCCCCCTCATCGGGATCACTTGTATTTTATGTTTTTTGGATCGCTGACCACGAAAATTGGGATTCCGCGGCCCTAAAAATGCCAAAAACTTTTTGGTTTTTTTTTTGCGGTAATGTGAATAATACGTTAAAAGAATGTTATGAATGCATGAAGTGTTCATTTATCAAAAATATTTCTACCTTCTCTTTCAATTCCCTGCAAGCTTGGGGGTAGTTTCCACCCCCTAAAGGGGAATTTTTTAATATTTTCTTCGACGGAGGTTTATCAAAAATTACAAGCAAACTAAAAAGTGTATATCTCTACCTATTTTCTAAGTATTAGTTTAATTTAAAGGCGGGGTAGTTTTCACCCCTTAAGGAAAAAAATTTCTTCATTATACAATCCCCATTCATCTAAACTCAAATCAAAAAGTGAAAGAAAAAAATCCATCATTTTTCCATTTTGCCTCAATTTAGAGGTAGTTTTACCCCCTCTGGTTAACTCTCAGCATAAAACTTGTCCTTATTTTAGACGGACATACTGAACTAGCAAAATATCATTACAATTATCACATTCATAGCAATTATTTTACAGTATTATTCACATTACCGCGAAAAAGGGGGTGGTTTTTGGAATTTTTAGGGGTGACGCACTATTTTTAGAGCCACGGAACCCCGATTTTCGTGATCAGCGACCCAAAAAACATAAAATAGTTCTGATGAGGGGGGCATTCCGAGCGTCAAACCCCGCGTTTTACATGGGCTACAGATGCAGTGCGCGAATCTACATAAATCTTGCGCCTCTCATTAAACAATTGCGTTTTTTTTTTAAGGTTCCGGCACTTCTACATATGGGGACTTTTAATATATTATTAAGTACATATACAGCTTTATGTAAATTTGTCCGAATTTTCAGTGGTTTTCAAGCTAATTTGACTGCGCTATATCCACAATACTTAAGTCTTCAGACATAAATCGAAGTGTAGCTTTTATTAATTTTTCTTTTTCATATGACATTCGTTCAAGTGAACGTTCGGAACTTCAGGTGCATCTCCACGTTTCGAGATTCAACACGAAAAAGTGACTTTTCAAAAATGTCTGTACGTACGTCTGTATATGTGTGGACATAATAGCGCCAAAACTAGTGTACTGATTTTTTTTGGGGTAATATTGGCACCATGCGTGAACTGAAAACGTTTTGGTGCCGATCGAATGACTTTGGCATACTTTTGGCACACTTTCTTAATTCACAACATAATATCCATTTTTTATTGTACCACTCCAAAAGTAGCTGGTATTCTGATTTCAGCGATATGTCACACTTTACGCTAATTGCATAGCTCAGTGGTTAATAAATAAATTAACGAATTTTCGCGCAAACATTTGGTGAGGAGGTTCCAGACAGAGGGACATATCTGTTCACCTTCCCTACCCCGTAGATGTCGCAGACTAAATTTTAGAGGGTTTGATCAGCTCTCCCTAAACCATATTTTCAGAAAGTTTGAGCCAAATTCACCGAAACCTAATTTCCATAAGGATTTGGCGGAGTCCAAGGAATCCTGAATGGAAAATAGGTTTCGGCAATTTGGCTGAAACTTTGTGAGAAGGTAGTTTAGGGGATGCTGATCAAAAGTTCTCGTGGGCCAAACCCTCTAAAATCTAGTCTGCGACCTCCACGGGACAGGGAGAGGGTTTAGCCCATGAGAAGCTTCAGTCAAATTCGCCGAAACCCAATTTCCATAATGATTTGGTGGGGTAATTTAATAGCTTTTATTACTGTAAAATAAAAAGAACATCTGCCTCAAAGTAACAAAAAAAAACTGTACTGTACTCTAAATATTCGTTGATATGGAAAAAGTGATAAGACGAGTTTCCTAAATTCCAATATAACATAATACACCACACATATTACAACTCCAGAATCCAAAGTCAAGGCTATCCGGAAGGGGGTTACATATTTGAAACTTCACAGATAATATCCATTATCCACCGACATTGACAGTGTCGAAGCTGGGGATCGAACCCCGTACACGATAGATAGTGTGACCATGCGTGCTCGCCACACAACTTGCTTTAGCCTGCTGGACTACCACGCAGAGGAAAACTATAACACTTAAGTAAAAAATGTCGAATTCATACTGTATTTGCAATATCCCTAATGTTAAAGGAGCAATTTATATAAATATGTTCTTGTTTCTAAATAAAAGAATATTGTGTCTGCGAGCTACTTTGTAATTAATTAACAGCTATAAGTAAAATTCAATATAAAAACCATTAGAAAATATCCAGTAGTTTCCATGAAATTGATATATTAATGTAAGAAAATTGTAATTAGGACAAGTGTGCTTGGAAGCCATTAACAAAACAAAAATAAAACAATTGATTTAATCTGTTACTTATTAAATAGTTTTTGTTTTTGCTTATAATTAAGTGAAATTTGTAATAAATTAAAGTTAGAATAAAACACCTTCAATTTGACAAATCGATAGATGGCAAACTTATACAGGATGTCACAACTAAAATAATCAAACCTGAATACATTAAAGGGGGATACATTTTACTACACTATTATTTTATCCCTCAAGCCCACATTCACCTGCTCGAAAAATTCAAAAGTAAGCGAGCCAATGAATTTTAAACGAGATAAAATACATCTGCACAAGCACGTTTCCTAAAATGCTAAGCTTACAAAAATCACACCACTACAGAAAAATACTATATAAATGATGTAACAAACCGCAGACCTATTTCTATCAAACATTTATTTTAAAAAATTCTAGAAAGTATCTGGAAAATTCAAATAGTTAGTTTGAATCTGAAGATCTGCTTAGTTCCAGTCAGTTAGGTTTTAGGACTAATTTTTCAACCACCCTAGTTATAAATAAGTTAACAGATATAATAAGGAACGGTATTGAAGATACTAAAGACAAGACAAGATAAGACAAAAAGATATCTAGTACGTCATTTATCAGAATAAAAGATCATGTATGCTACATGTGGAATATGGAGTACCACGGGGTTCCATATTGAGACCGACTTTAATTCCAATTTATATAAATAACCTGAATGATATTACCTCGTCAACATTCGTGCTGTTTGCAGATGGCACCACTGTCATCCTTAAATATCTTGACACTATACGTGCTACTGTAAATGATATATAGTCGAAAGCACGGGACTGGTTTATTGCAAACCATCTTAGTTTAAATAAGGCCAAAATATAAATAGTGGATTTTAGTCTAAAAAGAATAGCTGAAAATGGCTATAAAAGTAGTGTAAAATTAAATTATATCTAGCAAACTAACAGGCACAGCACATACACTACTATGTTATGGTCATGGTTTCATACATTTTTCCTTATGATTCGCTATTTTGCTTTGTGAACATTCCAGCAGTGCTTTTCCACTATAATGCAAAGCAATACAGATTGTGTACGGTTTAAAATATTAAGATGACCGTAGACATGCACTTGAATATATTAACTTTGCTAAGCACGTATATATCAAAATATCTAATATATATGAAAGAAAAATTAAAATACAATGCTCATAGGTATATAACAAAAAACAGAAACAATATTTGTCTGGATACGTCACGTTCTTTTTAAATCCGATAATGGGACAAATTACTGTGTCATAAAACTCTTCATTATTTCTTCATTTCATTTCATTTAAAATTACACTGAAATAATTTTCAACGCTAATTTTCTTCATACTTTAGAAGAATATTTCTCATCGCCGATCTATGCAGAATGGTGTAGTCGAGCTTAAGTAGATTTTCATAAGATATTAATAAGCCCTGGGGTCAGTGAAAGCTATTATTGCACAATGATTGCAAGTAATTCGTCAAGGGATTGTGGTGTAGTGGCATACATTTTAGATTTTAAGTGCTCCCAAAGCAAGTTATCTAGAGGGTTAAGTCAAGCACTCTGCCTAACGATACAACTTATTCAGTGTATACTGTTTCCTGAGACACCATGGTCGAATATTACCAAATTTAAAAAACATAATGTCAAAACACTTTGGAAATTGTCTTTTGTTAATATTTTTGTAGCTGATTGAATTTCTTTCTCACTGATGGGAAGACTAACATCTAACTAAATAATGTCATGTTGGTATTTACAACTATAAAATTTCCGTACAATTAGCAAAATGTCTAACTTTCTGATAAATCTAGTTTGCAGTTAAAATGATGCATCATGTATTTGATATGTTCCTAAACTAAAAAGTTTAATTTCAAAATCAAACTATAGAAAATGCCATCTATAAGGTATCAATCAATTATCCACTCATATAAACTAAAAATATACATGTGAGGTTATATTTATCATTATTTCTGCATTTCATATTTTTATTTCTACAACCAAAGAAATATTTACAATTGCTTGGTTCTATTCACGTTTTCCCAGAAACTCATCTTACATCACTAAGTATTCTTTTATATCTACATTTATATTCAATTTTTAGCAGGTTAACATTAAATTTAAGTAAGATTTAGGCATATATATGCAGGGTCCGAATAAGCTCAAAATATTAAGTACAAAGAATTTGTGGGTAAAACTAATTTAAAAATCATGACGCCAAACTGCTTCGTTGACGAGCTATAACCATTCAAGGAGACTTATATATACACGTCATTAGTAGTAGGAAGCTACTTCAGTAGTAAAGTAATGAACAGTATCAAGATACCACCCACTTATCTTCGGATACCTCCCACCCGCCGGCCAATCATGCTGAGTGAGGAAAGGTGGAGGTATTAACGGGGAAAGCCCAGAGCGCTCACTTCTTACTTACATCATCTATTCTCCACAGCAACACTCTTCAAAACATACAATGGCAATGAGGTTTCAGTGCATTTTTTACACAACCATTACATATTTTTGATTTTTATTGGTTCGTCATTAAATAATGTTCTAAGAATGTAAATCGATCTTTTTTAAATAAGGCTGATAAGATTTTTGATAGCTGCTGCTTTAAAATAGTGATGTTCCTCTGATTTCTGGCATAAAATTTTTGAAAATTCATAAAAATGGAAGGATTGAAAGAACGAACCGAAATTCTGGGACTTTATCATATCTTCAAAATATATAGAACTTCAGCTCGGGTTTCAATAATAATCATTTAAAGAGGAAGGTAATACTTCATCCTTATACAGTGAATTTTGTTAACAAGTTCAAGACCAAGAATATAAACGCTCGATATCGATCAAAAAGAGGCAGTCTAATTAACGGTATCAGGATTTTTGCAGATAGACGATAGGCAGTTAGTGCGAGAAGTTGCTCAGGCTCCAGAGTAACCCAAATAGCGTTACCGAAAATTTCGTCCTCACAAAATTAATTTCATATATGAATTGAACAATAATGATAATAATAAACAGCTGCAATTCTTTTACATTTTCATTGATGTACTATTAAGAACAATTCTCTTTATGCTACAACATCTGAAGAATACACGATTTATATATAAATGAAGAGGCCAACAGATATAACTGCTCCTCTTTCTTATATACGTAGGTTAATGTGTGATATCAGGAGAATATGTTTACAAACTTTGACAAAAGTGTATAGGTACTGATTGGAGTTAGTATACCGCCATGTGTAAGAGTCACTATTTCTTTGAATCCGTGCTCCTTTCAAATAATAATCAATCTCCTCGACTATTGAATTTTTCTCCGAAACTTTTTCATTAACACTACTATTTTTTTCGCCACTTTCTCAAAACAGTCCCAAAAAGTGTTGTGAATATCAGCAGTAACATTATCTAGTGGATTTCTCTTACTTTGTTTATTGGAAGGAGAAGAACCACTTTCACTATCATGCTTGAATATAAATCATCACAACTATTTTTTTAAGCCTCCAGCAGAATAATTTGACGGAATTTTTCAGCCTGATTTTTATAGAAAAAACTTGTTTTAAATCTGGGGTCTAGAAGAGTTGCCAATAAGTATTTTTTGTCGTTGAGGTTGTCAAAACGTGTTTTCAATCCAACTTTCAATGTAAACCGGATATTTGGCCGGATATCCGGTATCCGGTACTAGAAGTACGCCGGATATTCGGTATTCGGTATCCGGCCAAAACACTATCCGTTGCATCCTCCGATTAAAGAACTTATATCTAGATACATAATGGCATTGATTTATTTGTCGCTGAAAGACTCACAATCTAAGGCACTTCTTCCCATAAGTTGCTGATTGGCCCATCGGCGTATTCGCGGCCGCTCGTTCACGATCGGCTTCAGTTCGATTATCATAATCTCAGTTGACAGTTCGGCCATTAATGTCAATAAATGTTTTTCGTGTTCTCCGATCAAAAACTGGTGAAAAAGTAATTTTATTTTAAGTTGTGATTTGCTTAATACCTAAATAATATTCTCTATTCATATTTACACAGTTTAGTGACAATATATTTTGTGCAAATAAATAGTGAAGTGCTCTGCCGTTTGCAGAAAGCAGCTTAGAAAAGAAGAAAATCGATCGTTCCATAGTCGTAACATGATGAAGTTCAGTTTACAGTTATAAAGTAAATAGCAATTAAATTTTAATATCCTTTCAATACATATTTATTTTACTGTTTTATCTTACTGTAATATCGTATGCCTACATCACGTTATATAAAGAGCCGGTAATGCAGGAATTGCAATAATTCATTTTAATGAAAATATTTACCATTCTACACATTTTCTACACACACAACGCCACTGTTGCCTATGGGATGTGATGTTCATCTATCCATTTTAATGGACATATAATGTGACTATGTTAGGAGCAAACAAGGTATATAGTGAAAAGATAGCCTGTTATGTATCTAGATATAAGTTCTTTAATCGGAGGTTGCATCCCTAGTTACTATACTTCTAGCCCGGCAGGCAGCGTTGCATTTTTGATGGTGATTTTACGCCGCTTGATTTTGTGTGTAATCGATAGTCTAGATATGGCTAGTAATGGAAACAAGCGTCAGCTGTCAGAATCGTGGTGGACCTGGTTGTGAGAGAACGTCTATTATGTCGAAAAAAAAAAAAAAAACTCAAAAATGATTTCAGATCGTTTGAAAATTTGTACAACAAATGTTTACATGATAATAATAATTTAAAAAAAAGTAAGCTGCGTAGATAATGGAGGATTATACGTCAGCCGCTTATATAAACCTGTATAAAAAACAACTGATGTAAAATCATTTCAGGTTCAATGAAACTTATACAGCTAACTCTTTATATTATTAAAATGATAAAAACAATCGTCAGCTATTCTTTCAATGGCGGTAATATGTACTATTAAGAACAATTATGTTTAATTTTGCATAGATTACCTTTTTTCATACGACGCCTAGTTTCCGAGATATAAGCGAAAAACTAAAAAATGGGACCTTTAAAGTGCCTCCTTCCCCCCGTTCACCACCTAGGAGTGGGGACTTTTGATATGTTCATCTCCAGACTAGTCCAAACATGAGTTCCGAAGTCAAATTTTCTGTCCCTAAAATTTCCCTCTATAATCATTCGTTGCTTGGTCTATTTAACAACTATAATTTTTCAGATTTATGAACGGAAGTTATTATAGTTGTTTTAAGGATATCTAGGAATTTTACGATTTTTATAGACATATTTACTAATCATTTCCTAAATAGATTTACAATTCCTTTAAATTATTCTCGAGATACTGTGTACCATAGAACCTGGTTCTTATTGTTTATTTAAGCAAATTTGATTATGGTATGTCTCATTAGTGTGTCTGTGACACAGCTTGTAATTATGAATGAACTTTCTCACCACATAAAGGAAATTATTCCAAAGCCAATATCAGTATCTGGAATTTATTTAGGATAATTCGCGTCCATCCCTCGTCTTGCCACCCCAAGCATTATATTTCATATTCGGCCATTTCCTATCCAGAGATTACATCGACGAAGTGTCTGGCACGAGGACATTTTCTGCGACAAAAGGGGTTAAGACGGGATCGAGGATGTATTCGATTTTGGGCTTACGTAGGAGATTTACCATTGTTTGGTTTGTTACGATGCAATCTCGCTGGGATGAGCCTTATTCGAACTGCTTTCTACCTGAACGTCATTTTACGCCGCACTGCAAGGGAAATTACCTGGAACGTACAGGGTATTTTGAGCTATCCTTTGTTATAGAAATAAATACATTTTTATAAGGTTCTAGGTAATCCTTGACTAGATATAGTATGTCCTGCGGAAAATTAAAGCGCCACTGGAAATGTTGATTCATATTTCCCTTACTTTTGGCAAACATCATTTGTAGTACCAATTTTTAAATCAGGTAATGCCACTGGTTCATAATTTTTCAGATTTATGAAAGGAAGTTATTATAGTTGTTTTAGACTCTAATTTTGCGACGTTTGTAGACATATTTCCTAAATAGATTTGCGAGTGTCAATATTATTCATAAGTGAAGTTTTTAACTAACAATATTTTCAAGACTTTATAATCAATTAAAAAACATAATAAAGTTAAAATAATGAAAAATTATTTTCATTGTGATTTTTCAGTCTTCTTTTAAGCAGTACGATATATTTTATTTATTTTCTCTTTAAATCCTATAATACATCAAATCAGTTTTACGCTATTTTCATTCATTTTTTATGATTAAAAAAATTATGTGAAGTAATTTTGCCCACACACAGGCAAAAGACAAATCATTAACGCAAAGCTAAACAGTTTCTGACCATTTTCTTCATACTCTACATGAGCATTGCATTTTTTTGAGATTTATAATTTCATATTTATATATTAAAATACAATAGCTCACTGAGCGATTTCGTAAGAAAACGGTGTTTCGAAAATGCACTCAGACATCTCTCACGCCATACTCACTGTTTTCATCGAAATTACGTTAACTTTTACGGGTGAAATCATCCACATCCACATTTTAAAGTAGGACTATAATCGATGAAGTCGTGAGTTTAAAGAATAATTTGATTTTCGTTGTAGAGTTTTAATTTCAACGTGGTGTCATTATGTAAGATCATGAATTAGATAAATGTACTGAATTTATTTAGGAGCCCGTCTAGTAGAGTAGGGTGGGATAGGGTTGAAATAATTTAAAAATTATTACTTATTTTATCATCAGCTATATAAAAATTAATTATTTTAGCAACACTTATCGAGCTATAATTTTAATGAAATTCCGTTAAGAGTAAGGAAATACATCTGTCCAATGCATTGAAATCATTTTCCAGTCCGTCTAGGAGGGTTAGAGGGGGTGAAATTATTTAAAAATTACTAATTTTACAACAGTTGTTGTCGAGCTATAATTTTAGTAAGGTTTCGTTAAGAATAAAGAAATATCTCAGACCAATGCATTGAAACTAGAGAGGTGAGCGGGGGTTGAAATACTTTAAAAAATTACTTATTTCAGCATCTGTTGCTGTCGAGCTTTAATTTTAACGTGGTATTGTTAAGAATGGAGAAATACATCTGGCCAATGCATTGAAATCATTTTCCAGCTCGTCTAGGGGGTGAGATGGGGTGAAATTCTTTAAGAATTACTAATTTTAGCAACAGTTGTTGTCGAGCTATAATGTTAGTGAGGTTTCGTTAAGAATAAAGAAATATATCAGACCAATGCATTGAAACCATTTTCCAGCCCGTCTACGGGGGTGAGCGGGGGTTGAAATACTTTAAGAAATTACTTATTTCAGCAACTGTTGCTGTGGAGCTTTAATTTTAATGTGGTATTGTTAAGAATAGAGAAATACATCTGGCCAAAGTATTGAAACCATTTTCCAGCCCGTCTACATTGGCCAGACGTATCTTTCCATTCTTGATAATACCACGTTAAAATTGAAGCTCGACATCAACAGTTGCGAGAATAAGTAATTTTTTAAAGTATTTCAACCCCCTAGACGGGCTGAAAAATGGTTTCAATGCATTGGTCAGATGTATTTCTTTAGAGAATATTATTTAGGTATTATGCAAATCACAACTTACACACTTTTTTATTTATTATAAAAATACCTAATTTCATATTAAATAAAAAAAAAAGTGTGAATGACTAAATGTAAATGAATGATTTAAGTATTTTCAATATGTTTTTTTCTTTAAAATGCTAAGAATCCTATCATGTAATTCAATACTTCGTCAGTATTAGCTAGAAGAGAAGTTGTTTTGATTGGTTCTCCAATAATGAGTGTTTTAAAGTATTTACCTAACTAGTATATTAGCGTGCCCAGATTAGGGCAACAATATACAGAAAATAGGTATTTTTATAATAAATAAAAAAGTGTGTAACACAGTTGCGAAAATAAGTAATTTTTTAAACTATTTTGACCTCCCGCTCACCCTCCTAGACGGGCTGGAAAATGGTTTCAATGCATTGGCCAGACGTATTTCTCCATTCTTGATAACACCACGTTAAAATTGAAACTCGACATCAACAGTTGCGAAAATAAGTAATTTTTTAAAGTATTTCAACCCCCGCTCACCCCCCTAGACGGGCTGAAAAATGGTTTCAATGAATTGGTCAGATGTATTTCTTTATTCTTAACAATACCACGTTGAAATTGAAGCTCGACATCAACAGTTGCGAATTTAAGTAATTTTTTAAAGTATTTCAAACCCCGCTCACCCCCCTAGACGGGCTGGAAAATGGTTTCAATACATTGGCCGGACGTATTTCTCCATTCTTGATAATACCACGTTAAAATTGAAGCTCGACATCAACAGTTGCGAGAATAAGTAATTTCTTAAAATATTTCAACCCCCTAGACGGGCTGAAAAATGGTTTCAATGCATTGGTCAGATGTATTTCTTTATTCTTAACAATACCACGTTAAAATTAAAGCTCGACAGCAACAGTTGCTAAAATAAGTAATTCTTTAAAGTATTTCATCCCCCGCTCACCCCCCTGGACGGGCTGGAAAATTATTTCAATGAATTGGCCAGATGTATTTCTCTATTCTTAACAATACCACGTTAAAATTAAAGCTCGACAGCAACTGTTGCCAAAATAATTAATTTCTTAAAGTATTTCAACCTTCGCTCACCCCCGTAGACGGGCTGGAAAATGGTTTCAATGCATTGGTCTGATATATTTCTTTATTCTTAACGAAACCTCACTAAAATTATAGCTCGACAACTGTTGCTAAAATTAGTAATTTTTAAAGATCTCACCCCCTAGACGGGCTGGAAAATGATTTCAATGAATTGGCCAGATGTATTTCTCTATTCTTAACAATACCACGTTAAAATTAAAGCTCGACAGCAACTGTTGCCAAAATAATTAATTTCTTAAAGTATTTCAACCTTCGCTCACCCCCGTAGACGGGCTGGAAAATGGTTTCAATGCATTGGTCTGATATATTTCTTTATTCTTAACGAAACCTCACTAAAATTATAGCTCGACAACTGTTGCTAAAATTAGTAATTTTTAAAGATCTCACCCCCTAGACGGGCTGGAAAATGATTTCAATGCATTGGCCAGATGTATTTCTCTATTCTTAACAATACCACATTTAAATTAAAGCTCGACAGCAACAGTTGCAAAATAATTAATTTCTTAAAGTATTTCAACCCCCGCTCACCCCCGTAGACGGGCTGGAAAATGGTTTCAATGCATTGGCCTGATATATTTATTTATTCTTAACGAAACTTCACTAAAATTATAGCTCGACAACAACTGTTGCTAAAATTAGTAATTTTTAAAGATCTCACCCCCTAGACGGGCTGGAAAATGATTTCAATGCATTTGCCAGATGTATTTCTCTATTTTTAAAAATACCACGTTAAAATTAAAGCTCGACAGCAACAGATGCTGAAATAAGTAATTTTTAAAAGCATTTCATCCCCCGCTCACCCCCCTAGACGGGCTGGAAAATGATTTCAATGCTTTGGCCAGATGTATTTCTCCATTCTTAACAATACCACGTTAAAATTAAAGCTCGACAGCAACAGTTGCTAAAATAAGTAATTTTTTAAAGTATTTCAACCCCCGCTCACCCCCCCCTAGACGGGCTGGAAAATGGTTTCAATGCATTGGTCTGATATATTTCTTTATTCTTAATGAAACCTCACTAAAATTATAACTCGACAACAACTGTTGCTAAAATTAGTAATTTTTAAAGATCTCACCCCCTAGACGGGCTGGAAAATGATTTCAATGCTTTGGCCAGATGTATTTCTCTATTCTTAACAATACCACGTTAAAATTAAAGCTCGACAGCAACAGTTGCTAAAATAAGTAATTTTTTAAAGTATATCAACCCCCGCTCACCTCCCTAAACGGGCTGGAAAATGGTTTCAATGCATTGGTCTGATATATTTCTTTATTCTTCACGAAACCTCACTAAAATTATAGCTCGACAAAAACTGTTGTAAAATTAGTAATTTTTAAATAATTTCATCCCCTCTAACCCTCCTAGACGGGCTGGAAAATGATTTCAATGCATTGGACAGATGTATTTCTTTATTCTTAACGAAACTTCATTAAAATTATAGCTCGACAACAAGTGTTGCCAAAATAATTAATTTTTATATAGCTGATGATAAAATAAGTAATAATTTTTAAATTATTTCAAACCTATCCCACCCTACTCTACTAGACGGGCTCCTAAATAAATTCAGTACATTTCTCTGATCCATGATCTTACATAATGACACCACGTTGAAATTAAAACTCTACAACGAAAATCAAATTATTCTTTAAACTCACGACTTTATCGATTATAGTCCTACTTTAAAATGTGAATGTGGATGATTTCACACCCGTTAGCTTTTAGGTTTAGAAAATATCAGGCTCTATAATCTTTATCTCTAAAATTTTACCACGACTATATTTTACACATATTTTTTTTTTTTTTTAGATTACTCTGAAGGAGCGGGCGATTGGCCTTCCCCCACTGCGACCTATTGTAGTACTCCTTTTTGTGTGCCTCAGGGCTCCCCATCCAAATATGGTCTTCCTAGACTTCGAGTCTGTTGATAAGGGCCCCCAGGCACGGTTATCAGCCTCTGTCTTTCTCTCACCGAGCCGCCTCAGTCCAGTCAGGCTTTTACAGCTCAGCATATGGACTGAGATCTCTAGCGAGAACTTGGGTCACGATTCCAAGCGCTGGACGCGACCAACGTTGCTTAACATCGCTGATCGAGTGCCGGCGCCTAGATCGGAGGCCGTACGGAGATAGTTATATACATACCACAGGTTTAGTTGTTTTCTCAACAGCGTTGGAAGGAACATACCTGAAACAATTTTAGACGTTAATTATAAAATGTTTATTAAGGAAAATGTTTAAATTACTAAACAAAACAAGTTATAATGCCTATAACAACAACAAAACAAGCTAAAAACGTCAATTTACTGAGCTTTTTATATAATTGTGACACATTCTATAAGATACTCTCGCAGTTTTCTTGGAAATAATGTTAGTTTTTGGACTAAATTTTGTGGTACCAACTTTGTTGTGAAAAAAAAAATATATGAAAAAAAATTGAAAAAAACCTGTGTGGGATTCGAACACATGATCTTTGGATTGCAAGGCAAAAACTTTAGCCACTGGATCATCACACATTACCAGAAAAATTGAATGTCTGTAATATATATATTTCGAGAATCATATTTCAACGCATTAGGTATATTATTATGAAATATATATTAGTAAAATGTACAAACAAAAAAATATATATTATAGAGATAACATTTCGCAAGATTTCTATTTAAGTACAAGCAACAAAAATGAAGAAAACGATTATTTTTTTTAATTAAATGATTAATAACTTTCTTATTTACTGATTGATTTTCTTCAAAAAACAATAGGGTTCTTCCTCTAGCTAACATTAACTTACTATCCAAATTTACAATCGGACTTTTCTTTCTTAAGTTATCGTGCTTACAAGAAACGTGACGGACGGACGGACGGATAGGCGGATGGACAGACGGACCTTTTGAAAGTTGGTTAGAATTCGTTCACTAACACAATGATATGAAAATGTTTTCTCTACAAGCGATATTTACGGTTTTAGAAATGTGCCGACCAAATGCAATATACTCTTCGTTTTTTGCAAAGAGTATAATAATGAACTACCTACAAGAACCTCAAAAATGAGGGATATCAAGCGTCATGTTAGAAAATACCTTGTTTAAAAAAATACAAAAAATGTTTTAAACAGTCAAAGTAAATGTATAACTAGTAATAATTTGAAGTGGAGCACAGCATTTCGAAAAACATACTTCGGAGGTATATTTTGTTGCTTATAGTGAGGATTGTCTGATAGTGTGATGATTATCTTTTTATATTTGATACGAAGCTGATGTAAACGTTGGGCTGATATCACCAAGAAGCTGATGGGAAAGAACTTTGGTTAGTCAGTGCACTAAACAAAAAACCGCGACAAAATGCTGTTAGACGTGCTATACAATAAAAGGAGGCCAACCCTTAGCAGTAATGGTAGTTCACATAAGAAAATCTATTCTATTCTAATCTCAAAAACGGCTCTTAACAATTTTGCTCAAACTTTGTACGTTACATTACAAAAAATACCATTATTGATTTTCCCCTGAAAGTTCACATCAGGGTAGTTTACTGTAAAAAAATCAGTCACGCAAGAAAGTAAGTGCCGTGTGGCCGTACCATTTATTCGTTTTATTGGGATTTTAACCCTATAAATCCGTCAAAATCTCAAATTTCTTTCGTCATTACAAATTTTTTTCACTCTCATGATCGCTCGAATAAAATAACAAAAATAGAAATAATCCCCACTATTCCCGTATTAGAGTATTAGCACCGAATTAAACTTAAACATGACCATTAATTTTATTAAAACAAATGTCTAAATTGATTGTTTTTATACGTTTGATAGACTATTCGATTACTCGTTTTAAATAACAACGGACCATGTGAAATTCTATTCCAATTAAATGTAAATCAACGACATAAAACTCTAAATACAGCAGCATATTTTATAGAAATCTGTTAATTAATACCCACAGTGTACTGAAAATGCAAATAAAACGAATTGGTCATTTTTTAATAAAAAGAAATGTGAAAATAACCAGTTTTAAAAACCTATTTATACCGTAATATTCCATACCTTTTATATAAATAATTTAGCTCTATCTGAAAAATCCCATATTTTCAATTCAAATATGGATGGGTAATGTGAAGTATGCATTATGTAACTATTTTTTAATACGAAAATATTATATATTCATTAAGGGGAACGTGAAATAAAATAATTTATGCATAATACAGAAACTATGACGTGTGGTTGTCTGTTAGTAAAAAATATCCTTTTTTGGTACTTAACATATGGCTTCTATTATTTTAATTGTTTCCTTCTCGGTTTTCTTGAAGTTTAAATTCACTTTTAAATCAGACCCGGAGACAATTAAGAGGAAAATTTTTTGATAGTTCTAACAACCAATTAAATTTCGTTACTTCTTGTCATGTAACGCAAATCATCCAATCATTTTAACACTACACTGATAACACCATCCAAGGAAATGTTCAATCGCTATGACAATAAAATTATTTAACAACTTCATAATAAATGCCAAATAAATTTCAAAATGTCACGTTTTGGCAATGCCAATTCTCAATATATAAACGCGCTAGTCAAAGAAAAATGTTTTGTTGTGTTGCGACTTTTTGATTTTATTTTATCAAAAAATTTTCTGAGCGAATATCTCTCTGATATTGACAAATGCCTCATAATTTTAAGACAACCTCAAGCACGTTGCTTGGTAATAGCCCTCCGCCATCGGCGTCGGGCTATTACCAAGCAACGTGCTTTCGATTGTCATAAAATGATCTCGTACATTATCAATGTCCTAGGGATATTATAGCTGAAAATTTTTAGCTCAAATAGCAATTCTATTATATTCGCCCATTTCTAATCACGTATGCTGAAACAGCCAATAAGAACAAAATTACACTGAAAAGATCCCTAAGGGATCTTTTCACTTATGTTATCAAGTTTGACAGTAATGACAGTTCAATAATTTAAAATTTATTTTTTGACAATGTCGATTTGGAACTGCAAATAACGATTTAATGAATATAATAATAAAGGAAAACACACCAAATAATACATAATACATAATCTACATTTAATTTTACAAATTCCTTTTTTAATAATCATGTTTTTAATAAATACTTTTGAACAAATAAATAAAATAAATTGCAAAAAATTTTCTATGCGAATACCCCTCGAACGTTGATAAATAGCTCATAATTTTATCACAACTTCCTCAAGCATGTTGCTTTTAGGTAATATCCCTCCGCCTACGGCGTCGGGATATTACCAAGCAAGTGCTTTCGGAAACTGTGATAAAATTATTTCGTATTATCAACGTCCTTGGGATATTATAGCTGATAACACCATCCAAGGAAATTTTTAATCACTATGACAATAATAGTATATTATTCAACGAGCGGTAATGTAGGTAATAACTCACGCAGTTGAAAGTTTGCAGCACGAGCCGTAGGCGAGTGCTGTAATTCATCAAGCGAGTTATTACCTACATTACCGCTCGTTGAATAATATACTATTATCTACTCTTATTAGGTTATATACTAATTAATGAACTGCTTTTGATCAATTAATAGTATCCGTAAACAAACAGCGTGAGTTATAATGCGTGTGTTATTATAACTCACGCTAGGTACAGAGCCAATCACCTTTATCTTCATGCCTAGCCTGTCCAATCGACGTAACGCGCAACACACGAAGGTGGAGACAGGGAGGTAGTGACAGATTATTCGCGTTAATATCTATAAAGATTTTTTGAAATGTCACAAAATGCTACTTTTGATTCGTTCGTGCCGAGCCGAATTTTCGAATTTCGCCATGCAATTTACGATCAGGTTTATCTGGAAGACTTCCTCTTTACGTCGCGACATCGTACGGCCGTCCCAATGGTGTTTTTCGAAAAATATGAACGTGTCAAGATTGCATGTTTTTGCAATTTTTTCTGCTCCGAAATGTAAGCTGTTTTTTTGGTATTTTTCGCAGATATCTCCGAAACGGTGGGAGTTAGCTCGAAATAAAAAATAAGGTCAAACGAGTATTTTCCACTACGAATCTTTTGCTTACATAAGAATTTTGATTTTTTTTTTTTCGTTTCGGAGATAACTACTGAAATGTTGGCCATGTACGGCAAAAAAATCGCAAATTTTGAGCTTCTACAGTTGGCAACTTTTTAATCTTGGCTCCTACGCCAAAAGACTACTCTAGTTAACTTAAATAGAGTTAAATTTGCTAAAACTCCTTTTTTATTCTTTGAATTCCGACAAAAATGAAAGAATTAGAGGGGGCGGAATTTTGGACTTTTTTTTTCGGTAAATCTCCATTTTGTCACCGTAATTAATCGGTAATTAACTGAAATCGATCTCATATACGATGTTCACTTAATATCATGTACTACTTTGACGCTCCGTTGATCTTGGCCCTTCTAAACAAAAGTTTCTGAGAAAAATTATTTTTTTAAGATTTGCATACGCTCTATAGGAAAACGTGTAATTTCTTACATTTCCTCGAATATCTCGATAACTATCGTTTTTTTCGAAAAATTTGTAGACAGCTTATGTAAAGAGAATTGATTGAGCTTTCCGACGCCTTTTTAAAATTTTTTCTCTAACATAAAAAACAAGACTTTTGACCGAATATGTGCTCCGGGCTATTGCAGTTCGCGGAGAAGTTTTGCATTTTCCGCCGCGTAATATTAATCTACAAAGCTGATTTTTTGTCTACA
This sequence comes from Rutpela maculata, assembly GCA_936432065.2. Classification (NCBI taxonomy): domain Eukaryota; kingdom Metazoa; phylum Arthropoda; class Insecta; order Coleoptera; family Cerambycidae; genus Rutpela; species Rutpela maculata. Next base: position 394,487,266 of record OW386285.2, read on the forward strand.
AGTAGTTTGTGCACTATTTCGATTAAAAATCACATTCTACCTCCGCTTAAAGGTGGCTAAATCTTTGAAGACAACAAATATAAAAGGGTGAACAAAAATTAAATTTTACAGTTAATTTTATTAGTAAACAAACTCAGTAATTTGAACAAAACTTTCTCAATTTAATATTTATTGTTATAATCGTAGATAAAGTATAGTATTCAACTTGCGGTAATGGTAATAACTCACTTTCATCTGCGTGAGTTATTACCTACATTACCGCTCGTTGAATAATATACTATAACTCTGACAACTTCATAATAACTGCCAAATAAATTTCAAAATGTCACGTTTTGGCAATGCCAATTCTACAATCTATAAACGCGCTAATCAAAGAAAAATGTTTTGTTGTGTTGCGACTTTTTGATTTTATTTTTTCAAAAAATTTTCTGACCGAATATCCCTCTGACATTGACAAATGCCTCATAATTTTATGACAACCTCAAGCACGTTGCTTGGTAATAGCCCTCCGCCTTCGGCGTCGGGCTATTACCAAGCAACGTGCTTTCGATTGTCATAAAATTATCTCGTACATTATCAATGTCCTAGGGATATTATAGCTGAAAATTTCTCGACGTTTCAAATAAAATTCGAAAGTGGCGTCTTGAGTGCGACACTGAGGTTACGCTCGGTTAACCTCGTCTTATTTGGATAATTGACAGAGATAGATTTTTAAAAACTGCTCCTTTCACCGAGTCAATTTTCAGGTGTGTTTCTCGATTTATTCGAAACTGAAGATCCTAGGTATAACAAAATGTCAAATACAATGTTTAAAGCTTATTCAATTTTTTGTTTATCCGTTTACGAGGAAAACTGGCCAAGCTGTGGCCAGTTTATATAAAGAGACATTTTTCTAAAAATATTTAACACTTTTTTTGTTGGATCTTTAATTTTTGAGTAAATCACGGAAAACTTACATGAAAATTGGTTTATTGAAATTAAATGAAAAAATAGTTTTTTAAAAATTACCTCGGTTAATTTTTGGCCAAATCAGACGAAATTGCTCTTAAATCGAAAATCACTTAATAAGCTTTAAATCTGCTAAAATCAACAGCATTTGTAACCATGTTTTATTCCTCGCACCAATAATTGGTGTGTGTCCCAAATATTTTCGTTCGCACTTTTGTGACTCGTTTGAACAATAAAACCAGAGCTATTTCTAGTCTTAAATCTAATTTTGCTAGACTATTAGTTTGTTTTTGTCTATCAGAACACCTACGATTACGCCATCTACCTAAAGTAACCAATACTGTGGGATATGGGGAACATCAATTTTTGAGAATAACTTTCAAGGAAATTATTCATAAAGGCGGGAATTGACCATTGCAGAAATTAATAAGTTTTCGCTTGATAGATGAGCTTTACTGAATATTAATTCTCGTCACTTACGGATTACTCATGATGTCTGAAATTCACAGTCTACTTTTTTTCAACAATATGAAAATTTTCTTGATTTTCTGAGTCTGATTTTTCAGCTTTCAAACATTGAATGAGGAAACATCATGGATCCATTTCATTGTTGATCTCGTTATTCATAGCGAGTGTAACTGTATTCAAACATTATTGGCCATGACATTGGCTACAAGCTGTAGAGTAATTAATTTACTCCTGCTTTTAGACATCCACAATTAGCTTTTCTTGCAGTTACAAAAAAAAAAATGAATTCAGCAATACCAAAAATACAAAATGTCCTCACGCTGCTTCGAAAATTCCGCTACGGCTCATCGTTTTCAAGATATTTGCAAAATACTGTTTTCGCGACCTTTGATTCCGCGTAATTGACCCTGCGGCGCACAGTGGCACGAATCTTGGTTTTTTCGTTCAAAATTATCTAGAACACTTGTTTCGCAACCGATTGGGATGTATATTTTTTTAAATACTCATTATTTAATTTCCAAAAAACGTAAGAGAGCCGATTTTTTAATCATGCTAACCAAAATTATTGAGTTTAGCCAAAATGGCCATTTTTTATTTAAATCTTAAGAAAACTTACAAATAAAAACTTTTTTCTTATCCAATTTACATAAATCTTGTTACTTGGGGGGTTTTGAGGTCGCTGATTACGAATCTGATATCCAAATTGCTAAAAAATGATGAAAAATTAAATATTTTTGTTAAAGTTTATGCCGAGAAGTTTTGAATATTTGTGATAAGTACTTTTAAGTTAAAATAGACTAAATTTTAAGTTCCAAGTTCTTTTACTTCCACATCCAGTGGAAGTATAGTAACGACAAAAAAATTTTAAAAATTTTTATTGTTCAAATGGGCTTAGAATGTCATGAAACGTCGAGATTTCAAGTTTGAGCAAAAAAAATATTTTTTACTTTATCACGTTGAGAAAATTTGATTTTGTTATACAGGGCGCGCAAAAATCATAAAAATTTGAAGTTTCAAAATAAAAAATTTTAAAATCAATATTTTTGAGGCAATGAGATAAAGGAGCTTAAAAGCAGTAATCGCAAAGCCAAATAATTTTTTTTTCATGGGAGTTATTGTTACTAAGTTATTTGATATTAAAATTAAATCGATTTTTGACCATATCTTGTTATCGATTAATGTGTTTTAAAGACTACGTATTACTTGTAAAAAACGTTGTTTGTAACTATTATTAATAAGTTTGGGTGTAAATGTGTTTCATAGTTTTTCAACTCAGGTCCTACTTCATTGAATTAACTTTTAGTAATCAAGATTGCCGCTGTGAAATAATGCTTAGGTGACATTGTTATTTGTTAACATTTGTCAATTAATATCTTTAGAAAAATGTTGACCCTAGAGCAGCGCATTTACTTGATCAAGTGTTATGGTATTGGAGAAGTGTCCTATAAATGCGCGATAGAAGTTTTCCACAGGAAGTTTCCAGGTGTACATGTTTCTGTAAATGCTTTAAGAAATATGGTTCATAAATTCGATGTTTATGGTGACGTTAAAAATGTGAACAAAAAACAAAAAAAAAGACATGATGAAAATGATGCTACAACAATTTTAGTATTAGAATCAGTTCGCAATAATCCCCGACTTTCTTTGAGAGCAAGAGCGAGTCAGGTGGATAGTGCATCTAAGAGTCACGTACACAATATTCTGTCCGCAAATAAATTTCACGCATTCAAACCAACCTTTATCCATAAACTTCAAGAAGGTGATGATTCATATCGACTTGAATTCTCTTTACTAATGGGTGAACGCATAATGGAAAGCCGTAATTTTCACCATCATATAATATTCAGTGACGAATCTACATTTACAATAAATGGGATAAACTCCAGTCAAAATTGTCGCTTTTGGGCAAAAGAAAATCCATACTTCAGGAGTCATACAAACAGCCAAAAATTTAAGAAAGTCAACGTATGGTGTGCGTTAACGTTCAATAAAGTACTTGGTCCATTTTTCTTGGAAGGAAGGCTTAATGCAAATTATTATTTAGAAATTCTTAGTGAATACTTTTTGCCACAAATGGATGAAGTAAGTTTGGAATTTAGAAGAAATATGATATTCCAACAGGACGGCTGCCCAGCGCATAGTGCAATGATTGTCACCGAATGGCTAAATGAACATTTCTCCGAAAAATGGGATTGGGCGCCATGGATAGATAAACTGGCCATCGCGGTCTCCGGACCTCACCGCAATGAATTATTTTCTGTGGGGGTATCTTAAGTCCAAAGTGTATGCAACTGACATGCAAGATAATATTGAGATTTTAAAAAACAGAATCACTAATGCCATTGCTACAGTGACACCAGATATTCTTCACAATGTTTATAACGAATTTCGAAAAAGGATGGAGAAATGCGTTGACGTAGGAGGGTTTCATGTTGAGTAAAGACGTTACTGTATAAATACTTAAGTTAAATAAATACTTTCTCACGTTTAATTAAAAAAAAATTGTTCTGTCTATTTTTAATATCAAATAACTTAATAACAATAACTACCATGAAAACAAAATTATTTGGCTTTGCGATTACTGCTTTTACGCTCCTTAATTCCAATGCCTCAAAAAGTTTGATTTTAAAATTTTTTATTTTGAAAATCCAAATTTTTATAATTTTTGCGCGCCCTGTATAACAAAATTAAACTTTCTCAACGTGAATCGTATTTATATAACAAGCAAAAGAAATTATGAAAAATAAGTTTTTTTCGAAAAATTGAAAATAACCATTTTTATAAGTATAGTTAAGTCCATCCGTGGACACACTGTATTTGAAAATTTCAGAAAATTTGTTCCTTTTTAAATTTTTTAATAATTCTTAGGAATAGCTTTAGTTTAATGCATTTAATTTAATTTTAAGTTAGTTTTATCATCTTATTGCCGGTATATTGAATCCGCCATCTTGAATTTCTTAATGGAACTTAAAATTTAGTTTATTTTAACTTAAAAGAACTTATCAGAAATATTCAAAACTTATCGGCATAAACTTTAACAAAAATATTTAATTTTTTATAATTTTTTAGCATTTTATAGCCGCCATTGATTCCGCGATCTTGCAGGTTGGTTTATGACAATCTGGACATCAGATTCGTAATCAGCGACCTCAAAAAAGATTTACGTAAATTGGATAAGATAAGTTTTTATTTGCAGGTTTTATTAAGATTTAAATAAAAAATGGGCATTTTGGCTAAGCTCAATGATTTTGGTTAGCATAATTCAAAAATCGGCTCTCTTACGTTTTTTAGAAATTAAATAACGAGTATTTAAAAAAATATATATCCCAATGGGTTGCGAAACAAGTGCTCTAGATAATTTTGAACTAAAAAATCACGATTCGTGCCACTGAGCGGCGGTCAAATCGATAAGGAACTCACACATTATTAAGAACCCTAATACTAAGGTGCATGCAAAAATTCAACCCGTTTCAATTTTTTTCCAACTTGCAATATTCGTATGTCGATTTTTTTTGGACTATTAGTGGTTGGTTTACATTGTTTGTTGGCTGTTTGGGATATATGACAAAAGCAACTAATTACTGCTTGTCGTTACTTGGGTTCGAGCGCTAATTCCGACCATAACAATATGACCAGGAAATGAATGTTTGTAAGACCCACCGACGTCGCTTCCTGAATATGGATGTTGCTTAAGTTATATAGTGTTTTTCATCATAATTCTCACAAAATTAATCGTAGTTCGCACTTACTCCGCCCAGTTGTTTTATTCACCTTAACTTCGGTTGCCTTCCACAAACAATTTACTTTAGAGTATAACTGTAAGGTTCATCAAGATATAGACTAGATCGTTAACTATGAGGATTAATGATGAGAGCGCATTAAACATCTGGTGCATAAAATGCCAGAGTACACATTAATAAATGCGCACTTACAATATTACTTTACCGCTGCCGGTACGGTGCAGTCTAACTTGCTATGATAAAGTGGGTTGCAGCCATCTCACTTTCGGCAAAATTCTTTCGTCTCTCTAAGAATCTCAAGCTCCGTTAAATCAATGAATGGGCTCATTTAGTGATATTTCCTTTATAATTTATTTTTGCATTTTCCATAAGTATTTAACCCTTTAAGTATACAGTGAAAAAACTAGACCGCTAGCGTTAATATTAACCCTAATATTTGATTTAGAATTCGTAACATATTTGAAGCGACCGACGGCGTGGATGATGTCACACCACTCCACTGGTTCTATACGTTATGCGGTTATATTCAGTTTAAGCGTTGAGTGGTAGGACTTACCACTCAACGGTTTAAGAGATTTCGTTGTAGGTACACTGTGCGGGTGTGGTGTTATTTTTCGTTATTTAACTTAAGTACTTCATTCTGTTATTTTATACATAAATATATGTGTTCTCTAGAAAATGGATACGTTAAGGCTGATTCCAACATTTTGCCGTGTGTAGACATTTTTATGGTTGTGGAATATTTTAATAATAATAAAGATTACATAGATAGATAGATAGATAGAAATATTTTATTTCCCACAATATGTATCTTACAAACTAAAATGGTTGTTTTGGTGTACACATGTATTGTTAGAACTAGATACATACTTCTGGCTCTTTCCGAGCCTTAGAGAAAATATCGCCTAGTTTGACTGTGGTTTATAGAATAATTGTCTATCTCAGATAATATACTACATTATAGATAACATACTACAATAAAGTAAGAATAGTAATAGCAACAATAATAAATGGTACGTATTTAAGCTAGCAGGCTGAGACCTGCAAATTTTAAATGATATTCAATGAAATTCAATGATATTTAATAAAATCTAAGCAAATGATATGATGTAGGTATATAGTGCCATTCATATTTATTTGTTGTGGCTACTCGGATTCCAAAAATACAAATGACCTGTTGTTTTAGTTGAGATCATCCTCAAAAAATTCGTTTAAGTTATAGAAAACATTGGTTTTTAGAATATTTTTCAATTCCTTTTTAAATAGATTTAAGGACGGTTTTTGCTGAACTCTTTCTGGAAGATGATTAAATATTTTTACACCTGCATATACGGGTCCTCTTCTGTTTACATCCAAATTGTATGATGGAGTTCGGTATATGTTTCTGTATCGTGTATCATAATTGTGGATATCAGATGGTGTGGAAAGCCTTTTTTGTTCTTTGTAAATTATTATACTGATTTTATATATGTACAAATTCGTTAAGGTAAATATTCTGTGCTTTTTAAAGTAATCTCTACACGAGTCCCGCGTATTTAGATTAAATAGTGCTCTTATGGCTTTTTTTTGTACTAAAAATGTTGTCTTAGCATTGGTTGAATTTCCCCAAAATTCTACTCCATATTGCATAATAGAGTAGAAGTATGCATAATAGACTGTTTTACCAACATTGAAACCGATGTTTTGTCTGATTGTATTTATGGCATAAACTGCATGGCTTAATTTTTTATTTAATTCTATAATGTGAGTTTTCCAGTCAAGCTGTTGGTCCAAATGAATACCTAAAAATTTAGTGGTAGACGTGGGGATGACATCTCCACCATTTGTTGAGATAACAGTATGAGGTTGTGTTTTGTTTGGTTGGAATAGAATATTAAAAGTTTTATTGACATTTAAAACCAGCTTATTGGCTGCGAACCAATCGCATAAATCCTCTAATAAAGTCTTTGTTATACCGATTAGATCGTCTAAATTTTTGTGCTGTAGCGTGATGCTTGTGTCGTCAGCAAATTGTGAGAATTTCGCGAGTGGGAAATTTGCTGCTACGTCATTTACGTATATTAAGAATAAAGTTGGTCCCAGGATAGAACCTTGCGGAACCCCACACTTTATGTGGCCCGGGTTTGTGGATACTTTGTTTACTCGCTCCCCCTCGATTGATGTTATTTTCACAGACATGGTGCGATCACTTAAGTAAGATTTAAACCAATCATGAACAATGCCCCGTATTCCATAATACTCCATCTTGTCCAGCAGAATTTTGTGGTCGACACAATCGAAAGCCTTCGATAAATCGCAGAAGACAGTAATTGGTATGTCTTTATTTTCTAGTATTTCATTTACATTACCGATTAAGTCGAGAGTAGCTGCCGTTGTATTTTTCCCACTTCTAAAGCCGTATTGTCTATCTGAGAATGTTTTATTTTTTTCAAAATATTTGGTAATTTGCTCCTTAACTGCAGCTTCCAGAATTTTAGAGATAACTGATAAAAGTGAAATTGGTCTGTAGTTCGATATATCGGTTTTCTCACCTTTTTTAAATAGTGGTTTAATTACTGCATGTTTAAGGCAACTTGGAAAAGTTCCTGTAATTAGAGATAAGTTAATTATGTAAGTTATTGGTTTTATAAGGTAGTCTACTACTTCGCTTATTATTGTTATTGGGATATCGTCTGAGCCTGTACTGTTTTTTTGTTTAAAATTTTTTATCAGTCGTTTTATTTCTGCTTCTGTCATTGGTGAAAAGAAAAATGAGTTATACTTATACGATTTTACTGTCGTTACGTAAGCCATAGCTTCTCTTTTGCTGGTTATGTTTTTTGTTAGTTCCTCTCCCACGTTTAAGTAAAATTTTTGAAATTCTGATGCCACTGCGAGTGGATCCCTGATTATTTCATTTTCTTGATTTAGGATATTAATGTCATTCTGTGTCTTAGCCGCTTTTTGTTTTATGTTTGAATCAATTAATTTCCAAGTAGATCTTATTTTGTTTGATGAGTTTGTTATATAATTATTTGCATAAATTTGTTTTGCAATGATTACGAGTTTTTCCAGTGTTTTACAATAGTTGCGCACGTAATTTTTGAAGAATATATTTGTGGTAAAAAATTTTTTAATATATAATAAAGAGCGTTTATTACGACATGATGTTTTTATCCCCTCTGTAATCCATCCCGGACATTTATTTTCATGATTGATCTTGATATATTTAACTGGAAAAGCCACATTAAAACAGCTGTTGAAATAATCATAAAAAACATCGCAAGCTAGATTTACATCAGTTTCTGTGTAGAGTGTACTCCAGTCTATTTCAGAAATTAAGTTTTTGAAAAGGATTTTATTTCTAGGACTGAATATTCTTTTTTCTATTTTTAGGGGTTCAGGACTGAGGGATACGTTTTGAAGAGTAATTTTTTGCCCATAATGATCGCTAAGACCGTAATCGTCATTTGAAGTATTTAGAAGTATTTCTGTATCATTGATCAGTATGTTGTCTACTAGAGAGCTTGAGTTGTTTACAACCCTTGTTGGAGTGTTGATGGTGGTGGATAAATTAAATACCTTTAGTAACGTTACAAATTCGTTTGTCTGTAAACTATCTTTTTCAAAGTGTATATTAAAATCACCACATATTACCAGCACATAATTTGGATATATTTCATTTATTTCTGATAATAAAGCGTAAAAAAGATCGAAGAAAACATTATATGACTTACCCTGACAAGTTGAGGACCTGTACATGCAGATTATTATCATTTTTAAACTTTTACTTACAGTTGCAGCGTATTCAAACTCTTTTTCTTTTGTTTCTGTCCGCAGGTTATTTATATTTTCGAAATCTAAGTTGTCTTTTGTTAAGATTAACACTCCACCGTGTATACTCGATTTTCTGCAGTAGCAGGATATTAGGTTGTAGCCATTAAATGGTGCGCAATAGTTCCTATCTAACAGCCAGTGTTCTGAAATGCATAAGACTTGGATTTCCGGGTTATCTTCCAAAAAAACTTGTATGTCACTCACTTTGTTGGATATACACTGAATATTTTGGTGAAAAATCGTGAAAGGACTGATTAGTTTTTTCGATGACCATGACTTCTAAGTATTCTTGGTTGATCTTGGGAGGTATGGGGTTGTTGGTGATGGTGTTCTTGAGACTCTTGCTGTGTCTGTTGGTATTGCTGTGGGTGTAAGTTTAAGTTGGGGATTGAGCTATCTTTGAAGATGTTCTCACATTCCTCCAGTGTGTATGTTCTGTCATTTATCCATAGTTTGGTGCTTCTTATGTAGGCTTTAGGGTTACCACTATTTTTAGCTTGTTCAAGATATGGCTGTAGTTTTTTTCTGACATCCTGGTCTCGGGCAGAATAATAATAATAATTCATTACATTCCCCGATTTTAGGTCTGATATCAATAGGCTACTATATAGTCCAGGGAAATGAGTAAAAAAAGTACCATGTGCGGGACTGTGACTCATCCAGGCAGAGACCACGATTTTTAGGTAGTATAGGTGTCAATAAATGAAACCTATATAAAATCTGCGGTCGATTTTCTGCATATGTTTATTTACAGCCATTTTAATGCAAAAAAATGGAAAAAACGTGTTTTTTCACACTTTTTCACTTGCCAGTAAAAAGCAAACTATCTTACAGATAAATCAAATGAATCACCTTGTAGGAAATTAAAAAAGCTTTAAAATGGCGGTTGTTAAATGTCGATATAGTTAATTGTTGCTAAGATAATTGCAAAATGCGGAATTTTATTCAATAAACAATATCTTGTGTAAAAAACAATCTACTGTTCTGTCCTTGCGTAAATAGTTGACTCTCATAGTGCTTAATATCTGGTAAAAATTTCAAATCGATTCGTCAAATAGTTTTTGCAAAATTGCATTAATTTATCCCAGAGACCTTTTTTTTGCAACCCCACCACGTCCAGAGAAATCAAAATACAATGATTCTACGGCCTCCACCTGAAAGGGAAAGACTTGATTTACCAAAATGCTTTATTAGATATCGAAAAAATTAATTTTCAGACCTGCAAAATGACGTTGCAAAAGAACTCAGATTTTTACCTTATAAACAAATAGAATAATTTTTTAACAATTGATTGTAGAGCATCGGTTTTTCGATATTTGAAAAGCTGATATTTTTACACGAATTTTGAAAAAAAAAGAAGGTCCTACGTCAATTTGGGGCAATTTTTTTTCAAAAATTCATAGCTCCTTTGTTTATAATAATTAAGAAACGTAACAAGCCCCATTTTAAGGGGAAGAGTTCAATTTTTAGTGTGTATGTGAATCGACAAATATTCTGTATTATTATAAATTACAGCGTTATTTATATCGAACAATGTGTTTCTTTTCACACTTTACAAATTCTATTGTTTATAACTTAATATAACAGTAATTTATATATTTAATTGTACACAAACCTTTCCTATAATTTTCAATAAGAATAATACAAAAATTTTGATAATGTATAAAAATATTTTTTTGTAAAATGTTTAAACAAATTACAGGTAATTATTACTCTCTTATTATTTTGGAGCAGGTGTGTTGAACCATAGAAAATTTCTACTGTATCATACAAACCATTATACATGACAAACGCTGTCACTACATGTACATTCACACGCGTGTTGTATACTTCTACGAAGGAAGTAATGGTTTGTTTTATTATTTATTAATAATTAATAATACGCAAATTAATAAGAGCACTTTTCATAAATTGTATGGTAATTTTGCATTTGAAAAATATCTTAAAAATGTAAATTATATTGAATAGTGTTTTTATTTAATAAATTTGAAAAATTCAATTGTTTATAACAATAAGATATATATTTACGTGTACATAAGCCTTTTCTACAACTTTCAACAAGAACAAAACAAAAAATTTTGATATTTTGCAAAAAAAAATTTTTTTTAAATGTTTAAACAAATTACATTGTCAATATTAATGTTAATAGTTTAACAGATTGAATATTATTAACGTACGCAAAAAGGTACCCCAAATTGAAAAAAGAAACATCAAAATCGGTTAACAAACACCAAAGTTATGACTTATGTGGTCAGTTTGAAGATGCTGTTTCAATTTTTGAATGCGCGGATTTGAAGGTTCCCCCTCCACAACCTCCGAGCTAAGTTGATTCGAGCCTCATTTTAGAAGCTTTGCCAACAGTTTTGAGAAAGTGCAGTCATTTTCAAATTTTTTACACTAAAAGTTGAACTCTTCCCCTTTAAAATGGCGCTTGTTACGTTTCTTAATTATTATAAACAAAGGAGCTATGAATTTTTGAAAAAAAATTGCTAACTTTGCCCCAAATTGACCTAGGACCTTCTTTTTTTTTTCAAAATTCGTGTAAAAATATCAGCTTTTCAAATATCGAAAAACCGATGCTCTACAATCAATTGTTAAAAAATTATTCTATTTGTTTATAAGGTAAAAATCTGAGTTCTTTTGCAACGTCATTTTGCAGGTCTGAAAATTAATTTTTTCGATATCTAACAAAGCATTTTGGTAAATCAAGTCTTTCCCTTTCAGGTGGAGGCCGTAGAATCATTGTATTTTGATTTCTCTGGACGTGGTGGGGTTGCAAAAAAAAGGTCTCTGGGATAAATTAATGCAATTTTGCAAAAACCATTTGACGAATCGATTTGAAATTTTTACCAGATATTAAGCACTATGAGAGTCGACTATTTACGCAAGGACAAAACAGTAGATTGTTTTTTATACAAGATATTGTTTATTGAATAAAATTCCGCATTTTGCAATTATCTTAGCAACAATTAACTATATCGACATTTAACAACCGCCATTTTAAAGCTTTTTTAATTTCCTACAAGGTGATTCATTTGATTTATCTGTAAGATAGTTTACTTTTTACTGACAGGTTGAAAAGTGTGAAAAAACACGTTTTTTCCATTTTTTCCATTAAAATGGCTGTAGATAAACATATGCAGAAAATCGACCGCAGATTTTATATAGGTTTCATTTATTGACACCTATACTACCTAAAAATCGTGGTCTCTGCCTGGATGAGGCACAGTCCCGGCCAAAACCTCATTTCCCTGGATTAATACTACTACTATCATCCTGAACTGTATTTACGGGATTTCATCCATAATTTTTAAGCACAGTTCATTATATTGGCGCAGTATTTGTAGGATAAATGCGGATCTAGGTAAATGGCCAATAACCGTTATCGCAAATACCAGAGAGCACTGGCCAAATAATAAGCAATTATTGATAAACTCCGGCGAACTTTTAATAACGGCAACTTACGGCGATTTTTAAGTTCCTTTAAGTTTCGCGCAATTCGAGTCGTTATTACCAAAACACCATTAGTAAACTAAGAACTCCCAACATTTTAGTTTTAATTACGGTCTTGGAAGGCGTTAATGAATACTAAATAAGAAAACAGCAAGGTTGTAACTTAATATTAATCCCACAAATCCCAATAACTAATTAAAAAGTTGGCGAATATTCCAAGGAAAGTATTAGAACGGCAGCTTATGTGTTATTAGGGAAACTTTCAAAGATGAAAAGGTTTAGTCTCATGTAACATGTTCACATAACAAAGGCTGCGAGAACTAGTGGCGTGAATCTTTGATGGGTTTCCAAATACATACAAGGTCCATGTTCACAATATGTAACGGGTGACCACGAAACTAGTCACCGCTCCTTTTGACTTTAATGTCCATATGATAAAAAAATTAAGGAACATGACAAATAACTGAGTACCGTTATTCGAAAAAGTAAATTTGTTGTTCATTAATCATTATGCATAAATATTGTTATTTACGATTTCACTGAGTTTTACTCTTTGCAAATACGGACAAGCATTTGATCGGCACATTTTTAAAACCGTAAATATCGCTTTTTGTCATTAGATTCTGAACAACTTCCAAGTGGCCGTCCGTCTGTCTGTTCGTCAGTCACATTTCTTGTAAGCATGGCAACTTAGGAACGAAAATTTCGACTGTATGGACATTTGGACAGTAAGTTAATGTTTTCTAGGGGAAGATCCCCTTTGTCTTGAACAAAATCGGTCCGTAAATATCAGTTATGAAACAATTAAAAATATGTATAAGATCAACTTTTGATACTGCTCTATTTGTATTTTGGTAATATAATTTATTGTTATTACATTGTTACAGACAAATGTAGATACACTTATTACTATTATTATTATTATTTCATCTGTAATAAAAATATATGAAAGAAATAGATCAAACCTTATACAGGGAGATTCATACTTTACCTGCAGATTCTATAGAGGAGAACATTAATTTTTTTGCTTAATAACTGGGGGTTAAATATTAATATTTACTAAGATACAGGGTGTTAAAGTTATAAAAATATTTCAGTAATGTTGTTCTATTTCAGTTATTTTTTCACACATAAACATAAAAGTACAAAAGGTACAATTAGATTTTTTTGACGTGAGAAAATCGAATAAGCTATAATTTTTGGTGTATCACATAGATGGCGTTACGTAAGCTATCTTGGTTAAACAAAATCCGTCATAACTTTTTTGTGCTTCGTTCATTTATAATCTCATTGCAAATTTTTTATAGGAGAAATTGTCGAATTACGTTCACCCACCTTAATATTTATTTAATCTATTAAAAACGGTTTTTGGAGAACAAGCATAATATGCATCAATTGCCCGATAATATCGACTTTATTCTTTTTTTTTTTGATTTTTGTCATTTGGTCTTGTCAGTCAAAAGGTATACCATTTTTTGTGTAATACGCATACGCTCGCACTCGCGTTAGTTGAAAAAAATATTTAGCTCCGATAGTTTTGTTCACTTTTTGACGCGCTTTCACGGATTTTCAACTTATCTGCTTAATATATCTTGTACTAGTAATCGGATGGGAATTTAAAAAATATTTGCTTATTTGGAATAAAATTCTTAAAAAATATAGACCTGTCCGATATGTATTGGTCATCCGCCATCTTGGAAAAAAATAGAAAACACCAGAAATAGCCGAAAAAATCAAAATTAAATATCTTTTCTATAAGTACGAGTAATTTCACCAAAGTTGGCAAATATAATATACCAATCCCGGACACCGTATGTCAAACAGAACGGTCAAAGATGGCGGACGAAATAAAATTTTTAATTCTTCGTCAATTATCAAGGAGGCGTTGTACGTCACTTTTTTTTTCGATTGTACGTTATTTTATGTACTTTTAGGGGATAGAGTTCATTTTTTTTTTAATTTTCAAAGAGTTCGTTTTTTTTATTTTCAAAAAAAGTGCATTTTTACAATTTTCAAAAATGTATTTTCTTTTTGAAAAAAAAATGCACTCTCTTTGAAAATTAAAAAAAAATGAACTCTATCCCCTAAAAGTACATAAAATAACGTACAATCGAAAAGAAAAAAAGTGACGTACATCGCCTCCTTGATAATTGACGAAGAATTAAAAATTTTATTTCATCCGCCATCTTTGACCGCTCTGTTTGACATACGGTGTCCGGAATTAGTGTATTATATTTGACCATAAATGAGTTTTATTTTTGCCAACTTTGGTGAAATTACTCCTTCTTATAGAAAAGATATTCGATTTTGATTTTTTCGGCTATTTTTGGTGTTTTCTATTTTTTTTTCCAAGATGACCAATACATATCGGACAGGTCAATATTTTTTAAGAATATTGCTCCAACTAAGCCAGTATTTGTAAAATTCCCATCCGATTACTAGTACATACAAAGGCGTAGAAGGGCCAATAAAAATTTTTACAAGTTTCAACCAAAATGCACTTTGATTGTTGCAATTTTAACTCAATGATTGTAACTTCGACCTACAATTGTAACTTCGCACTTACAATTAACTTCGACTTACAATTGTAACTTCGGACTTACAATTGTAACTGCGACCTACAATTGTGACTTCGGACTACAATAATATCGTTGATGCGATCGTTGATGAGAGAATGTAGAAGAACACACTACCATGCGTGACGCGACACCAATTTATTTATTAAGGGGCGCCAGTCGCGTTCTGCCCCGTTCTTCCACTCCCAAGCGGGTTCGAGATAAGATATTACTCGATAGACAAGTAATAGGCCGAGGCTGCACTACCTTAGATTATCAGCAACGCTCTTCTCTAATAAAAAATCTATTTTCCTCTCTCTAATAAGAATTTGGTCTTTCTCTTTGACGGGATTCCACCTACTAATAATGGATTCTACAATTAATAATTCCTGAAAACTCGCATAAAGAAATTCCTATCGAGCTCCCGTAAGGCGACCAGAACACTGAGTTTCAAACTTGCGGAATCATGAGACTCCGATTAACTCACTGTTTCCGGTCTTCCAAACGAAAATCTTCAAGTGATTAAGAAACTAACAACAAGTCATAATATCAATAAAATGCAAATAGTTTTTTTAATACCATTTATTTAATAGGTATAAAACAAGTACAGTGAAATTTTGCAATATCCTATCCAATAAATTATATAATGTGAAAGAATCACGCCTCCCCAACTAAGGCAAGATAAATTTTACCATACAAATGAGAGCGTGCGCTAACAATCGATTTGGTAGAAGAGATTCATGCAACTTCTCCAGAATTTAATGCAAGCTTTTTAAAATGTATGAATTTTGGTAATTGTGGTAATTATGGCTGACTGAGAATAATATAAAAATATTTTACTTAAAAAATTTTGGTTCGCTTTTGATTAACTTGTTATATTATTCACAGGACGGAGTTCGACTAATAAATAAGTTTAATAACGTTAGGTCAATCTCACGACTTACTAGTCCCCATGTATGTTCAATATAGGGAAAATGACACCGTCTCGCCTTCGAGCAAATTTTTGGCAAAATAGATTTTTGTCTTACTTATGCACAAGGCGCTTTTCTTTATAACTTTATCATTTGGCTTTCCTACCATCGCTTTGTATTGATCAATCAACTATTTTTATGTGAGAAACCGGCCTTGTCCATTTTTACTGTTCCAATATTTGCCTAAGACGCTACACGCCTTCACTACATTTGTCGATTTCACCCTTTTTTGATACGTAAATAGTTAAAATTTTATATTTATTCTTATGAATGATATCCATAATGACTGTATCTTCATGGTCACTATCTTTTATGGAGGAATTAAAAAGTTAAAAATAATTTCATAAAAGTATAATGTCTATTATTTCTTGACCAAAAATACTTTTATTTTTGGTTCATTTTTCCATGACCACAATATACTTTCACTCTCATGGCCTGGACCAAAACATATTTTCCTAAGTGAAAATTCGGTGTTTCTTCTAATTTTCACCTGGTTGTGCCTTTTGTCTGAACGAACTCATATCGGTCTTTTTGTGCTAGCTTATGACTCTGAAGCCTTTCAGACTTGTATGTTATGGTCGAAAATATCTTTAAATGATTTTTTTTTTACCTAAGTCGAATTTTTATTTTGCCTTCGACTTAGGTCGATTCTGGGAGGTTCTACAACAAGAACAGAACTACGAACAGAACTGATTGTGGCGCATTTATTCTCTATCATCTGGATAATAATTGTAAATCGAAGTTACAATTGTAGGTCCGAAGTTACAATTGTAGGTCGAAGTTACAATTGTATGTCGAAGTTACAATTGTAAGTCCGAAGTTACAATTGTAGGTCGAAGTTACAATTGTATGTCCGAAGTTACAATTGTATGTCCGAAGTTACAATTGTATGTCCGAAGTTACAATTGTAGGTCGAAGTTACAATTGTAAGTCCAAAGTTACAATTGTAGGTCGAAGTTACAATTGTACGTCGAAGTTACAATCGTTTAGTTAAAATTGCAACAATCAAAGTGAATTTTGGTTGGAACTTGTGAAAATTGTTATTGGCCCCTCTACGCCTTCGTAAGTACAAGATATATTAAGCAGATAAGTTTAAAATCCGTGAAAGCGCGTCAAAAAGTGCATATAACTTTTGACGCACACAAGATTTTTGGGCGCAAATATTTTTCTCGTAATCAGGAGGTCATAATACATTAGAATCAACAATAAAATTTCAGGTGGAATGTTGTCGCCGAAAAAAATTAAATTAAATCAATTCGACTGCACTGTTTTTTTGGTACTCTTATCATTAGAAAAAAATCAAATGAACACAGTTATTTACAAAAACCCATATTTGTGCACATAATTTTTTAAATAAAAAAATTGTACAAGGGTTAACTCGGTAAACTTTTCAGATTATCATTCATGCCATTTCTGAGAGTATTCTCTCAAATTTTCAGCGAGCTCAGAAAATTTCCGAAGCAAAAATCTAAATGCATTGGATTAATGAGCCAAATGGGCAAAAAGTAAATATCAAAACAAAGCTCCCAGATTGTTTTCAAATCACGTGTTTGCCAATAATTCGCGGGGCTTATTAAATTTCAAAATCGTCCTTTTTCTCTGCAATATTTACGTAATAACTTCTGCCTGCATCTAAAACCGCTTTATGTTTGTGTTGAGGCGCACACGTGCGTATAATGGCGACGGCTAAGTCAATTTAAGCGCTATTTTATACAAATTTAGTCATTTTTAACGCGCGTCACTACACTTTGTCGTTACAAGAAAGCCCAGAGATAGCCTTTTGGCTAAGAAATGATAGAAAGGAGGACGGAGAGACGTCGTTTATGTCTCGAGAAAAGCTTAACTTATCTCGACCCCGTGTTTTACGACGTTTTTTCTCTAATGTTCTACCTGCGTAGTACGGCAGGTCATTTATGGCCTTATAGGTTATGTTTATGGTGAAATAAATAATACAGATTGCCAACCTTTTCCACTTTCATATAATAAAGCTTGATGGATGTTGGTGTCATTGTAACTCATTTTATATTGTATCAGCGGTAAAGTTGATGGCGTAAAATTTATGTTCCTTCGACAAAGTGACAAAACAATAACTTCACACTTTGCTACATACAAGTATCCACTAAAAAAATGATCTACTCTTTGGAGAATATATTCTCCTCTTTTTTAATTAAATCTAATTTTCTGGACGGTAATCCATTATTTTAAAATTTAAAAATTAATTTAGTCATAGTTATAATTTTGTTAAATTAATCAAGATAAAATCTCACAGTTTACACAATATGGTAATTTTTAGTGTCATATACTAAAGATATAGCAGCCTAAGTTTAGAAAAAGAATAATAAGAAAAATATCTCATTTTATTTCACGTCCATAAAAAAATACAAAAGGCAAATATTATTGGAAACTATATTTACTAGACCACAAAAGTGTATTATGGCTTGCAATGTATTATACATATACAATATTCATATACATACATATGTACAGACATTTTTTTTAAATCACTTTCTCGTGTTCCTTTCACCCCAAAATGTAAATATACAGCGTGCCCCACTTTTAACGGCTCCCATTCCATATCTCAGTTATTAGTCATCTGATTTCAACCAAATTAGGATTGGTCGTTGGTAACATTTTTATTAAAAAAAAGGGTCGATTTTTCGAGAAGTCGTATTACTCATTTTTTTACTGAAAAACTAAAGCAATATTAGTGATCAGCACAGTTTAGAACCCCAATATCCAAACTTTAACATTTTGATATATATATACACCACCGTGGTGTATTAAAATTGTGTAATAAAATTGCCCCGTATCCAGACAGGATTTTGTTTTCATAGTAAAATTACCGTCGTTGCGTGTAAAATTACCCCCAATTGTAATGGAATTTTACCCGCAAAGAGAGTGTAAAATTTCTATTTACCTTATATTTTGGGTAATCCTCCCTGATAAATGGAATTTTACGCCCTCTTTGCGGGTATAATTACACTGAAATTTTACACGCAACGACGGTAAATTTACCCTCATTTTTTATAGTGAAGATTATATTTTCATTTTATTCCGTCGAAGGGTTGGGGGGTAAATGGGGGTTAAATAGGTAAATCAAGCAGGTAAGAGTTCATAAAATTGTTATTTAGTATAAACAAGAGAAGCTAAGGTCTCAAAAAATGTTTTGGCATTAGTCATCCCCATTACCACCCCCACCCCATTATTAAACGGGATGAAAATAAATTGTGATTTAGTGTGTGTACAAGAACCAAAAAACTGAAAATATGTTTTTACTTCATCCACCCCCGTACCACTACCGATGTGGGATATCGTTTTATGGGTTTTTGGGGTAGACGATGTCAAATATTATATTATTAAAGTTCCTTAAACAATTATGTCCACATACAAATTTTTTTCGTTGTGAGAGACTTGGGTAGCAAATCTGAAGGTGGAAGTATATTTAGAGAGTTGTAGATTTTTAAAAAAACTCTTCAACTTTTCTTCAACTCTATTCACATTTAAAAAATACAGAGCATCTCTTAAATATTTTTTAAACAATTTGCAGGTTCGTCTGGCAAACTTTTAATCAACAAAATTAAATAACTAAATTGTGAAATTAAAAAAAGATAACAATTTTACAAATTTGTAGTGAAACATAATTGTTCAAATGAATTGATGATTTTTTTATCTCGAACAAATCTGGCAGGTAAGATAAAAAAATTAAACTTAATTTTTTTGAGCCACCCTACTGTACATTTAGTGAAATATTTCAAATTGGCGTTAATTAGTGCACAACCTAAATTTAAATTATTCACACTAAAAAATTAAATACCAATTATAAATTGTCCATCCATGACAAGTGTGCGGAGAGGAAATACAACATTAAAACTGTTAATATTATTTAATTAAAATAAAACATATACTCGTATAAAAACATTTTAATTAAGCACAACAATGGAATCTATCAATATTAACATATTTAATAAAACGCAACTCCAGGCAAAATTATAAAATAATACACATTTGTTTTAAGCTTGTGCTGGCAAATTTAATTAAATAATCCACATGATCATCGGATGAAAAACATGAAAGGAACTAATTTGTCTTTGAGAGAAATTTCAATTATAGATTAACAGTTGGTTAGGAAAATGTAGGAAAATATGAACTTAATGAAATGAAAATAAAACTAGATATAGTAATATTAATAAAAGTCCCGTCACCGGCCTCCTGTTCTGTACGGTCTGTGATTTTAATTTAACACATAAATCAAAACCGCTGCCCAAGGAATCACTACTTTCACATCCAGATTTTCTATTCAAGTCACTCACAACGAAAAAATTTTGTATGTGAAAATAATTGTTTATGGAACTTTAATAATCTAATATTTGAAATCCTTTACCACAAAAACCCATAAAACACACATCGGTAGTGGGGTGGAGGTGGTAGTGGGGGTGGATGAAGTAAAAAAATATTTTTAGGTTTCTGGTTCTTGTACACACACTAAATCACATTTTTTTCATCTCCTTTAATGGGTAAAGGGGGTGGCTAATGCCAAAAATATTTTTGAAACCTTAGCTTTTCTTGTACATACTAAATACCAATTTTATAGTCTTACCTGCTTGATTTACCTATTTACCCCAAATTTACCCCAATTTACCGGAAAAAGATTAAAATATAATCTAGTTCTAGATCTCGTTAAAGTACATAGATAGATAGATAAATAGATAGATAGATAGATAGTTAGATATTTATTTCTGTGACTTCTTACATAAGTACAGATATTGCCATGGAGTTAATTCTAAAAGCAAGATAACAAGATAATATGGACAAATATAATTTAAATTAACTAACTTTAATTAATTTAATTCATTAAAATTTCAAATAAAAACATTACAAAAAACATTACAACACATTTCAAGTAAAACTATATAAAAATAAGCACTATAGTAATTTAGAGTTCCAAAAACTCTTCCACGGAATAAAAGCAATTATCGACTAGAAACGCTCTTAAGTTTTTGTTTGAACTTTTTTATTGGCATGCAATTTTTTATATCTGAGGGCAATTTATTGAATAAATAACTACCTGCACATAATGGGGACTTCTTATATAAAGAAAGGTTATACCGTGTGTGTAGTCGCGGGCTAGGCATGGGGAGTAGAATTACAACATCGCGGGTGCCAGCTGGCTGAAATGAAATAACAGAGCTGGGATG
The DNA here is from genome assembly GCA_936432065.2 of Rutpela maculata. NCBI lineage: Eukaryota > Metazoa > Arthropoda > Insecta > Coleoptera > Cerambycidae > Rutpela > Rutpela maculata. The sequence continues at coordinate 394,508,412 of OW386285.2, forward strand.
TCCACCGACAGACGAATTTACGGCTGCCGGTGTTGTCAGATCTCTCGCGCTACGTGAATGTACATGCCTAACGGGAAATTACACGCACGGTATCTACTTATACAGTATCGGAAGATTTTGGATTTGGGTGGCAGGCATAGTTTCAACGGCTTGACAGACCGCCTACAAATAAAGGCGTGTACCAGTGCTCTAGTAGAGGGAGCAAATAATGACGCGCTATCAAGAAAACACGTACATCATTGCTATTAAAAATTTCAGTACCATTTATTCAAAGGAAGGATGTAGTTGGCTCTGTTCAGTATAGGTAATATTATTACGTCCTTTTATAACTGAAATTATTTAACCCGTTTTACTTTCAAAACGAGTCAAATAATTCTTTACATTTCCCGCAGACAGAGCTGCCCACGCACATGTGGTGGGGAAAGCAAGTGGCACGAGTAGGATGTGTCATACGATAAAAAAGAATAGCCTAGTTGCTTCGCTCTCGCTTGCTCTCATTGCCGACCCAAATGAAACATTTTCTGACACTATATATCTCGTCTTTGTTGCGAGTTTGATAACAGTGATTGTAAGTTTTTAATTTATGTTTATTTATATATATGTAAATTAACAATTTATACAGATATATAGATGCCACAGTCAATATTTTCTCTCTTTTAAAAGTATCTCTACATGATTCTATATAACCTAAATTAAATATTAATCTTATGATTCTTTTTTGCATTATAAATACTCTTTGCATGTCTGTACTGTTTCCATATGAAATTATGTTATAGGAAATTTGAGAGTATACTAAGGCATAATAGACATTTAGGAGCGATTTTTTGTCCAAACTATTTTTTAAATTTGTGATAGCGAAACAGGATTGTCCCAATTTTTTACATAAATGTTTCACTTGACTTGTAAAGCTGAGATTCGCATCAATTATAGTTCCCAGGAACTTTATTTCTGGTTGAAGCGATACAGAATGACTATGTAAATTTATATTAAAATTATACTCCGTTCTTTTTTGTTTTGTAGTAAAATGAATGCAAACTGTTTTACTATAATTTATTATAAGCCTATTTCTAAAACACCAATCACTGAACAAATGTAAAAGATCGTTCACATTTTTCGCTAGTTATTCAGGAGTTTTTGCGGTAATTATAAAAGATGAGTGGTCTGCATACATGTAAACATTTGCAGAGTTTATATAGTGTGGTAGATCATTTACATATAGCAGGAATATCAGAGGACCCAGCACACTACCCTGAGGTGTTCCAATATTTAGCTCATGTTCATATGAAAGAGAGTTTTCTATTTTTATTTTAATTTTCCTATCCTATCTCTAATACCTAGCATATTTAATTTGTGTGAAACAAAAGACAAATCTAACGTGTCAAAAGCATTTGAGAGATCAAAGAAAACTCCAATTACATAATTTGTGGCATCTACTTCCTCATATACATTTTGAATTAGTTCATTTGTAGCGGTTTCTGTAGAAAATTTACTTCTAAAGCCATGTTGAGACGATGTTAATAATTTTTTTCATTTAGAAATAAAATAATTGTATTTGCGATTAATTTTTCAATAATCTTAGAAAAAACACTTAAAAGTGAGATGGGTCTATCATTGTTAATTTCGTCTTCATTTCCTTTTTTAAACACAGGTATAATTAATGCCGTTTTTAACCTATTCGGGAATTTACCCGTCAAAATTGACTTGTTAATGATGATATTATTATGTGTACCAAATTTCATGTTAATATCTCAAACGGTTCCAGAGTAAACGTGCGCATAAAAAAGTTACAGACAGACCGACAGACAAACAGACCAAAAGACGAAGATTTTTTTCGCTCAAACTTAATATCTCGACGTTTCATGACATTCTAAGCCTACTTGAACAATAAAATTCTTTTAAAACTTTCTTGTCGTTACTATACTTCTACTGGATGTGGAAGTAAAATTACGAAAACATTTTTCTTCAAAAAAAGTCACTAAAAATTAAGAAACAAAATTTCACCGTTAAACTCGTTATGACCGCCCCGGAGTACTGCTACTACTTTACATCTCTCTTTAATATTAACTTGCTCATAAATGTATAAACAAGTAGTTATGTTTTACAATTAATTATTTTTTATTTATTTGCTTTTATCATGATTAGAGAATATTATTTAGGTATTATGCAAATCACAACTTACACACTTTTTATTTATTATGAAAATACCTACTTTCTGTATATTGTTGCCCTAATCTGAGCTAATATGCTAGTTAGATAAATACTTTAAAACACTTATTATTGGAGAACCAATCAAAACAACTACTCTCCTAGCTAATACTGACGAAATATTGAATTACATGAAAGGATTCTTAGCATTTTAAAGAAAAAAAAAATTGAAAACACTTAAATCATTTATTTACATTTAGTCATTCACACTTTTTTTTATTTAATATGAAATTATCTACTTTCTGTATATTGGTACCTTAACCGGGTCACGCTAATATACTACTTAGGAAAACACTTTAAAACACTCATTATCGGAAAACCAATCAAAACAACTACTCTTCTAGCTGATACTGACGAAGTATTGAATTACATGATAGGATTCCTGGCATTTTAAGGCAAAAAAAATATATTGAAAATACTTAAATTATTTATTGGAATTCAGTCATTCACAACAATTATTATTGAACCTTACATTCTATTTCAACTCTAGAAAAGTTGTACAAGTTTTTTCGAAGTCGTTAGTTCTCATCAGTACAGTATAGAAACATTCATTCATTATTTACAAGCCTATTCTTGATTTATTTTTTACAATTAATTATTTTTTATTTATTTGCTTTTATCATGATTAGAGAATATTATTTAGGTATTATACAAATCACAACTTACACACTTTTTATTTATTAAGAAAATACCTACTTTCTGTATATTGTTGCCCTAATCTGGGCACGCTAATATACAGTTAGGTAAATACTTTAAAACACTTATTAAAGTAGATAATTTCATATTAAATAAAAAAAGTGTGAATGACTAAATGTAAATAAATGATTTAAGTATTTTCTATTTTTTTTTTCTTTAAAATGCTAAGAATCGTTTCATGTAATTCAATACTTCGTCAGTATTAGCTAGGAGAGTAGTTGTTTTGATTGGTTCTCCAATAATAAGTGTTTTAAAGTATTTACCTAACTAGTATATTAGCGTGCCCAGATTAGGGCAACAATATACAGAAAGTAGGTATTTTCATAATAAATAAAAAGTGTGTAAGTTGTGATTTGCATAATACCTAAATAATATTCTCTAAGTAGTTATGTGTTTGTAATTTAAATAAATAAAGTAAATGCTCTGAATAACAGTTATTATTTACGTTTAAAGGTGCAGTATAGATAAAAATAAAGCCCAAGAAAATATTATTTATTATGATGCAAATTATTAATTATTACAATATAATTAATCTTCGTCGCTGTCCTCATGAATAACTACGTGAATATTTTCTGATGTAACTATATTAAATAAAACTTTTGCTGGACGTACTATGCGGGAAAGATATCGGGCATGAGACATGTAATATACGGCTACGGCTATATGTGAACAGTATTCTACCGTTCGTATGCCATTGGGACAGTCGCAGCAATATCGGCGTATGCTTTGAATTGTTCCATTAGGTATCTAATCAATGTAAGTATGGTAAGTTTTACTGTTGATATGCCTTGATCTTACTTCCAGTTGTAATATGTTGGGCGCGGCTTCTCTATAAATATTAGATGCGTTTTAATTACACTGATGTATTAAATACACTGTGAGCTACAATTAAAGAAAAGGATGGATTTTTTGCTTATCTTTTGCGGGAGAAAGCGCAAGCTATATCTTAAAAATTCAATTTTTTACGATTTCCGAAATAAGGGGAAATTCGCGGATTAAGTGTTTAAGGCAATCCACGATTTTTATACGCCCTCCGGATTCGGATTCAGCAGAAAATTTTACATCAAATACGACACTTTCCAGCTTTATGCCTGACGGGTACTTAGGACTGAAAGATAAACGTCTCCAGAATCTGGACTATTAATCTTGTTTGACAGATTATAAGTACACTTAATTTCAAAAAAAGTAGTACAACTCTTAGATAAGAACATGGCCCTTTTTTAGTTGTCTGAATTATTTTTTTGACAGTAAATTATTGAAATTAACGTAATAATGGAAATGTAGATGTCAGTTGTAATTACGTAAGTTGATAAAGATATGTTGATAAAATTTTTGAAAAATTCTGGAAATAGACTAAAAATAGAACCAACATAAGTTTAAGACATTAGACGAGATTACTTTTGTTAAAGTTGCGCCCAACGTATTAAAACTGGGAATAAGATCAAGGCATATTAACAGTAAAACTTACCACATTTACACTGATTATATATACCTAATGGAATGACAATTCAGAGCATACGCCGATATTTCAGCGACTGTCCTAATGAAATAAGAACGGTAGGATGCTGTTCACATATAGCCGCAGCCGTATATTACTTCTCTCATGCCCGATATCTTTCCCGCATAGTACGTCCAGCAGAAGTTTTATCAAATATATTTAAAATTAGAAAATATTCACGTAGTTAATCATGAGGTCAGCGACGAAGATTAATTATATTGTAATAATTAATAATTTGTATCATAATAAATATTTTCTTGCATTGTATTTTTATCTACACTGCATCTTTCTTACTCTTAACGTAAATAATAACTGTAATTCAGAGTATTTACTTTATTTATTTAAATTACAAAACACATAACTTTAAATTACAAACACATAACTACTTGTTTATATATTTATGAGCAAGTTTATATTAAAGAGAGATGTAAAGTAGTAAGTACTCCGGGACGGTCACAACGAGTTTTTATTTTTTTAAGAAGTGTTGCATCCATTTTATTTGAATGCACTTTTTGGTGATAATATTAGACATAGAAAGCTACATTATATATTTTTTTCTGTGACTGTACCTCTGTGTGAACTATGAAAAAAAAAAATAAGAATTTTTTTATTTTTATTTTTTTTTTAATAGTAAATATAGTTGAAAAATTCTACAAAAAATATATAATATAGAACAATGTATTATCTAACAAAAAGTTTTCGTTTTATTAGTTTAGCTGCAATAGTTTTTGATAAAATAATTTTCAATAATACCCTCTCTAGCCTATATATGGTCAATTATCTCAAGAACGCAGGAAGATCGGAGGCTGAATTTGTGTCAATAGTAACTTTATTACTCACCGACGTCATAACGTAAGTTATTTTGAAAATGTATTTTATGAATATTTTTGAAACGTGTTCTGTAGTACTGTCGAATTGATTTAATTCAGATTTCTTTTAGCGACAACATTCCACTAGAAATTTTATTGTTGATTTTTATATACTATGATCTCCTGATTAGAAAAAAAAATATTTGCGCCCAAAAATCCTAATGCGTCAAAAGTTATATGCACATTTTGACGCACTTTCGCGGATTTTCTACTTATCTGCTTAAGGTAGTACTGTCGATACTGCAGGAGTCAAAAGTATACACTCTCTCGTTTGATTTGCGCAGTATTTAGACTAGGCAACGTCGCGATGAAGTGAGAGAGAATTGACAATGATTTACCAAAATCGTCTATTCAACTGCCTTCGAAATCACTAAACGTCAAAAAATGCCACTTTCGATTCGTTCGTGCCGAGCCGAATTTTCCAATTACGATGTGCAATTTACAATCAGGTTTAACTGGAAGTCTTCCTCTTTACGTCGCGACATCGTACGGCCACCCCGCTGGTGTTTTTCCAAAAATATGAACGTGTCAAGATCGCACGTTTTTGCAATTTTTCCCGTTCCGAAATGCGAGCCATTGTTCTTTGCTATTTTTCTTTTGCGAATGTTCTTTGCTATTTTTCGCAGATATCTCTGGAACCATGAGAGCTAGCACGAAATTAAAAATGAGGTTAAACGAGTATTTTCACCACAAATCTTTTTGCTACCGTCAGCATTTGGGCGGAATTGGGAACTTTTCATTTTCCGGTAAAATTACGCCATTTTGTCGCCATAATTAATCGGTAGTTAATTGAAATTGATCTCATATACGATGTCCACTTAAAATCATGTATCAACTAGACGCTCCATTAATCTCCACCCTTCAAAACAAAGGTTTCTGGGAAATATGATTTTTTTAAGATGAAATGGTTGAAGATGTATATAAAAAAATATATATATTATGGTTTATTAAACATTTTAGGGAAAGTTGAGAACGGTGTTGTTAAAGTTACCAAACACAAAAAATATTAGAGAGAATTTTTATTTTTTAGAAAATAAAGAAAAAAAAATAACCAAGAAATCGTTATTATAAGATTAATTACTAACAAAATGAAATATTATTATCCGTAACATTACTAGTCATTTATATTTTATTAGATTTAATATATACGGCTGTGCTAATCAAACATCGTTGATGTTATTTTTAATAAAGAACTTTTATGAAACCTACATTCTCATATTTCATGCATTTTTAAATTTCGCGAGCATTGTAACTTCTTTTACAACGTTGCCACGTCTAATAAACTACGATATAAAAAGTAGACTTTTAACATTTAATCGCTAATTACTACTATCACATGCTCTGAAGCTGTACTTTTAAGAGTCTAAAATGTTTTATATATTATTTTCTCTCGTTCCCTCCTTTTTAATTGAAATCTGAACGGTACTTTTTGTAAAATATGATGAAACCTGTGATTTCTCATAAGTATCAATGTTTATTCGCTAATAATTACTACTATGACATGCTTTAAAGCTGTACTTTTAAGTGTCTAAAATGTATTGTATATTATTTTCTCTTGTTTTCTCCTTTTTAATTGAAATCTGAACTGTACTTTTTGTAAAATATGATAAAACCTGTGAGATCTCAATATTAAAAGCATAAAATTTCAAATGTCAATACTTTTTTACTGGTTCTCTGTAGCTCTTCAAAAATTTAATTGGAACATTATCTTACCATAGTCTTCTAATATGCCGAGTTTTATTAAATTCTGAACATTAATTCTAAGACCGACAGTACTACCTTAATTTATCTTGTACTAGTAAACAAATGGGAATTTTAAAAATACTGACTTATTTGAAATAAAATTCTTAAAAATTATAGACCTATCCGCCATCTTGAAAAAAATATAAAACACTAAAAATGTCCGAAAAAATAAAAATTGAATATTTTTTCGATAAGAAGGAGTAATTTCACTAAAGTTGGCAAAAACAAAACTCATCTATGGTCAAATTGAATGCACAAAACCAGGACACTCTAACTCAAATAGAACGCTCAAAGATGGCGGACGAAATAATTTTTTTTAATTTTTCGTCAAGTACCAAGGAGGCTTTGTGCGTCACTTTTTTTCGATTGTAGATTCTTTTAGGTACTTTAAGAGGATAAAATTCAGTTTTTTTTTATTTTCAATAAAAGTGCATTTTCTACAATTTTTAAAAATGCATTTTCTTTGACTTTCCATTTTTTCATATATTATTATTATTATTATCATGCGTATGCTTAATAAATTTCGTTATCAAATTAATGAAGATTAATTTTGTATTAAATTTTTGAAGTCATACGAGACTTTCTATAGTATATTTCATTTTGTTTCGATGAAAATTGGGTGAAAATTAATGAAGATTAATTTTGTATTAAATTTTTGAAGTCATACGAGACTTTCTATAGTATATTTCATTTTGTTTCGATGAAAATTGGGTGAAAAAAAAGGAGGGTCAGGGAAAATGCATTTGCGGAAAAATGAACTTTCTCCCTTTTATGTATAGCCCAGTCGACGTAGGTATTTACCAACAAAAAATTGCAAACTGTGTAAACTTTTTTTTAATGAGTTCGTGAAAGTGTATAGACTAATATCCTGAAAAGTTTACATTTCGCTCGGGTGCAGAACAAAAAAGTGAAAAAAAAATTTTTTTCATCCATTTTTTCAAAATTTTGAAATTAAATCAAGCTAGAAAAAAATAAAAAATACAGATGGATAGATCACGTATTTACGAACAAAAAATGTCCCAACAAAATTTATCGTTAAAGCCACGGTTTTCTCGGAAAAAAATTGTCAAGTGTAACGTTATAACTCGGAGCGAGATCTATGCGTGCACGCGCTTGAATACGCATGACTGTGACACCGACGCACTGAATTACATGGATGGATGGGAAAAATATACTTAAATATATTATCACGCCCGAACTCAATCGTCGCAATAAACAATATAGAAACAAATAAAAGCCTTATTATATTTTTTGAATTTTCGAACACAAAATCGTTTACTTGTATGCATTTTTTCGAAAATATGATCAATCAGATCATGGTAAGAAATTGCGATTTTCCAGATCTTATCCTTATAACTATGAAAATATCTTTGATTGTTTTGAATACAAATTCTGGAACTTTGCCAATACATTAACAAATATATAAGGAATCCATTGGATACAGCTGAAATGTGGATAGGTGTACCTGTAATAAATACAATACAGTAAAGGCACGTAAAAATTCATGCGAGCGATTCAGCGGGTATGTGTGGTGTCTGTGTATGCATTGATAATTACATATTTTCCCTCCATACTCACTATTTATCCTCGTATTCACTAAGAAAAATGTTTAAAACGTGTAATCAGAAAGAGAAAAAAGCTTTATTTTACTCGCTAGAATAGAATTTTTAGAGGTTCCATAGTATGCATTTAACAGTGCGCTAGCCGCGCAGAGTGACAAGGTTACTTCACTATTTTTTCCAGGAATACCATGGCATGGCTTTAGTGAAAAATTTTATTATTATTATTATATATTTTTGTTCAGAAACACGTGGTCTATCAACTTATATTTTTTATTTTTACCTGCCCTGACTTAATTTAAAAATTTTTTCATTTTTTTTTTGATGTTCTGCATCCGAGCGGAATGTAAACTTTTCAGGATATTATTCTATACATTTTCACGAACTCATAAAAAAAAAATTATTCAGTTTGCAACTTTTTGTGGGTTTCACTATAAAAATGTTCTCTATCGTCTGGGCTAGTACCTAAAACAACCTACAACAGAAAAAAACAAAAAGTGGTGCACAACGCCTCCTTGATACTTGACAAAGAATTAAAGAATTTTATTTTGTCCGCCATCTTTGACCGTTCTATTTGACTTAGAGCGCCCGGGTTTAGTGCATTATATTTGACCATAGGTCAGTTTTATTTTTGCCAACTTTGGTGAAATTACTCCTTATCGAAAAGATATTCTATTTTGGGCAATTTTTTGTTTTTTATTTTTCCAAGATGGTTTACATATCGGACAGGTTTATATTTTTACATGTCAACGTCAGATTTAATATGTACACCCTCAAAAACCCGTATATACCACCCCCACCTCATTATCAAAAGGATGAAGAAAGAAAATTGCGATTTGGTGTGTGTACCAGAACCAAAGGCCTCAAAATTTGTTTAAACATCTTCCACACCTACTACCACCCCCATTACCACCTCCGCCTCATTATTAAAGGGGGTAAACAAATAAAAATTTCTGGCACCCTTTACCAAACTCAGTCCATTATTAAAGGAGGTAGAACAATAAAATTGTGATTTAGTGTATGAACAAGAACTAAAGGCCTAAACATTTTGTTTGGCATCAGCCACCTCCACAACCACCCCCCACCGAAAATTTGGATATGGAAGTAGTGATTCCTTAGGCAGCGGTCTTTTACATCATAATCACCTTAATAAGTTTACCTTTTAGCAAGTTGAGGTATAGCTAATTTTAAGGAAACTGTTTACTGGAAGTGTGTCAAGCGAACCTTCAAAGTTAAGATAATTAGAGGTGAAGGGGTGGAACATAAAATTTCAATCAACTTACCGCGCGAAAACTAAATCGGTGTATTATTTTCTCAAAATCGTATTTACTTCAGATCCAGAGTGACTACTTTTCAAATAAAAATACTATATTTTATAATGTATACAACTTCATTTCAAAGATGTTCAATAGAAACAAAAAAAGACAGTCATTATACATCAAGGCAATTCGTCGATCTCCTCCCCCGGCGTCGTCCAGATAAGACCAGCATCCAAATCTAGCATCACGTTGTGTGTAAATTCAAGTCGGACCCCTGCCGCTTCACCCCGGGTAGTCTCCAGCCACCCCCAGCGCGACCACACCTGTCTATTGGGAAACCATTAGAGATGTATTAGGAAGCATAAACGCCATGTAAATGTGATGTCTCCCTTCGCTGCCGCCCCAAATACATCCGAAACACGGCCACGGACGACACAGATTACAATGTTGCCTTAACTGAGAGAGGAACTTTTCCTACTATTCACATTAGAATGTAAACAATGTATTTATTGTTCGTGTGTTCGTGCTAGAATTGTATATATAGTTGAGCGGGCGTTTACATAATGAAATATCTACAAGAAGCGCCAGAAGGCACCAGTTATATTCAATGTGGAATAAAAATGCTGACTGAAACAAACTATTACTCTAATCCAATTTCTACAACGACCATTCTACCAACACAATGTAGTGCCTGGAAATGCTATTTGCGTCGATTTAAACTCCTAGGAAAGTAGCCAAAATAATAATTTAATTTTTATTTCCTATTCATTACATTCTGAGTGTCTCGTGTAGTCCAGTAATATTACACATTTTGTGGCCACCTGATGATTAGATAAAAAAAAAGATATGAAGGCCACAAAAAAACAAAAATGGATACTGTAATAGGTTGCTTATGTTTGTGTATAGTTGGAAGCAATATTGTTTGGGTTATGGACTAAAGATGGGCGCCTTGGAAGTGTCAACATGGACTGTTACTGATTCATGAAATCATCCCATGCAGCATTCGATGGTAGCCAGTCAATGTACATAAGTACTGTTTCTAACAAAGTCTTCAATATAGTTTATTCAACGCTCTATATTTATTGTCTTCATCCCGTAGTTCATCCCTACCCTTACATTTCAGAAGTGGGATGTTACTCCTATTCAGTTTAGTGTGTTGTGTTAAGCCCGACGCACAGTGGGGCAGGAATTCAAAAACGTGGCAATAATTCTATTTCCCGTGACAATTCGTGTATAAGGATTTTTGAGGGTGTACATTTTAAACCTGGCGTTGAAATGTAGAAATTAAAGATGGCGGTTTCAATATGGCGTCGTAAAATGTTCACTTCTGGATTAACTGAAACATTTTTAATAAATACAGGTTTCTGGTGATACTGAAACTTAAAAAAATGTGTGCGTTCCGAAAAAGACATTTAAAAATAATGTATTCCAATATGGCGGCTAAAGTATGTGGGTTATTTGAACTACTAAGTATATTTATTTCTATTTTTTTTGTGATTTCTAGCTAATTTCACATTTTCTTGTCTCTCTAAGTAGAAAATGATACTCCTAATCTTACTTCGGTTCTGGGAGGTTCTATAACAAGATCATCCATCATAATTGAAGTGATACAGACGAGGATAGTTTGACTGCGGACAATCAAGTAATGAAAGATGGCCGTTGTTTTTGTTTAAAATTCAATAATCGTTTGAAACAATAATGTTTGCGTTATGTACCAGAGATGAGCGCCTTGGAAATGTGAGCATGGACGGTTACTGATTAATGAAATGGTTCCACGCGGAATTGGGTTATAGCCAGTCATATACATAAGTATTACACATTTGTCTTCACTATAGCTTATCAACGCCCTACATTTATTTTGCTACCCTTGCAATACTGAACATAAACGAAAGACTAAAACAAGAAAACAAGACTTGAGAGAAAATAGAGCCGGAGACTAGCCACGAGAATAACTCAGAAAGATTTTCGAAAACATATCGAAACTCTCCCAGTAGGGCAACGATGAAACCAAACCTTAAGAAGAAACAACAATACGCACACAAGAAGACACATATCATTGCAACACTGGACCAAGGAAATGGAGGAAGGGGAGAACGCAAAGAAAAAATGTGCAGAATAAATACAAGAAACGGATCACTGGTCGTTAGTCAAGTATCATAAAAGAACCAACTAAGAAGCAAAAACACAAAAAGAGGAGAATAAACACCTACACTCCCCATCTTAGATTCCTGTATCATGCGCCATGTGGTTTTCGCTGCTGGTAATAAGCATGAATTAAATGTAAGCATGCGTAGACGTAGGCGGGTCGGTGCGGCGCGCGGCGATGAGTTTCCCAGGAATGACAGCAGTGCCTATCGTACGCTGATAAATTAAGTCAAATTAAAGTCGTAAAGAGACAAACAAATGACACAAAGACTTTGTTCGGTATATCTGCTCGGTTGGGCATGTAGTTTGACATGACTGTGGTCTTGAAAAGACCTCGAAAATTGACTTGGCGTATATCTCGTGAGCGGTCTACTTCTTCCCCCTCAAACTCAAGGAGAAGAAATTATAAACCTATGAGTGATTCTTATGGAAAAATGTTCTACAAATGCATATTGTATTAAGTAGCAAATGTGTTTGCGCTCCCATACCTTGAAGAGGTTTAAAAAGGTTTGAATAATCAGATACGATATATTATTAGGAGACAATAATCTCGCCAAGACATCTACCAACACTTCACTATACCAGCCTGAGTTAAAACAGTGTAGACAGATATTAATGGTAGCATTAATCTCGCTTTGTGTAAATATAAGAAGCATGAAACTTCTAATTCCATCCTTAAGCAAGCCTTCTTAGTTGTAACAAGCTCAGAACACTTTGACAATATCCTACATATGATATGACGCCTCAAAAAACGAAAACTGTATCAGCTGGTCAGTTACTACATTAAACTCTACCATAGCAAGACGTCTACAGTAGTGTTCATACCAGGGAAGTGTAAGGAATCCTAGTAACATGCAAGACGGTGACAGACGCGAACGAGATGCTTTCAATATGCACAGACTCACTTGCATTCACTCACTTTATAAACAAAACATGTACACCTAAAATTCTCTGGCCCATAACGTACATGGGACTTGCCACATACTCGTTACTCAAAGTATCTCTGTACCGGGGTATCATCATACGTGGGTATCGCAGACATTATTGCAGGCATTATCGCCTGCAGAACTGACCAAGCAGCTAAGGAAGCCTAAGGGTATGTCCTAACTGCACATCGCGCGAGCGAGCGAGCGACTCGATGAGAAATCAAACTGTACAAACTTGTGTATATGTCCAAATTAGCAGTGAACGCGCGCGATAGGGCGGTCAGACGTGATCGCGTCGCTTCATCGCATGTTTTGTTTTTCAAACCAGTTTGTTTCTCGTCGCTCGCTGCGTGTATGTGTTTGCAAATATGTGAGATCCTCGGTCAGAATTATTAATTTCTGAAGTTTAGAAACTACCAATTCTGTAGAACGTTATAAAAAAAAATAGGTTACTCGTAGACAAGGAATGGGAGCTTGAATAAAAAGATGCTGAAATTCTCCAAATTTTGGCGCATCATGGTGTGTTATGTGTTTCGGGAGCTGCCTCTTTTTTCATTTTAAACTATAGATAAATATTTTAAATAAATGTTATCACTTATAAAAGAATACGTTCGTACTGTTCACGTGGCATTTTACAAGTGACCAATTCGGACACAGAAACGATTAATTCGCGCGTTAAAGCGATCATCGCGTCGTTCGTTCGCTCGCACGATCAAACTATTTGTGCAGGTAGGACATAGTCCTAACTGCACATCGCGCGGGCAAGAAAGCGAAGCGATGGAAATTTAAACTGTACAAACTTATATGTCCTAATTATCAGCAAACGCGCGATGGGGCGGCTGGACATGATCGCGTCTTTTCATCGAATGTTTTGTTTTTCAAACCAGTTTGTTTTTCGTCGCTCGCTCGCGCGTATGTTTGCAAATATATCACATCCTCGGTCAGAATTCCTGAAGTTTAGAAACGACCTATTCTGTAGAACAAGCGGGGCTCCTCGTTACAAGAATAGGTTACTCGTTGCCAAGGAAAAGGGCGCTTGAACAAAGATGGTGAAATTCTCCAAATTTTAGAACATCATGAAATAACGCAAATAAAATTTAAGGGCCATGAACAGAAAAGGCAAAATTATACTCCGAAGACTAAGAATTGGACACACTTGCGTCACATAAGGCTACCTGATGCATTCAAGTAACTCATCATTCTGCAACCATTAGAACAGTCATCTTACAGTGAAGCACATTCTAAAAAGTACGATTCGGATTTTGGTATTCTCCGTTCCCTTCATTTCCTCATTAGTTTCGTCGACTTATCTTCATCGGTAGTCCATCGCATATAAATACCATAAGTATTGAGGCCCTTAGTATGGTACTCTGTGGAACTCCAATAATTTCAATTAGCTATTTCAACTAAGTTCTGCTAAACAGCACTACATGATGATTTTGATAATGCTTTTACCTTAACCTTTTTTAAGAATGTTTTAAGCATTATTAACGTATGTGTAAAAAAATAATTAAATTTTTAAAAACTTTTTATCCAAAACTTGTAAATATGATCACAACGATAACTGGTAGTTATATAATATAGTTATGATAATAGTATACGATCTGCTTATTTTAAAAACAAAACTGAAGCTAATGGATGGTTTTACATTAATTTGTGTAATACATTAGACTGTTTGAAGTATGACGTGGACTATCAAAGCTGAAACTGTTGCATTTACACTAATTAAATATGAGCAGTAAGGTCTGAAATAGTCATTACACAAAGGAATATACTTTTATGGTTTTCAGTGGTGAACAACTTAAATTGAGAGCAATTTCAAAGATTATTAATTACGGTTATAATAATTAGTTAAAAAATTCTGGTCAATCTAACAACCCGCCAATATGCCCTTGTTGAAATATATTTTACAAAATTAATTCTTATAATTCCGAGATGATATATTTGCAATTTCTACAGTAACATCAATCTAGTTATAACTCAGCTATATTAATATTAGTTCTCTAAGTTCTAGGGACGGCTTGGGGCTATTTTCTAATAAGCCACGAAGAATAACATGTAAGCGGGAGAGATATCAGGGAAGACTGTGCACCTGAGTCAGTAGTATTATTTCTCTAAACCTAGTGTACAATGGAAACTTTGCTGGTGCGCTGGTGATCCCTAGTATCCCTAGTTTTATTACTGTAAATTTAAATTTACTACTTGCGAGTGAGGTAAAGGGAACATGGTTTTCTAATGCCGTATGATGTAAGAATTCTTTGTGTGCCAATTTGATTCAAATTTTGTTTTTTGAATCGATGTAAATGTAAATTTATAACATTTTCTTTACTTATGAAAATATGATATACACTCTGATAGTGTGAAAACAAATAGTTATGTGCGAAAAAAGCGTGCAAAAGAGGCCAAAAATCGATATTTCAGGAAGTTATAATCAAACTCCAGCTCCCAGGTAGGAATAACAGAGGCGGTCTTCATACAGAAATAAAAATGTTTTTAATCGAGAATCGTATGTTTCACATAAGCAAATCAATTCTTTATGCTTACAAAGAAAATATATTTGCGAAGGATATTCTGGAGGGCCAGCGGAATACGGCGGAACTTGCAGACAAAGCAGCCAAAACTGATAGTCCAGGAGCCAGCGACAGTTTTGTTTGACTCATTTTATTAACTTTGTAAAGTTTTTCGTAGGATACATGTCCTGTTGATGAATAATAAGACTGCCATGCGACAAGCGGGACAACGGGAATGTCTCAACTATAATAAAAAAAATGATGCCACTGGAAGACTGGCAGATTACGTTTTCTTGCATTCTATACCATAATTTATTATTAAATCTAACTACTTCGTTTCCTTGACGTACTTTTTCAACTGACAGACGCATTTTGTCCTACAAGTATGATGGCAGGCAGGATTTTTTCAAGCATTTCATGATGTCCATAATTCTTTATAAACTTGATTGGTAATGCCTTCAGTCAACGATACTATTTGTTTTTTTTTTACATAGTTGAAATACTCCTAACGAGCCTTGTCCCGCGCATACTCTGGCAGACAACCATTTTCACTATTTACGGCCCAGAAATAATAGTAGAATAATGTTGAAAAGAGGAGGAGTACAGCAGGTACCGTGGTACCGAGGCCCGGCCAATTTAGGGGCCTGGTTAGACTAGTAAACGAAATTCTCGCTCGTTATTTATGAGATCAGGACAACAATTTTTTTTTTAATTTCTCCCCACTGCTCACCAATTATTAAAGACGGGGCCAAACAATTTTTTTTTTCAAATTTCTCCCCCCTCGTTCATCCATTATTAAGCGCGGGGGCCCGCCAGTGAATTTGGTAACGGGGCCCATGATTTGATGTGGGGAGGGCTTGCCTGCTGGGCTATGATAAAAGCGACGGATAACGGATACCGTTCCTTTCCTCTCTATTTCACTACTAGATGTACTTAATAAATAATTTGTCATAAAATTGGTAAATAAATATTTATAACAAACTTATTATTTTCTTGATATTTTTTATTTTCTAATTTGTATATTGAGTGGGAGTGGTTTCAAAGTCCATTTGTTCATTTTATATCCTCATCAGAAATGAACCTATCCTCGCAAGGATTTGAAATTCATGTTCCTTAAAACGGGATACAAGGTAAAAGTTAATTTATTGATGGAGTATGAGAGGTCAAAGGAGCAATTTCCGAAAGTTTTCCAATTAAAGTTTTTAGATCAGGAAGACACATACTTGGAGTGGTTTCCGACAGTTTAAGGGTGAAGGAAGAGTCGAACCAGCGTAAAACCATTTTTTTCTTGGTCAGCATCCTCGAAAACGGGGTAAACGTCTTTAACAAGAGAAAAAAAAAGAAACAATTTTACACCCTTTGACAGGGTAGATTCCACGCCTAAGGGCGGTTGTGGTCTACTACCTGACATCACCTTTCACCATCTGTTATATCCCCATGAAAAAACAAAAACAAAAATAGTCGATGCCCAGCTGTTATATGAGAAATAAGCAAAAGGGGGTGGTTTTTGGCGGTTTTAGGCGCAAGACTAAAAAAGTTTTTCACCCTGTTATTCGTGTTCAGTTCAGCACCCTCGAAAACGAAGGGGATAGGTTTCATAACTTTAGCACGAAAATCCCAACTCCTTACTTCCACTATTATGTGAATAAGCAATACATTCGGCAGATGGCATCAAGAAGCAGATAAAAATGAGTTTTGATGCGGCCAAGCGTGTAACAAGCAACCACGACAGATGGCGTGATGCTGTTAGACGTGCCATACAGCAGGGAGGCTAGACTAGAATAATGGTACGCAATGTCTATCAAGACGCTGTGAATAAGAATAAGAAGAAGTAACTAAATTGGTTAATAAATTTACGATGAGCCACCACCATTTTATCAGCTCTACCAAATTGAACAATATGTTCATCAACAATTCCATATTAAAAGTATTATTTCCGTTACAATTGAAATATGTATAATTAAAATTACATTTAAAACAATTAAACTAATAATTAACTGGATTTGGAATTATATTTGAAACAAATGTTGTAATAACACAAACAGAATATGTATAATTATTGTGACATATTGGAAATGAATTGATATTATAATAAAGGAAATTTCGAATAACAAATTTTTTGCAATTCGGCTATTCAGTAAATATAACTAGTATGAGTTATTCAAAAGTCTGTTTTCCAGTATAGTCCAGTCGAATTAGACATCATAAAAAAGTTTGCGTACTGCGGACTTCTTTTTATGGAAGTTGTTTAATAGGGCATAATAAACAAGCACAGAAAACTACACCCTGCTACACCATGTGCGTCCCCTATTTTTAGGGGTTGAAACTTTGAAATTTTACTTATGTGTCCATATCTGTTTCCCTATTGCCCGTAGGGCTCTTTACCAAGTTACACTTTTTGAAGATTCATCTCTCCTCTATATAATATGTATATTACACATTTGCCGTAGGACAAACGGTTTTGGCTGTACGAGGCCGGAAAGGTCGCGCTGTCCGAATTTGGGGGTCTTCTGTACAGGACAAACGGCTATTATTTCCAATCTACAATACTACACATACTAATGCCCTTAAGGAGGGATGATGATTTGTGAAAAAACTTTCATCGAATACCGCGCGGTTTCCATGCTACGGGATGTTGAAATTTTGAAAACCCCCTTTTTAAAAAAAAAGTGAACCTACTTTTTTCGCTCATTTTTCTTTCATGTATGTACGACCTTAATATAAGAAAATTTACGTTGGTTTCATTTTAATACAATCGTTGGTTTAGGAGCTAGACAGCCAAATATGCCAAAAATGGCTATTTTGGTATTGTTGCATTAAAAAAACCAAAATCAGTATAATTCTGGTAAATGTTTTTGTTTATCCTAAAAGTCCAATTCGTTGCGCATAGAAAATGTGTTTTTGTATTTAAATAGGATCAACACTTTTTGTGTAATAACGATTTATGTCATGTGTTCTCCAGTCTGCTTTTTCACAATTTTTTTTTGCGGCCTTATGGATCATAGTAGGGCAGAAAGCATTATACACTTGGACAGGGCACATAATAGGGTTTTAAAATGGGTCTCTTGTTAAAATGCGATAGGACGTACCGTTTTCGAGTAAAACGCACTTGTTTGGTTATGTTTGCTTTGAGTTTTCATTGTGTTCTGAATTGTGATCTGATAAATAAATTCTACATTTTGGTGTTTTCTTTCTTAGGAGTTTGTTTTTTTAAAGCATTTTCCGATGAAATGGAGATATAATAGCTGTTTCTCAAGGAAGGTAAAATTACTGTGGATTTTGTCATAGACACAAAATAAGTTGCAATGATGATTCGAGACAAGCCTAAACCTTCAAATAGAGTAGTGAGAACCTCCTATTCCGTCCGAGTCCCTTCATTTTTTCATTAGCAATAAACAGAAAAAGCAAGAAGCGACACATAGTTTTATTTTTTCTTAGTCTTGTATTTACTAGTCAGTCGATGAAAAGTGTGATCTGAAATAATTTTTTGAAAACAAGTGCGTTTTACGTCCTATCGCATTTTAACAAGAGATCTATTTTAACACCCTAATATGTGCCCTGTTCAGGTATACATTGCTTTCTGCCCTACTATGGACCATAAGGCCGCAAAAAAAAATGTGAGAAAGTAGACTGGAGAACACATGACATAAATCGTTATTACACAATAAGTGTTGATCCTATTTAAATACAAAAACACATTTTCTATGCGCAATGAATTGGACTTTTAGGATAAACAAAAACACTTACCAGAATTATACTGGTTTTGGTTTTTTTAATGCAACAATACCAAAATATCCATTTTTGACATATTTTGCTGTCTAGCTCCTAAACCAACGAATGTATTAAAATGAAACCAACGTAAATTTTCTTATATTAGGGTCGTACATACATGAAAGAAAAATGAACGAAAAAAAGTAGGTTCACTTTTTTTTTAAAAAAGGGGTTTTCAAAATTTCAACATCCCGTATCATGGGAACCGCGCGGTATTCGATGAAAGTTTTTCACAAATCATCATCCCTCCTTAATTAAGGGCATTAATATGTGTAGTATTGTAGATTGGAAATAATGGCCGTTTGTCCTGTACAGAAGACCCCCAAATTCGGTCAGCGCGACCTTTCCGACCTTGTACAGTCAAAACCGTTTGTCCTACGGCAAATGTGTAATATATATATTACGTAGAGGGGGTGCATCTTCAAAAAGTGTAACTTGGTGAAGAGCCCTACGGGCAATAGGGAAACAGATATGGACACATAAGTAAAATTTCAAAGTTTCAACCCCTAAAAATAGGGGACGCACATGGTGTAGCAGGGTGTAGTTTTCTGTGCTTGCTTATTATGTCCTCTTAAACAACTTCCACAAAAAAAAGTCCGCAGTACGCAAAATTTTTTATTATGTCTAATTCGACTAGAGTAGTATCACGGCAAATATTCATTATGCAAAAGTTAATTTAAATCAAAATTGATTGAATCTTTCTGATTCATCTTCTAATGCAGAACTCTTTTGAAGTCATAATGATGGAAATTGCTGTCATCGGATTTTTTGAAATTGCAACAGATGTTATATTCAGTAGGTATTTTACTTCCACGTCCAGTGGAAGTATAGTAACGACAAAAAAATTTTTAAAAATTTTTATTGTCCAAATAGGCTTAAAATGTCATGAAACGTCGAGATTTTAAGTTTGAGCGAAAAAAAAATTTCTGCCTGTCTGTCGATCTGTCTGTAACTTTTTTTTGTGCGCACGTTTACTCTGGAACCGTTTAAGATATAGACTTGAAATTTGGTACACATATGTACTTTAACGAGATCTAGAGATCATCTTGTTCCGTCGAAGGGTTGGGGGGTCAATTGGGGTAAATTTGGGGTAAATGGGTAAATCAAGCAGGTAAGAGTCCATGAAATTGGTATTTAGTATATACAAGAGAAGCTAAGGTCTCAAAAAAATTTTTGGCATTAGCCACCCCCATTACCACCCCCACCTCATTATTAAAGGGGATGAAAAAAAAATTGTGATTTAGTGTATGTAAAGGAACCAGAAACCTCAAAATATTTAATTTACTTCGTCCACCGCTCACTACCACCCCCCTATCACCACCCCCACCCCACTACCGATGTGGGGTATCGTTTTATGGGTTTTTGGGGTAGAGGATTTCAAATATTATATTATTAAAGTTCCATAAACAATTATTTTCACATACAAAGTTTTTTCGTTGTGAGTGACTTGGATAGAGAATCTGGATGTGGAAGTAGTGATTCCTTGGGCAGCGGTTTTTTAAAAAGAAATTGTTTCCCTTTACAATGCTTTATAGTTATTTTACAACATATTATTGACAAAGAGTGAAGAAACCTTAATGCAGCATAATTCGACATTTTTGACTATAGGTTTTTGAGTACTAAATTGCAGCATAAAGTCCTTGCAAACAATATACTGACTTTTTTCTTTTTTGCTGAAAAATCGTTATCAAACGGGTAATAATATTAATGAATAAAGGGGGTTAAAATAACAAGAAAAAAAAATAGAGAATAAAAGAATCTAATTGCTCTATAAGAATTCTATATTTTTAAACTTCAAATGCCACGAGCGGCCGAACTATTGAATTTTGAGCATTGTGGTCATGAGAACTTTTGTTCGGAGAAATTAACTAACATTATTAAATTGTACTACTTACACTATTTACATTTTAGTGTCTGTTTTTAATGAGTATTTAATATAAATATTTGATACAAATGCATTTGGGTTATTGTCACATGAATATTTATATGTTATCCAAATATTGATTTGTAGAATTCTCGGTATATTGACAGAAAGTGACATTTTCAGTGACTTTAAATATACCTGAAACATAGAGTCAAAACAGTAGTGGTCCTAGAATTGATCCTTGTGGCACATCTGCTTTTAAACTTTTTTGTTCGTATTGATACTGTGATGTTTATTTATGGCAACATATTGATTACGTTCTCTAGGATAGGTTGACATTGACTGAGTGAAGTATTTAAAAATCCAAAATAATTGAACCTTGATGACAGGACTTATGATTAACCGTGTCAAAAGAAATTCTTCCGTTATCTATTTTTCCGACAATATCCCACTATGTGTTAATATTGTAGTAGTGCTATGAGTTTTTTAAATCTCGACTGTCAAATCGAGATTAATTTTTTTTTTTTTTGCAGATTTGGTTAAGAATAAGCTTCTCTATTATCTTTTTTACAATCTACACAGATCTACTCCAAATACTGATACATACACTCAAAGAAATAGTATGGGTAAATTCAACAAAAAAAAATGGTTAACTAACAATATCGTTAATTTTGTTAAACCAAACTATATTGATGGTATTTTTAAACAAGAGGTGATTGTTATTTTAATTAATAAAAAGTTGTCGTACAACAAAACAAACATTAACTTAAAAAATAGATGAATAAGACTATTATTTTGTTCGTCTGACTATTATTTTGTTGAATTCTGTCAAATTAAACTAGATAATAGTATATTTTATTTTTAACTATTATCGAATTGTAATTCTAACCCAGTATTAGTTCGCTGTACTATTGTACTTGGTAGACAAACCAATATTATTGTCGTCTTCTAGAAGTTCTAAAAGAATTACCATAAAATTTGCTTGCTTACCACGTAGTCTATTACAGAAATTATTCCCAGATGACGCCACATACAAATCACTGACAATAATCAATCATGCATTATCTTACACTCTTATGAATTTATAGAAAATTAATAACATGATTCTCTCAGGGATCATCGATATATTTGGATGGATCTTATAAACGATCTCTAATATTTGCTTTGGATGGTCTGATGTCTCAATACTGAGATTTTGGCTAACCAAAAAAAATGTCATCATACAATAAAGTGTAGATCAACCTAAAAATTAGTTGGTGAACAAAAAACAAAGTCGTTGTACTATTTAATTGTAGACCAAATTGAAAATGGTTAGTGAACATAAAAAAATGTCATTGTACTATTTAATTTGTTACAAGAAGATATGATTATTAAACTACTATTTGTTTACGAAAACAAATAAAGTTGTATGACTATTCTTTACTGATTGATTTAACTATGAAACTAGATAGGCGCGATTTCATATGCTCTTTTTGGTTGAATTTACCTATCATTTTATTTGAGTGTACGACTGAAACTGAATGACAATATGTCATTCTTTATTGAAAATATTCTGTTCTACAAAACATTTTGCATTATAAGAATGAAAAATTATCGTGCTAGTATAATTAATTCCATAAAATGTTGTATACTTAACTTGAAAGATACATTGTGATATGTAACTTCTGTAAAATTAAAACTAACAAAAAACATTTGCGTGCTTTGTCAAATTAATTATTTACATGCTGGAATATGTTTCGACTCCGTGGCTCGTAAATAATTCATTGTGGCTTATTTTAAGCAAGATAATCTACACCTGCGACTGACTAATTAACTTGGTCACTTCAAAATGTATTTTGTTTACATTAATAATTTCAGTAATACACTAGATGGAATCACAGAACTTACCGCTTTCAGTCTGGTACCGTACCGAAATAAAAATCTTTAGGCTTCGATGTTAACCTGTCAGCAGCTTTTGGTAACGGTGCTAGAGAAATGTGCTACTATTTACTGAATTGTTGACGGAGATAACAGGTTATCTTTGAATAAGCGGTAGTAACATACATAAGTGACAGTGACAATAACACTGCTGATTGCGTAGCACGAGTTTTGTTCCCAAGTGAAATAACGAGTCGAAATGGTATGAGAATATTCAGACAATGTCATCGTTACGAGTTAAATAGTTGAGAATTTCTTCTCCTTCGCGATTTGCCAGAGGTTTTGTGATCTCAGTTTGTTGTACAGCACACCTGAAGGCCATTTGTCGTGGTTGTCTGTTAGACGCACATCCTCACTAAGGTTCTTTCCCATCAGTCCCTTGGTGACATCAGCCCAACGTTTCGAAGTGCGTCCCCTTCGCCTCTTGCTAGCTGGCTTTCCCTAAAGTTGAGACTTTAACAGATTTTTAATGAAATAATATGCTGTTTTAATCAAAATGTTTTTATTTATTTCAATGTGGCAAAAAATTTAAATTTTATTACATGGAAAATTTTCATTACTTGACTCAGAATTCATATTAGTCCCTCTCATTTTATTTTCAATTATTGGGAGATGGGTTCAAAAACGGTTTTTCGCTGGATGTCAAGAATAACGACGATTTTAAGTTATTTAAAAAAAATTATGGTTGTTTAATGAAGTAAAAACTATTTTTGATGGTCCTGTCAATGAATGGTTTCTAGAGGGAAATGTCGATATCACAATTTTTGACTTAAGAGCTGTGTTTGGACTATTTGGGAGGTAAACATCCCAAAAGTCTCCGAACATAACAGGTGCGGGGGAGCAAGAGGACACGAAGAAGGTCCAGGTTTTTGGTTTTTCGCTCATATCTCGAAAACGGTTAGCCATAATCAAAAAGTGGCTATACGCAAAATTAAAGCCGACTAAATTTTCTACAATAATGTTTCTATTAATTTTTGTCGTATCTATTATGATTCCGTAATGGAGTATATATCTTTTAACTGTATTCCAACTTTATTATAAATTTATTATAAATTGAAAAACATTTATAATAATCTTCGTGGAAAAAAAATTATTGTACAGATATCCATTTCATAGCAGACTGAACTCAAATATCGAATAAAGTGTCTTTGTGTCTGTAAGTGTGTGTGTGCGTGTGTGTGCATACCGTTTCTTGTAAACACGATAACTTGTGTTAGAATTAAAATATTTAATTACATTTTGGAACATATGTAAAACAGCATAATATAATAATCCCTATTGAGGGCTATATCTGTAATACATGGTGATAACCAGAGGCCTACAAACTCTCACAACATAATAATCTTATTAAAAACACCATATTCCAAATTTTAAGATAACATTGATATATCATCTAATTTAAATAAAGTTGGTTTGAACCTAACATACACCTGGTATATTGCAGTTTTTAAATCTCATACATCTTCATATTTTTGTATACTTAATCAAAAAAACGCATTTTGCTCTGAAATTAAAATAAAACCTATTTTACGTAAAAGTGAGAGTTTGGTTATGACCATGTATTACAGATATGGCCCAGTTTCAATAGGGGTTATTATACTATGCTGTTTTACATATGATCCAAATTGTAATTAAATATTTTAAGTCTAACAGAAGTTAGAAGTTAGATCGTGTTTACAAGAAACGGTATTCACACACACATACATATACACGCATACACATACTTATAGACACAGAGACATTTTTTATTCGATATTTGAGTTCAGTCCGCTATGAAACGGATATCTGTACAATTTTTTTTTCACGAAGATTTTTAATTTTTTTTTTTTATAATAAATTTATAATAAAGTTGGAATACAGTTAAAAGATATACAATCCATTACTGAACCATAATAGATACGACAAAAATTAATAGAAACATTATTGTGGAAAATTTAGTCAGCTTTAATTTGTGAGAGTAATAAGTGAGTCAAAAATTGTGAACTCAGCATTTCCCTCTACCATTCATTAACTGGACTATAAGTAGATTAACTGTTCTAAAAATTAGCCTATTTTTATTTGCACTTGTTTAAACCTATAAAGCTTCAAATATAAGAAAAGAATTAGTCGTTTGTTTTATAAAATTTACTTAAAAAAAGTTCTTCTATTCGTTGAATAATTTGGAAAATACTGATAAGAAGATCATTGGGGTCTTATATATTTGTTAAAATCTACTCTCAGACAGTTCACTCAATACAACCGGTATGACAGGTATTTCCGGCACATAACGGTAAAACTTTGTTACCTCACCTCACCTCCTTCAAATGGGTGTGATAGATATTTTCGGCAGAGTAGAGGTTGCTATACCAGGTTTTTCTGAAAAAGCATGAACTTTCCTAAAAAATGCTCTTATTGAAATCAATTTTCGCGAAAACGGTAAAACATTATGGTTTTTTTTTAATGGTAATTAATTTAATTAAAAATACTTCCGGCAAGAAAAACCTCGTCATATTGAGCTCATTTTGTTCGTATGGTTTTCTACAGTTAATTTTCACTGGAATTTTTCTAATTCGCGATGAGGGTACTTTCGATGTCACGGACTAATATATTCTGTATTTCTGATACAGTCAGATCATGTATTTTGTATTTTGCAAGAAAAATAGTTGTGTACAACGTATTTTGCATCGAAAATACATTTTCAATATATTTTGCCTAGCCCTCTAACATTCTAACTTCATTTACGGAAAAATAACTTAGTCTTTTTAGAGTTAAACAAGTTTCATTTTTATATAAAACCGAAACTTTCGCGAAAGTGGAATCAGTCCGTCATACTTACTATTGTTACTTACTTGCATCATTTTTAATCCCTCACTATCTAAAATAATTCCTAAATCCACTGCGTAAAATAAACATGAAACCTTAGAAGAGGTTCGGGCCTAATACACGAGTCTTTTCTTTGTAAAAATAATAAAAATAACATTATTATTTCATCCTTGCTCGAGTAGTTCAGCACGCCAGGACTATAGTCAAATGGCAAATGTTGCAAAACGATGTATTTCTCCTTGAATAGACCGAGAACGGTCAGTAGACGGAAATGAGCTTTTCGATCCCGACCCCCGCAGTGAATAAAATATACAGAGTGGACGAAATATCCACGCTGTCCGTACTATTATTAATGCACCTGTTGGGTATAGAAGTTAGGAATAAAAAGTTTTGCTATTAATATTGATGCCTTCATTTAAACTGTTTTTTGTTTTGATTATGTTGCCGTTCAAATGCAATATTCAATGTAAACTTGTTTATTAACTGCGTAATGTTTGTACGTTCTATTTTCTGAAGTGGGATAATACTAAATGCCTGTAATAGTAGAGCGGCAACCCAGAAAGAAACGGCTATTAGCGAAACTATCTTGTAAAAAGTTCGTTCCTCTACGAACGAAATGCGATCAGAAATATCCTATCTGGTTCAGTTCCGAGCTGAAACATTTAATATGTGAAAAAAAGAAAACTCATAAACAGTACAAGCAATCAGGCGATCCAGATGTGTATTCGGTTTTTAGCGATCTTCGTAGAAGATTAGGGATTGCAATACCGGTTAACCGGTTATCAGGACCAAAATCACATGACGATAATTACCGGTTATTTTAATTTTTTACCGGTTATTTCGGTAAATTCTGAACTTACGATATGTCACGTATTCAACGTTTCTATTTATGTCAGTGACTAGTATTCACTAAATATAGAGTGACTGTTCCAACACTGAGCACTTTTAACACTAAATAAATAATATTATAAAAAGTAAAATCCAAACACCATGACCCAAAAAATACAAGAGAGACATTGACAATATCTTGCGACAGGAAATTGAATATTTCACTGCCGCAAATATCCGTGGAATACATTTAGAAGTATGTTATTACCAATTCTTATTAACTTATCGACTCACTATTATCGATTGAGGAAGGGCATCTTCAGCTGATGGTATTCTATGCACAAATATCAGACGGCTAACAGATATAGCTTTGAAAAACTACCCCTTTAACAGGCTATTTTTAAAAAATATTGTATTTTTAGATTTAGTCCGATTGGATTATCACGAATAGTATTAAAATGTGGCGAAAATACATAACCACGATTTTATTGTTTTAAGTTGATGGGTTGGACATCCAAAACAAGCCCTTATAGCTTGCAAACTGATGTCATACTGGTAAAGTTGAAGTCGGTTTTTCGCGTTTAAATAGAAGGCTAATAATATGAGAGGAAAGTTCAAATGGGAAAGTCATAGGTGTTAAAAAAACCGATAAAATGAACCCCGAACATTAAGATAGCTTTATTAGGTCGGGAGTAAATTCAAAAAAACCGAAATTTTGAGAAAATTTTTAATTTCAGCAATATTTTAGAAACATGTTTGAAATTTTACTAAAGTATGTGCTATATAGGAGGGAACATCTGATAAAAATTTCAGATCGATATCTGCATTATTTTTTGACATATTTAATTTAAAAAAAAAAGGGACTTCGAAAAATGAGTACTTCATTTTCTGTCAGATGTTGCTATGAGAAGAAAAATTCTATTCTTTGAGAGTTGTTCAATATGTACAAATCAGTAAATGCCCTATTTGAGTTTATGTTTATAATTTTTGTTCTTTAAGTTGATATTTTTGTTATTTACCGAATAAGCATTTATTTAAATTTATTTCATTTATATTTTTTCCTTTTGATAAAAAACCCTTTGTTTGTTCATTATATTAAATATACGTATATAAAAATGTTTTTTGTTAAATTTAGATAATTTTGTACATGGAAAAAGACAATTGCCATTTTCGCCACCCTAATCATTCATTCTAAAAATCACCGGTAAATACCGGTTAACCGGTTATTTACATTTTTATTTACCGTTTTACCGGTTATTAAAACTTCCGGTAAATTGCAATCCCTATAGAAGATGTAATTTATTGACTAAACAATGTTATGCTGAATATGTGGGTACTATTGAAAGATCTATTCCGGATAACGTTAAATGTTTCTGGAATTTTATAAAATTAAATCGAAAATCTGACAGTTTGCCCCTTTCAATGTTCTATAATAATTCCATGGCTGAGGGTGGTGAGGGTATATCGAATTTGTTTGCAAGCTATTTTTCTTCAGTTTACAGTCCATTACATGATGTGGAATGTAATTTCACTCCTGACATTACTGTTGATATGCATAAGGTATACATCAGCCCTTTAGATGTGGAAACTGCTCTTGATTCAATTAATGTCAACAAAGGTGCGGGTCCTGACAAAATTCCACTAACCTTCTTAAAGTCCTCTTCCAAATCACTTTTCTTGCCACTCTTCCTCATATTTTCAATGTCCTTAAAAACAGGTATATTTCCATCATGTTGGAAAAGTTCATACGTAACTCCGATTTACAAAGCTGGTAACAAATCTCTTATCAATAACTATAGACCTGTGTGCATCCTATCTGCAATTCCGAAATTATTTGAGTCGTTAGTTGAAAAAAATGTATCCGCTTCCTTAAATAGTATCATAATTCCAGAGCAGCATGGATTCCTCCAAGGTCGATCTGTGGACTCCAATTTATATATCTATACCAACTTCATCGTTAAATCTCTGGTAAAAGGCGCTGACGTGCATGCGGTATACATGGACTTTAGCAAAGCCTTCGATAAGGTAAACCACTCTCTCCTTATAAAGAAACTCCATAAAATCGGAGTCGGTCCTCCTTTATTATCTTGGATTCAGTCGTATCTCTCTGAGAGAACCCAGCAGGTTCTTGTTGACGGATATACTTCGGAGACATTCTCCGCAACATCTGGTGTGCCCCAGGGCTCCAACATTGGTCCCCTATTGTTTAATTTATTCATCAATGATATTGCTAAAAATATTGATTGTGAATTTTTACTGTTTGCGGACGACCTGAAAATATTTAGTGATATTTATTCTCTGAATGACTGTGCCCAGATTCAAAAAAATCTTGATTCAATTTATTCATGGTGCGAAGACAACAACATGCATCTTAATGTTGATAAATGCTATTCCATGACATTCAGTCGCAGGTTGTTACCCATTCGTCCTGACTACAGTATTAATAGCGTGAGCTTGCATAACGTAACCACGGTGAAAGATTTAGGTGTTATATTTGACTCTAAACTTTCTTTTTCTGAGGATTTCGAACACATGATTGGGAAGGCAAATAAAATGTTAGGATTTCTTAAGAGAATGGCTCAAGATTTTTCAGATCCTCGAGCATTAACTATTTTATATATATATCTAGTTAGATCTATTATGGAATTTTGCAACATTGTTTGGTCACCGGACTACAACATATATATCAACAGACTTGAATCTGTACAAAACAAATTTGTCAGATTTATGTGCTATAAACTGAGCACGAGGGGTATATTCTTAACCTGTGAGGAAGCAAAATCATATTTGGGAATTAGTTCCTTACATAAATCTCTTGGTGGTTTTAAAAACCAGGCGAAACGCGCTATACTGCAGTAATTTTTGTTATTGTTGTTATTTACTTTTAATCTTATCTTTGTATTTCGCTTTTTCTCTTAATGTTTATTTTAGTTGTTAAGTTTTTAGGATTAGTATCACAATATGTAAATGTATTTATACGTAAATAAATAAATAAATAAATTTGGTATACTGATTTCTGTCATGTCATTATATCGGCTATTTTTCCGAGCAGCGCCAAATCAAGATGGAGGCCGATTTAGAAAATTTAAAAGAACGAGTTTTCTATCTAAACTATATATTACAAAAAAAGTGTTCCAAATTAAATTCTAAATAAAAAAGTTTAATACAGCTTTTTATTTAAAGCTAAAAATAAAGGCGATACGTAGAAAATTATAAAAAAGTTACTTTTTATTTATAATTCATAAGTTTACAAGTTTTTCAACTAAGTAATTAGTGTTAGAGAAAAAAATTGTTAAGAAAAATATTCTACATTTAAAAAACGTTTTACAATATGTTTACCTAAGACTAAAAATAATGCCGCTACACGAAGAAATACTAGAAAATGATGTTATGTATATTTTACAATCTAAAGAAATAATTATAATGTTCTTGTTGAGTATTCCTTTACAAGAAATTGAAGACACATTATTTTTCAACCTAAAAATAATTTAAAAAAATAGCTAAATATTTTTAGTTAGACCATACCTTTTTTTAAGTTAGTTGCATTCTCCTTTACAATTTGTGCAACGTAACGTGCATTACAAGCCGGCTTTTTTACAACCACATTTGGTTTCAATGCATCCTTTTTTGCAACTAAATTGAATTAATTGTCTAAGGGCTTTAGATACCTCCGGCAGTGTTGACCATTTTGGCACCCAAACATTTTCGGACAGGAACCATCCCCATTTTTCAAGATTAGGCAGAGTCGGACTGACAACAGTTTAGCGGCGCTGGATCTTAGAACTCGCAGACCACTTATTACTCTATTAGCCGGTCATCTTGCCAAGCAGCCGGCGCCAGCGGCACACTATTGGAGCGGGCCACCGGGATTCGTGCTGGTATCCCGGTGGGCCAGTCCGCCCCTGAGATAAGGCAAAATCAAATTTGATGTCGACTGTCCCCAAATGTGCCCACTTTGGAAGCTAGCAAGTAAAATGTGTTGCTCCAAAGCATCCTTTGAAGGGGGGATGTTACACGTTGTCCTGTTCTTGAAAATAAACATTTCCTTTCGTGCCTGATTTACTTCAGTGCTGGCAGAAGTACTGATGTACATTAAAACAACAAACCGTAGGAATAAGTTTACAATTTTTATTTTCTTGAGGTTTCGAAATGAACGTGAAAGCTTCTGTTACTTCTGGATATATCGCCCATGTCTTCCAAGCAGTCACTTTTCCTTTTCCAAAAAAAAAAAAAAGGAAACGGTATCACATCCCGTCAGGGAGTGGAAACCTCGTAATGCATCACACTTGCTTTCTCCTAGTTTTTGTGATATCTCATGAACCTTTAATGCTCTAAAATATTTATTAGCCCCAAACTCTATACTTACTACGTCAGTGTCGACAGTCTAATGCAAATGTCCTTCCAACCTAGTTGAACACAATCATTAATATGCAATATTTCAAATTTCGAAACTCCTTTAGGCGAAAGTAGATGGACTAAAGCGGGGCCGTCCTAAATTAGGCAGCCATAGTTACTTTCCGGTGTAACATTTGTCTCATTTTCAGTTAATAATGGTATATTTTGCCTACGCGATTCGTTTACACGACCGAGATTTAAAATATGCCTCCTAGTCTTTTAATAAATACTATAATTCATCTCCGATTGTTACTTTATGGTCAAAGGGTAATTGTTATGCCAAATATAGAACATTACTTTGCGTATTTTGTAAAATATCAGAAGAAATTGTCTTTGTGATATTTGACCCCGTAGATTCTTAATTTTTAGTTTTAGAAAAAAACTTACAATTTTTTTTCGAACCATGAAAAATTATTTTCAAATTCCCTGACTTTTTATGAAAATTACTAAAATTCCTTGACTTTCCATTAAATTTTCCAAATTCCCTAACTTTTCCCTGACCGACAATAGTTAATAGTTATTGAACTTTTTCATGGAACTAGTTTCTTTTCATAACATTTTACATCGTTGGAAAGCTAATAAAAAAGCGATGTTATTTACATGATTTGTACGATTAATGTATTAATGAATTTTTGTAATAAATCGCCGTCATTGTAACAGAAATTAAAAAATTGATTTTTATTTTTATTTTTTGTTGCATCTTTGGAACATTCGGTATTTTTTAACATTTTACTATTAGTAATGCATTGTTGAAGAGTTATCTAAGTACGAAAATTAGAATAAGTGCCATTGAATTAGTGGTAATTTTTAAATTTATTTTGAATATGCTTTGAATATTTGAACAAAGTGAAAAATTGAAATATCTCGAAAACTAAAAACTTTGCATATAACACATGTGAGTTGAAATGATCGAAAATTAGATCCTATAACACCCCTTGTCAGGAATACGTCGAGTTACCAGTAACCCTGGAAAATGTTTCTAAATTTGTATTTATCATATCCCGTAGAAGAAGAAAGTTGTCTTTTTGTAAATTGTGATGTAATTGAGTATCATCTGTCTATGTATGATATGACACCTTAATTCTGTTAGGAATTTTGGTCGTCCACTACACACAAAATTATGGCCCTAAGTTTGAACCCTGTGGGACTCCAGTTAACAGAAAACTAGACTTGAGTATTAGAGTGGCCCATCTTTTTCGAAATCGAAATTTTTTATTTCTCACCCCTGCAAATGGTTCCATTTGAAGAAAAAACAGTCCTCTCAAAATATTATTGAGGCAAATTGAAGGCAAGGGGTGCCGCAGAATGCATTATTATGCAATAATAAAAGTAAATGGAATTATTTACATTCTTTGGTTGATGCATTGTTTTTTTTTTTTTTTAATCAGCAACATTTATCTTTAGAATGACTAATCAAGTCATACAAATATCAAAGACATTATCTGTTGTGACTATGACATGTGTCATACTACTGTAAATTCGTAGTCTAAGAAAACTAGACTAGAAGTTTTTGAAATAAAATTCTCGTTTTATCTTTGTGTATTTTATTATGAAACGTTTTTTTCATACATAGTACCAAATATTATCCTAAATCTACAAGACATATAGTAATAAAAACAATATTTTTTGCACTAGGCCAAAGCATGCGACAGGGTTTCTTTTTTTACATTTGGAAACTGTGATTTATAATCATTTACAACTTGGAGTAAAAACTGGTTTTGGTCTTCATTTTTTGTTAAAATGTCATTATAGTCAGTAATAAGTTTGATTCCTCTCTCAGCGGCATCATTTACAACTTTAATTTTGTTTACAATATTGAAACATCGGGTATAACTTTCATTTTCCCTCCATGTTGTTGAATCATTTTCCAAAGATTCCATAGACAAACCTAATTTTTGAAAAAACTGTTTAGTGTTCTCGCATATGAAGTCCTGAATTTCCTTGTTTACAACGTCAGTAATGTTACTAATCATAAGTCGTTTAATACCCTCTTGATTTGGTGCTTTCCTATTCAAAGCTTTAACCATTTCTCTTTTAGTGGTAACTGAAATATCGTCATCAAAGAAAGATAAGCCAACATTTACTGAATTAAGGTACCACAAATGGTTCACTATTTTCCTACTTGCGGCTTGAGATATTTCTTTGTCAATATTTTGATAATTAATGAGTTCTTTACAAAAGTCTAAGTCATGAAGCGGTGCTTTACTAGCAAATGACGCTGTAAACCAGGCCTTTACATAAACCTTTACAATAAAGAGACATATATCTTCAATACCTATTTTTTCTTTTTTAGTTAGTTGGAACTGATCTTGGAAAAAAAATATTTTTAGACAGTAAATGGCTTTTGCCATCCAACGTGCATGATGAAATGCCCCTGGTTGATAGAATGTCGTGTGAGTGGGCTCTTCTTCAACAAAAAGTTTAGAAAGCATTAAAAATTCTTTATAATCATCACGAGGCTGTTGCAAAGTTAAAGCTGCATTTAGAAACTTTACAATTTCGGCTTTAACTGGTTGTAAAATGTGTTTAATTTTTGATACCTGAAATCCAGTTTTTAGTTTATTTTGATCTATTTTAGGCCAAAATTCCCTAAAACGTTTAAATAGTGGCACATTTGGACCAGATGAGGAAGGCATTTTTGTGTCAAAACCACTTCAAAAATATGATGTCTACAAGGAAAATATAGAATATCTCTTTCTAATTTTTGTTGCAATAGTGTGGCTGCCCCATTTATATAACCCATATTTGATGCTGTTGTATCACAACACAAAGCTATTACCTTTTCGTCCAAATTCCATTCGCAAAGCACATCATAAACTGCTTCAGTCTGTTCTCTTCCAGTTGAATTGGGCAAAGCTGGTACTCCAAGTAGTTGTTCAATATCTCCACTAGTAACTAAGATAGCAAGTCTATCAATATTTCCCATTCCAGTGAGAGAAGGTAAAAGTTTTCCATCCCAATGGATGACTGGGGCCGGCAATTCAGAATTACCGAAGGCAGTTTTTAATATTTCAGCTCTTTCTTCGAGGATGCGTTGTCTAGAGCGCTGAAGTGTGGTTCTGCTGATGGACAAAGATGTGGTGTCATGTCCTAGTGCTTCTGCTACTGCCGTCAAAATATGGACTCAATACCTGTCGCTTATTTTGCAAGCATCAAATGCAGCGGCTATTTTTGGTGTGATGATGTTACATGTTCCATACAATCTCCTCTTTTTTGGCTGTGACGGGCCAGGCTGGTCTTGTAACAACTCTTCTTGGGCTTCGATTATTTCATCTTCATTTTCGTTGGAGTCGGCTGAATTACTACTTGATGATGGACAGGTGACTGTTTCCTCTAATCTAGCCTTTTCTTGTTGACTTCGTTGCATTCGTTCGGATAATTTCTGTAATTTCTCCTCAGCTGATTTTTCTTGAGAAGCAAGTTGGTAATCAATACCATGCATAAATCCAGGACGTCCCTTTTTTCTTTGGTTAATTAAAAACTGCTTATCTTTATCTATTTTCATCAACTCCAATGCATTTGCATGAGAAATGTCAAAAAGATCGTCCAACTTTTCAACGAAATTTTTTTATTTACCTCCCGCACTGGCCCTTTTAGCCGATTTTTGTAAGTTCCTCCACTCTGCATAAAGTTTATCTAGTTGTTTAACACAATGAAAATCCTGACGTGTCGGAATGCGAGCTTTATCCCAAAAAACTGACACCTCTTTTATTGTTAATTTAGCACTTTCATGTACACTTAGCTTCACTTCACGAATGTTATAAAAGAGCACTTGTAATACTTGTCTATTAGACGGCAATTTATTGCCAATGATTCGTGACGAATAGTGTCCAACTAAGTAAATGAAAGTATCCTTTCGTAAGGATCTAACATCAGCCATCGTTTAATGTTTTTTCAAAAAGGAACGTATGCTAGAACTTATAATGTCACCACTGTAAAACACAATTGCAAACTGACATAAAAACCTACCGTAGGTGCATTATATTTCCAAACTTCCAAAACAAATAATTTCTAGGAAATAATTACACCAATAAAACATTATGAGAAAAGAGGTAGATATTTGTATTTTAAGTAAAATTTAAGTGTATTACCGTAATAAAATCTTATCTACAAATTTCTACCTGAATGCGGCACGGGTTACCGTTCACCTAATTATCTGAAACTTTGACATAAATTATTCCTAGTATAATAGTATATTTTCGTGGGATGAGACTTAAAAAATACGCAAAAAAAATTCACCCCCTATAGAGATGGGCCACCCTATTGAGTATGAACAGTGACAGGTTTCAAGTCACCAAGTGATAGAGGATTAGTTGTATTTGATGATAACATCAGCTGCCTTTTAGAAGCCAATATTACCTTTGGGATCTTTTCGATATTATTATTTTCGATAGCCAGTGACGTCTTTAGCACGGAGTAACTCATTTACGGAGAAATATGCCAGAAAAATATTATCGGCGGATCTATAACTCTCTGTTGCTAGCACCAATTACTGAATAGGCTCTCTCTCTGGATCCTTCTGGCAAGAAGTGCAACATTACGTTTTGTACAGCCTTTTCAATAACTGGTGAAATATTGGAAATGTGAAAATCTCGAAAACCTCACTTTCCATCATTTTTCTTGAGAATAATTGAAATAACTCGCAATTTACAGGAAATGCAACAAATTGTTTGTTGTTATATAAGTCAAGCATTAGGAAGCTGATGTAAGTATTGAGGTACGGCAAAATTAACCACGACGAAATGAAATTTAACAGAAGTTAAACTGAAAAGCCTAATGCAATTCAAAAATAATTCTAGACGGTCGCAGAAGAAATAGCATGTAATACGTGTGTGGAAATGTATCATTACAATAATCATTTGATTGAATATGATACCAGTATCGCAATGAGGTACACTAGTATTACAGTGCACTAATACATCATTAAAAATGTATATAGTTACAGTAGTAATTATGTGCACTTAACAAAATATGTTTCTATGGCTTTGCCATATTCATAGTTTCCCCCTGCTTACCTTTAAATAACAACATCAACGATTTTATAAATATACCATACAAATTCCATTACCTAGTATCAATATTTTAAAAATAGAGGATTAAGGACATGCAGATATTGTTAATGGTTTTAAGTGTATCCGCATTTAGGCTATTGCAGAAAATATTGTACGGCTTTTAATATTTAAAATTTCCGGATTTTCCGTCGCGTACCAAAGGATTACTCGTACTAAAATGACGGATTATCACCATGGCAGTAGCTAATCGCAGAACATGTACAAACGGAAAATTTTATATATTTTTAAAATAGTTTACATATAAAACAAGAGATTATAATATTAAATATTAATTAAATAGTATGATTAGCATTTTCTACAATTAATAAAATATATCAATGGGTTTAATTAATTAATTAATTAATAATTTAACGCATGATTAGTAATTGAGCACCACTTACTCAACAACATAATCTGCGATTTTTGACGAGCACTGATCGAGCGTTTTGTTTAATTTATCTAATTAATTATTATGAAATATTGATATTTAGGAATTTTATATTTCATTATTAACAATTGCCAATTAAAACACTTTATTTTGTTTAACTATGGCTTACATGTAATTGTTACAGGATTATTATGTTCAGTTTACGTATATTTCCAAAGAGTATAATGGATACGAAAAAAATGCATATAACATTTTTTGTAGAGAATTTTATAAGCTTTTTTTATTATAAACATAATGTTGATGTCGCTAACGGTTAGAGAGATATAAGCAAAAAAAAACTGAAATGGAGCGCCATTTTTTCCAAGATGGCGGCTCGAACGCAAGAGATAGAGTTGGGGACTTTTAGTATGTTTAACAGTGGGCCTTAATGAACCTCTCTGCCAAGTTTCAAAACTTTTTTCCGTCAAACGGTGAAATTTGTTCCAATTTGACTGGGATAAAAAAAGAAATGGAGGTTGCGAACAAAAATTATTTTACAAATATTGAAATGCAAATTAAGTCAAACCCAAATCAGAGATCTTATTTCTCGTGCAAATCCCAAATTAAATTGATCAACCAGGTTTCTTGCTGATAACTCCTCGGTTACGAATTTGACTTGCACAACTTAATTTATAGCAGTAACAAATGATAGGGGAGTGGGAGTCAAGTTGATGACATTCATAACAATTTAATAAAGTTTTGGGCAGGCTTCATCATGGTATCTTGCTTCGAAAATTATCCAATTTTACCTTGCCGGATCATTTATTAAACTTTTTTATTCCTACCTGTTCGACAGGACACTTACTATAAAATACCATGGTTTTAAGTCTGACGAAATAAAAATAATGTGTGGTGTTCCTCGGGGGTCTGTCCTTGGATCTCTGATAATTATAATATTTATAAATGGCACCAACTTAAAATTTCAAAACAGCACTATGCTGCGCGCTGATGATTGCATGTACAACAAATTAACATATGATGTGACAGAGATAGTTAAGTACATCTAAACTTTATAAACCTAAACGTAAGACTTTTTCTGCATCTCAAAGAGATCCTGTTTTGCAAGATCGACGCTCTCCATGAGTCAATTAAGGAAGCTGGAGGAGGTGAGCGCCGAGTACTTAATGTAACTAGCAATGATACAAACTCTGAAATGGTCAGTACGACATTTAGTGGTTCAATAACCTGAAGACAGTGGCAATCTGTTCTGTAGGTTATTTATTGCACGTGAATCTGTCGACTGTTCAAACGTCTGGAATGGTTTGTTTAAATATTTGTGGTCAATTTATATTATGAGATTCTCTAGTATCCACCCTGTGTGGTTTGTACTGACAAAGATTTATTACTTATCGTACGATAAGACTTAACGTAAACTTCTTTGTGTATCAATTATGGTTTCAGATATTTCCAATGGTAACCACAAAAATTTGATTGGTTGCCCTTTCACCTATAAAATCACGAGCTACAAGGCGTTTAATCAAGTGTATTGGCAACTTGTTTTACCTAAACTTATCAGCGAAACGCTGAGGTCACTTCAGTTAGTTCATTTCTCATGTGATGGTTATCGCTATTGATTTCGTGCAACAAATTAAATGCAATAAATTCAACGACAATCTACGACAGTTGCAAAGAAGACCATTTGTCCCAACAAATATTTATTCCATATTAAGAACTGAAAACGTACTTTTAACTATGAAATAAACGTATTAAATCTTTTCTGTCTTTCTCTTCGACATTTTACTTTTGAATAAGGTTAAGATTAAGGTTAATCATAGTGAAAACAATAAATAAAGTGCAAACAAATAAATGATCTATGATTAAAGTAAAGTACAAAAATTGTTTGAAATTATCCTAAATTGAGGCAAATATATTAAATCGGTAAACAGAACCAAGTAATCTCAAGGTTTAAAATCTGTTATAAAATTACTATCAACGTAAATTTTTAAAAAAAACTAGACAATCACATAAACTGTCAACTTTGTATGTTTTTCTGCCTTCGTATATTATCATTTTTAACAAGCTGAATACATACGGATTTATTGACAAATATAAAGAGAGCATACTATTTTGTCCACCCAGTAAAGCGGAGAATGCCCCTTATAGGGACAGAACGAGGAGGTTTGACAAAGCTGCAGTGCGTACAATGCCGCCTTGATGCTTTTAGAAGGTATTATATAAAAATGAGACACGTATCTTTCTAAGCAAAGTGTTTTCCTGATGGACAATTACAGTCGGACAACTTTCCTCCAAAAGTATTTATTTACTTAAACTATTTTATTTATTTCTTCGACGATTATTCCTGCTAGGCTTAATTTTATTATAAAAGAAAAGAGCACTTTATACAATTACTTCCAGAAAGTGCATTGAAACGGTTTTGCCATGAGATGATTTAAATAACGTAAATTTACCTGTGCCAATTTTTTCTCTATTTTCATTAAACAATCTTTGACGTATTCTTCCATATAACAAATTTTTAATTATTTATGAAACATAATGTTTCAGTAGTTATTTCTCTCGTCATTTCTACTGAGTTGAAATTAAAACAAGTGTAACATTGAGCAAGTGATCGGTTAATGTTTAATTTTTTTAGTTCATTACTCTTTACACCTCCTTGATCTTGTGGCCCAAATTCGGAAAAGGGAAGGTGTAAACTAAGAAAACTGCAACGACTAGCGTACATAGGGAAAATGGAGTAATGACAACAACCTATATCGTAGTCATGGAAACGTTGTTTTGCCTATATCCACAACATTTAGAAGTGAAGCAAAAGGTACTGATAGTGGCATACAGGATCAAACAATCAGTTACGGGATCATTCCATGGAAATGATACTATAACAAAATATTTCAACAAGTAGGAAGGAATCGACTAATCAATATGCAGTCACACGAGAAACAGCATCACCCACAACTTCACGAAAACCTTCAGGCAAATGAAACCATACTCGGCATACTCAAGGATCAAAAAGGCCAAAGCAGGACATATTATGGAATGGAATGGCTGCCTAACAGACCTTGATCACCGCAACCTCCTGAAGAAAGATCTATTGTGATGCTCCTATGTGGTTTTCTTTAGAACTCTTTATTTTCCTCAGAGCTCCTTATCCAAGTTTATCCTTGTATCAGCATGAACAGAAGAGAATGCCCCCTTACCATAGCTATACTAATATCAATTAAGCCCTATTATTTTTTCGCCAAGTCTAGCTAAGAATTACCAGGCACAGAAGTTTTTCTCAGGTTTCCTTTTCCTGTTATCAGAATCTGCATGTTGCGTCTTCTGCTAGGTCCATTGGACTCATTTCTCTTGAGCCGACAGTATCCTGTTATAAGGCTCATCATTATCCTAATGGTCTTTCTATTCTGACATAGTAAGTCTTCCGCACATTTAGTTGATTTAGTCATAAAATACTGTCCACATTTTCAGCGATTTTTTTGTAGTCATTAATTAAATTCGGAGAGGAGCGTCTATGGACCTTAGATACGCCTTTCCTGACCAACTCATCTAGGTATATTTTAATTTCTTAAATCCTGCTAAGTAGTATGAGATCATAGCTATTCCGCAACTTAATCAGGACATAAACATCCATAACTTAGCTAGAAATGAAACTCAAGACTTCATGGTCTCAAGCCGGTTTTAACCCTAATTATTTTACCCTTGCATTGTCGTCATATATGTTTTTTATTAATAATAATTATTATTATCTAATTATTGTTAACATTTTATTTATTAATTTTACTACTAATTTTTATTGTGATTGGATGACTTAGTCTAGTTAGTCTGTACTATGTAATCAGAATCACCTACTGACCTGGCAATATCTATATGTATATAGCAACAAAAAACCAATAAAGAGTCTAATCTAATCTAATCTAACACGTAAGCACTGAGACCATATTCTTGATCGGGGAGTAAAGAATCGAAGTATTTTATCTCTTTTCATCTTGTTACGTTGCCTATTACCTTCTCTCTCTTTTTTCTAAAAAGTTCTACTCTCTCATGTCGGCAATAAAGCTCCTGAGCTACCAAGTCTAGGAATAACCAGGGACAACCTGGACAGAACCGCAGTATGGTTATAAGCAGAAATCACAGTCATATAGATGACTGAACACAAAAAATGGCACGGAGGTCATACACTGGTAGGAAAATTCACATTATCGCTGACAGCCAAGCAGCTCTCGAAGCAGTGGAGGTACGTTCGTTCTAAAACGGTCAGACATTGCTTGGAGTTCCTGCAAAACACTATACAATTTGAGTTAACGCGAGGACAGCATGGCAACAAAGATAATAGACAGAAAAAGGTGCAACAGTCTTGATGGAACCTGTGGGATGCCTCACAGAACCGCAAAATAGTCGACAAAGGAACTACTAAGTCAGAAATATTACTTGCATTGGATAGGAGCATCAGAAATAAGGCAGCAGTCGCGCATTGGTGAATCATCCAAATCAAAGACCAATGAATTGCTAAAGTTCAGCAGAAAATAGCATAGATGTGCAGAGAAAACTTTAACAGGGCATTGTACACTAAACAGACACCTAACCAACTAAAAGGTAAGGGACAAAGGTAATGCAGGATGTATTGTAAAGAGGAAAGAACACCCATCCATATCTTATGTGGATGTCCAGCGCTGCTGTTAAGAGGCTTGCACACTTCGAGAAACCACTCGCGACACTGGGAGAGCTATCCAGGCCTTTCATTGACCGTATACTCGCCTATGTAGGAGAAACAGGTCAAATGGAATGATTAAGGACATGGGGCACAATACGCTTAAGAGGAGACAACGTCAATCACAAAGTTTCATCGGTAAAGCTAACGCTGACGTGGGGCGAAGGGTACGCAGTGGGGCTATTTTAAGGCATCTGCACGTGACGTCACAGCTAACCTCAAAAATATGTGTTTCTTAAGATTTAAGAGTATTACGCAGCTATTATTAAAATTTCTGCCTGGTTCCCGTATTTTCAACTAAAATCTAGTTCAGTGTAATGTTTATAAAGTGCTAAATACTTTGTCCTAATAAAATAGGACTCTTTTTGTAGGTTGGAAATCTAACCTGTAATTAGCACTCTATTTTTATTAAACAACAATAATGAAAAATTATTTACGTGAATTTTTAAATATTTGCTTGGAGCCAGTACGGCTCCAATCTAAAAATGCGTATACAAACATTAAAAATGAAAATAAACTTGAAAAACTTAAAATTTAAGATTGATTACATGATGCAGATGCACTCTTGTAGTGTTGTAGGTGGCACCATCTATTAAAAAGCAGTGTACTAAAAATCTTGACTGGAAAAAGCAGTTTTTAGCCAAACGGCTGGCGTTATTAAACTGAAGAAAAGATATTCTTGTAAGTACATGAATATTACACTTCTATTGAAGAAAGTTTTTAGCTAAAATTTGTTTATTACGAAGATCTCTCTTCACATGGCTCATTGCCGCCTGCTCCCCTCTGATTTGATCGCCTTGCTCCCCCTTAAGCTTCATAACAGTAGATTCTCGGCACCGCAACACAGTGGGTCATTTTGAGAGATTTCTGGCTAAAACTCAAATGAACCAAATTTCACCCACTTTCGAGAAATAGGTAATAAACAAGCTTTTTGGTAAGGGGTAACAAAATCTGCCCTATTTGCCTTCTACAGCTCGAGAAGGAAACACGTGTTCAAGTTTAAAATTGCGCAGTGAAAATTCAACTTTTACACAACTGAATTTTTGGTTTCTTTGTCTTCAATTGAACGAATCGGTCATGTTTGGCATAGAACAAGGCAAGAGTTTTTATTGTAGGCAATTAGTTGACTTTATTTGTTATTTGGTGTAGAAATTATAGCCTTTTAGCGAGTGAGCGGTTTCAGCCGTAAATTTTGATTAAAATGAAACTTTTCATTTTTGTTACACTTCACTTTCGCAAGCTAGACCGTTATAATTTTTTTTATGATATTGAATGCAGTGTTTTCTACATGTTCTGTGAATTGCAGCTGCCTATAGGGCCGTAAAGGGGTTTTGAATACGTTAATGAAGGTTAAAAATACCCAATATTATTGCGTCAATTGAGAGAGACATTACATTTCCTTCTTGATATTTATAA
This sequence comes from Rutpela maculata, assembly GCA_936432065.2. NCBI lineage: Eukaryota > Metazoa > Arthropoda > Insecta > Coleoptera > Cerambycidae > Rutpela > Rutpela maculata. Next base: position 394,550,956 of record OW386285.2, read on the forward strand.
GACTAATCCTACTAGCGATTTGAAAAAAATGATTAATGCCAAAAAAATGTAATTATAAAAATGAAATATTAAAAGCCAAGAAAGTAGCAAACGATAACTACATACGACGAAATAAGAATCAGCAAAAAGCAATGTGGAATTTGGTTAATGTAAATAAAAATAAAACAGACAATTCGTCAGAAATTATTTCTCCTGACGAATTTAATAATTATTTTGGAAACATTGCTCAAAATTTAGTTAACTCCCTGTCATCTCCCACCGACAATTTTGAAAATTATTTTACAAGTTCCATAGAAACTGGTGCTGACAAGGATTTTATTTTTACTGAAGTCACTAACAATCAAGTCTTAGATGTAATCGCTAATCTGAAAAACAAACAGAGTAAAGATGCTTATGATATCAACATTAAAATTCTCAATTGTATTAAATATATTATTATCATTCCACTCACTAAACTAATTAATGAATGCATTAGAAAGAATGTGTTTCCAAAATGTCTTAAACTGTCAAAAGTGTTACCTTTATTAAAAAAAAAAAATGTATTGATGATCCGGCAAATTACAGGCCTATTTCTATCGTGCCATTATTTGCCAAAATCTTTGAGGTAGTTCTCAAATCTCAAATCATAAATTATTTTGAAAATTGTAATCTTTTCAATAGTTGTCAATATGGCTTCAGGTCAACATTGTCAACGACGTTAGCAATTAATTCGTTGATAAATGTAATAAATAAAGGTTTCGAGGCCAAAGAATTTATGCATGTGCAATTTTTAGACCTAAGTAAGGCTTTCGACTGTGTGCCTCACAATATTTTGGTGAACAAACTAAAATTTTACAATTTCTCTGAGAGTAGCAGAAAATTGATTATGTCGTATTTGACTGATCGTCATCAATTTGTTCATTTTAATAATGTTAACTCTGGTACCATTGATATTAAATTTGGAGTCCCTCAGGGTTCAGTTTTGGGACCGGTTTTATTTCTTATTTATATTAATGATTTGCCAAACAGTAGTCCCTCAACAAACTTCACTCTCTTTGCTGATGACACAACATTGACTCATTCCCATAAAGATTGTAACACTTTATTATCAAAAGCTCAAAACAGTTTGACTATGGTTCACAACTGGTTCTTAAACAATAAGTTAATATTGAATGATGATAAAACAGAGACTATGATTTTTTCTTTAAGACAGCACTCTGTACAAATGACCTCTCATTGCGTTACATTTTTGGGCATTGTCTTGGACAGTAAGTTAACATGAGAGGAACACACGTCCTACATCTGCAAGAATATATCACGCAATATTTTCTTATTGCGCAATTTAAAAAATTGTTTGTCACAGTCAACGGTTTTAATGGCATATCATGCAATAATTCAATCTTCCCTCACTTATGCCATTTTAATATGGGGCCACTTGGCACATACCTCAACAGTTTTCTCACTGCAAAGAAAGGCTGTCAGAATCGTTGTTGGGCTATCATATAGAGATGATTGTAGGGATGCTTTTATAAGCCTTAAGATACTGACTTTACCCTATAATTATATACTGCAGTGCCTTGTCCATGTTAAAAATAACCTTAATAATTACATAACATGTGAAAGTGTACATACGTACTCAACTCGTAATAGGGGCAATATATATTTGAATTTTTTCCGACTTTCAAAAACCAGAAATGGCACCTGCTATTATGCAGTAAAATTTTTCAATGTGTTACCGATTGCTGTACAAACACTTGACTGTACTCGCTTTAAAAATGTAATTAAACGTTTCCTCCTTGAAAATGCATTCTATGATTTTGACGAATTCTGGTCAACTGATTTTTCTCGTTTAATTTTATAAACTTGATATGTGTGTGATAATGATTGTTTGTTATTATATGTGCTTTATTGTTATTTACTCTACTTTGTTATTTATTTGTTTTATTTATAGTGTACTTTTTTTTTCTATTTAAGACAACCACTTTTTGTTGGCTTTTATTGGCATATTTTTTGACGTGTCAAAACATAATTTATGTAGGATATATGATCAATAAAGATAAATAATAAATAAAAAAAATAAAAATAAATAATATAATTACTGATATTGCAATGACTGATTTATTTTTAATTCATGAAATCGTTCAATGGAATTTTTTAACCATTTTTCTCAGAATTTGGGGGCAATATTCTATTTGGATCCAAAGTTTCACAATTTTATTCAATTATTTTAATTTCCACCCCTCTTTATCGATGGGATTTGTTTTATCATTTTTCCTCTCAACGCCAGTTAATTTTGGAGGAGTTTCAGAGTTTTGGCCAAAAAACGTTAAAGCTGACCTACTGTGCGCAACCCGTAACAGCAGCAAAATTATACAAACATAAAAGTTTATGAAAATCGCGAAAAGTTAATTTTCTCTCGTTCAGTGCAACCTAAAATATTTGCCAAAGAACTTCTTAGTCCATTTTATTTTATCTCTGTTGACATTTTCACCTTCTTTCCGGTCCCTTTGCATTACAATTAGTTTGCGTGGATAATTACTACAGGAAATTAAAATATGCCCCGCACAATCTAAAATCTGAGTGCTGTGAAGCTGAAAATGTAATTAATCGGGTACATATCTGAATTACGTGCTCTACAGGATATTGTATTAATATTGGTTAAATTGGAAATTCCTATCGGGCTATGTACAACGATTGATTCATTGTTTGCAAATTAACAGAATAATATAAAGTATGTAACATGTAATTACCGCACTCCAAACTCTACGGCACTAGAGATTGCACGGAGTTGGCCCTTCAAGGGTCCTTGGGCATTGTTTCAGTGCACTGGTCGATGTGTATGGGCGTGTTTTCCTATTATCATATTATCATCATTATTATTTTATTAAGTTATTAATGCTTTGTGCGCAACGAGGTTGTCTTTCTGAAAATAAACCATAGGTAAAATGCTGCACACAAGTATTTTTATATCTGCTATACTCCAGTCGGTAAAGTAAAACATACACCAGAAGCTCGCAAAAAATGTTATCTGAGATTTTCCTTCAGTAACTGTAACAAAACCACAAAAATCCATTCTGGGGGTGCCGCGCAACCCCCTCAAAAAACCACCCCTTCGGTGAAAAAAGCCTTATTTTACTGATAACTCATTAACCGTTGAAGATATAAAAAAAATGCTCATTATAAAAAAAAGCTTGACTAATTTCCTAAAAAGAAAAAAATCCTATTGTAATTTTGTTGTATATGCCGCCATGGTTTTTGAGAAAATCGATAATGAAAAAAAATCCGAAATTTGTATTTTTAATACGAGCGAATTTTCGTTTATTTGCAATTTATTGCGCGCTACCTATAAAAAAAATTGAATTGCTCGAAAACCATACAAGCTAGGAAGAAAAATCAAAATGGGTTTTAAAAGAGATATAAAATACTCTCTTGTGTTGCTATTTTTGAAAAAATAACTGACTTTAATATAAGTTATAAATGCATTATCTTTTAGTTCAAGGTAGTACTTCAATGCAGAAAAAGTTAGTTGTTGAAATTAGCCAAATTTTTGCCAATTTTTTATTTTTTATTTTGATTTTGCCAATATAACCATTTTCATATATAATCCACTGCATTTAGGATTTTTCTTCAGACCAATTCATACAAAAGCAGATGTTGGTTTTCCAGGTAGGTTTGGGTGTCCTTAATAAGGTCTCAAAAGTCCCTGAAGTGGGAGTGTAAGGATAAAATTTGGCAACGCTGTAAAGGGCTAAAATCGTGCTGGGAAACGAATTTTTCGAGATATCTCGGTTTTCATTGCCTCTACGACAAACATACATTAGGCCAAAAAGAAAGCTATGGAAATTCTCTATAAAAAAGACAGAAGGTCTTTTTTTCGTATACGCAATAGTTTTCTTGAAAATATTGCATTGAATTTGAACTTATGGGATATTATGGATAATTTAAGTACTCTATTCCACACCACCCTTGAGGTTGAGTACTAAGCGCGTTTTTTTATGTGGTTTCCCCGGTAGGCCTAATCCACGACTGTCATACTTATTAAAACGTTGTTAAATTAATAATTTCCTTCTTGTCCGTTTTCTTCTTCTATAAATTCATCGATTCGTTCGAAGAAATTCGAGTCAATCTGAGAACTTTCAGTCTCTGCTTCATTGACGGCTTCTATTTCTGACGAGTTTTCAATGGGTTCAGCATTCAAGCAAGATTTTCCATGGCAGTTGCCGCAAACTGGTGAGCAATTAAGTCCCAACCTCCGATAGCCACACAATGGTCCACAACTTTTCGTACAGTTGCAGAAGATCATCTTCAGAAGGTAAAATGGCGTAGGAAGTTGGGATGTTGTTTTTGACCACAATATGGTATCTTTCAACATCCATCCCCACTCTATACAATACATACATTACTCAACCATTTCTGTACTTGAAAATAAACACGAAATAGATGCTGTTGAGCTGCGTCATGAGTGGGTGGTAATGAATTCAATTTCACTGGTTTGCTTTTGCTTACAGCTTTAATAAAGCAATAATACCGATAGTTATCGATGGAAACTTCTTTAACTGGAGCGTTATAGATTGCGAGGAAAAATGTTATCCCATTCGAAGTAACTATGCCAGGAGAAGTACCAGTCTTGCTGAAAACTTCAGCTACAAATTCCAAGTCCTGCCGTTTTTTCATCACTTTCAAAACTGCAGTCTTGCCTTTATTAAATAGAGCAGATGTAGTGTCACACTCAGAGAATGCGTGCAGAAACAATATGTGATATCGAATATCTCTATGGTGATCAAAGCTTCGTGAAGAATAAATTTTTCATTGGACCTTCCCTCTGCCTGGTTTGAGGAGAAAAATTTATTTATTAATAGGTGTACGAGCAGTTAAAATTATAAGAAGATCCACATCTTCCCCAACCACAACCGTACTAATATCACATGATTCCTTAAGCGCTATTTCGACTATCAAAATGTCACCATCATCTTCAGCATGTCTAACAATATAATTATTTGCCTCAAACTTTTCTGTCAACATCGAAATCAATCTGGTTTTATGCACTAACGCCATTTGTCGGTGCATAAGTGAACGTAGCGGGCGGGCATCTTAATTTAAAAGTCAACCTATCTTGTTATATTTCATACTTTTCTTATCATCGACCTGTGCTTAATAAACTCAGTTTGAAACATTAATTTGTATTGTTCTTCCAAATGCCCGAATATCCTCTTATGCATAGACGTATCCGTGTAAAACTTACGGCTGTATCGAGGATACAGCCAACCAGGATTTTTGTTATGTTTTAACCTCCGTGCAATAAAAACTGCCACAAATAAATTTTTTGATTTTGGGTATGACTTACTGGAATTTTTCAAGAAAACTATTGCGTATAGGAAAAAAAGACCGTGTATCTTTTTATAGAGAATTTCCATAGCTTTCTTTTTGGCCTAATGTATTTTTGTCGTAGAGGCAATGAAAACCGAGATATCTCGAAAAATTCGTTTCCGAGCACGATTTTAGCCCTTTACAGCGTTGCCAAATTTTATCCTTACACTCCCACTTCGGGGACTTTTTAGACCTTATTAAGGACACCAGAACCTACCTGGAAAACCAACATTTGCGTTTGTATGAATTGGTCTGATGCGGCTCAATTTTCACTAAATGCAGTGGATTAACACGTAATTCGAAGTGTGGTCGTTTTTCCTCTCTTTTCAATTTCCTCCATTTTATTGAATAATTTTTTGAGCTAAATTTTCAAGATCTTTGGGTCTTTTTTTTAATTTTTAGGAAGCAATAAAAAATTGTCCAAAATTTGGCTAACTTCAACATGCTGGTAAATTTGTAAATGTGAATATTTTTATTCCTAACTTTTTCTGCATTGAAGTACTACCTTGAACTAAAAGATAATGCATTTATAACTTATATTAAAGTCAGTTATTTTTTATGGGCCTGTGAATAGTTAGAGGCGCAAAAAAATTAAGAGATAACTATATTGTATTGTTATTTTTATATACTAATAAATATCAATAGCCATCAAAAATAGCAACACAAGAGAGTATTTTATATCCCCTTTAAAACCCATTTTGATTTTTATTCCTAGCTTGCAATTTTTTCTATAGACCGCGCGCAAAAAATTTCAAATAAACTATAATTCGCGAGCATTAAAAATACAAATTTTGGAATTTTCTTCAATATCGATTTTCTCGAAAACCATGGCATATACAACAAAATTACAATAGGACTTTCTTTAGGAAATTAGTCAAGCTTTCTTTTTTATGATGAGCAATTTTTTTATATCCTCAACGGTTAACGAGTTATCAGTAAAATAAGGGTTATTTCACCCAAGGGGTGTGCCGCAACCCCCCCCCCCCCCCCTAGAACGTATTTTTGTGTAACAGTTACTGAAAGAAAATCTTAGATAACATTTTTTTGTGAAGGAAATTTTTATAACTATTGGACTACTATGGAAGTATATATTTTCTATTGCCAAAAAAAATTAACTGAAACGTGACATGTGGATTAAATCATTCAGGGTTTCATCTCATCCACGTCCACGATTCCGTTTTAATTTTATGTCAACCAGTAACCATCTTCAGCTCTGATATTACCATCCGTAACATCAAAACAGAGACGACAAAGAAATACATAATATACACTGTTTAATAATGGCTGATCGTCAATGTGATTTTATCGTATTATATTATTATATGTAATATCACTAGTACTTAGAATTTTATCGGTAAAATTTTTTCGAAAGCATTGCTTCCTGGTAACATAAAGAGTGTAAATTGACAGTTTATTATCTGATTAAATTCCAAGCGCTTTAGCGGGAGGGATTTAATCTTTGATAATAAACTGCCAATTTACACGAATCATATTACCTTTTACCAACTTAGGTTGACAAAAAAATGTATAGAAAAAATTTAAAAGCACGAGAGGTGAGAATATTTCACGAACAAATAAAGTACATAAAATCTACATCTTTAATATTAAATTTTGCCATTAACTGCCTGCAGACGTTTTCTTACCATTCCTTAGTGTTTACTGACCTTTATTTTTAATTTCATTATTTCCATCACATAAAAATGTATTTCCAAACCGACTCATCCATTGAAAAACAAAGTAGGTATAATTATTAAACAATCGCAGCTGCAGAAACCTAAAAGTGCACGGAATTCGCTATATTTTAAATGTAATGACAATTAAGAAACCAATATACCTTGAACCAGGTATTGTAATGCACAGACTAGTCCAAAACTGCTGAGAGTCTTTACTGTAAACAGTTCTTAGGCAAGCTTGTGTGTTGTGTCGCTTGTGGTGACCATTGGAACTACAATCAGCTGTTGTCCATCTAACCGCCATGGCCCTGAAAATTTCACCCTTGTCGAAGTTATATTGTTGATTCACCGCCATGACTGATTAATTTAGTAGGACGGCCCTATGTAATGCCCGTCATTACACAACTGATCTTAAGATAAGTATTTTTGTATTTTATCATACATTTACCTCCTCATCAACAAATTTGATTAAATGTTACAACTTAAGAAAGAAAAGTCCGATTGTATTGAAATTTGGAAAGTAAGTTAGTGTTAGCTAGAGGAAGAACCACCCTATTTTTAAAGAAAATCAATCAGTAAATGAGAAAGTTATTAATCATTTAATTTAAAAATATATATTTTCTTAATTTTTGTCGCTTGCGCTTAAATAGAAATTTTGCAAAATGTTATCTCTATAATATATATTTTTTTTGTTTATGCATTTTACTAATATATAGTTTATAATATGTCTAATGTGTTGAAATATGATTCTAGAAAGATATATATTATAGACATTCAATTTTTGTAGTGATCTCTGTTGGTCCAGTGGCTAAATTTTTGCTTTGCATATTAAAATAGTTTTGAGTTGAGGAGAAACATTTTTTTTATTTTCTCCCCCTCGCTCATCAATTTTTCACAAGTTACCCCCCATTTAAATAATTCCAATATAAACAGTAAACACACTCACAAAAAAAAAGCCTCTGTAGTTTTACTCTTATGAGTCAAATGGTCAGTGGTCACTTGCACTAAACTAACTACGTTTTATTTGTAGAGTGCTGTAAAATCCGTTTAAGAGCGTCATCTGGTATCAAGTAGTAGCAGCAGACACAGTAACTTGGCACCATTTTAGTTCAATAAAGTTTTAAACGTTTTAAACCTGTTTTAAACATACCATTGAAAAAAACTGTTTAAAATAAAAAAAAGTTTTTTTGTTTAAAATGAAAAAAAAAAACTGTTTTTTTTTCCAACCCTGGTGGATAGCTATCCATATTATCGAAACGATAATTTGGCCTGGAGGGCATGAAGGTGAGTTATCCAAAATATAATCGGGTAAAACTTGCCGGAAGGCGTTATATTGTTGGTTGGTACTGTATCAGATTTTATCTGTATTATACAAATATTTTTCTTGACCGTGGTGTCGCGTACGCTTTGTACCAGAGATATTTTAGCTTGTCTGTACATATTCTTGGCCTCTGAATGTTTAAAGATTTCGTGTTTCGCCTTCTTTGCAGATTGCGAAAACGGGCGCCTCAACACGGTCTTTGTCGAATAACTCAAAAAGTATCTGCTTCGTTTTTAAACGTCGACATTACTTGGAATTACACTTACTACTAAATTTTATAACTATGTAATTTATTTAAACCGAAAGATTTCACTAAAAACTCCCGTACTAAAATTCCACAATATTTTCTTTGCTTCTGCTTATACAACATATGCCTGGCGTACATTATGGTTAATGTAGGGAAAAGCTTCCCGCACTTTCTTTCAATTGATTTATTTATTTAATGTTACAATTCCTCGCAAAAATCTCGATAAAAACGCACTTTTAGTAATGGCATAAAAAAATCTCTGGCAGCATTCAATCTAAAATTTAATGTCGGGGGTGGTATAATAATAGGGCAAAGGAGAATATAAAGATAAAAGAACCACGTGTTGAGAGGTGGCGGTGTTCTTTCCTGTAGGCTATTAAAGCTGGAATGTTTTCGGGTAATAAATTTGAAACGGGGCAAGTTTTTTTATATAAATTGATATTTTATGGTCTCGAAGGCTAGAGATCTGGTTACCGGTGGATTTGCAACAGCTACCGCGCTGATCTACGCCCTGTCCATTGGTCAGACGAATGTCCACAGCCAAATTGATTTTGCCTTGTTGAGATTTATTGCCTTTATTGAGATAAATTTCCTCTCTCCACCGTCTGAAATGTTTTTCTTTTATTCGCGCCACTGTACTCAAGGGTTATATTTATTTCAGAAACATGCTTTACGGCTCAAACGAAGGACCTTAACTAGGAAATATGCACCTAAAATATTTATAAAATACGCGCCTTTTTGCTACACTTACCGTTTGTCATAGGATATTACCGTTTAATGGGACAGTTTCCAGAAGGTCCAGTATGAAAAAATGTATAAAGCAAATATATTGCAATTAAAACAAAATAACAGCTTCTTGGTGTAATTCTGAAAATAAAGTAGTCTTCACTCTTCACAAACAACAAAACTAGGGATCGACCGATATGATTTTTTAGGCCGATACCGATACTTACATCGGTCTTAGATTTAGTCCAGGGAAATGAGTAAAAAAAGTACCATGTTCGGGACTGTGACTCATCCAGGCAGAGACCACGATTTTTGGGTAGTATAGGTGTCAATAAATGAAACCTATATAAAATCTGCGGTCGATTTTCTGCATATGTTTATTTACAGCCATTTTAATGCAAAAAAATGGAAAAAACGTGTTTTTTCACACTTTTTCACCTGCCAGTAAAAAGTAAACTATCTTACAGATAAATCAAATTAATCACCTTGTAGGAAATTAAAAAAGCTTTAAAATGGCGGTTGTTAAATGTCCATATAGTTAATTGTTGCTAAGATAATTGCAAAATGCGGAATTTTATTCAATAAACAATATCTTGTGTAAAAAACAATCTACTGTTTTGTCCTTGCGTAAATAGTTGACTCTCATAGTGCTTAATATCTGGTGAAAATTTCAAATCGATTCGTCAAATAGTTTTTGCAAAATTGCATTAATTTATCCCAGAGACCTTTTTTTTGCAACCCCACCACGTCCAGAGAAATCAAAATACAATGATTCTACGGCCTCCACCTGAAAGGGAAAGACTTGATTTACCAAAATGCTTTGTTAGATATCGAAAAAATTAATTTTCAGACCTGCAAAATGACGTTGCAAAAGAGCTCAGATTTTTACCTTATAAACAAATAGAATAATTTTTTAACAATTGATTGTAGAGCATCGGTTCGATATTTGAAAAGCTGATATTTTTACACGAATTTTGAAAAAAAAAAGAAGGTCCTAGGTCAATTTGGGGCAAAGTTAGCAATTTTTTTTCAAAAATTCATAGCTCCTTTGTTTATAATAATTAAGAAACGTAACAAGCGCCATTTTAAAGGGGAAGAGTTCAATTTTTAGTGTAAAAAAATTGAAAATGATTGTGAAATTAATTGTAATGACGACGATGATGATATTGAGAATATTAATTTAATGTTAGATAACTTTGATCATTCTAATGTTGATGATAATGAGCCGATCCTAAAAAAAATACGAGTTGATTGATTTTACCTTATTAGAATGTGTATAGGTATATTATTAAGTAAATTTATATGTGAATCGACAAATATTCTGTATTATTATAAATTACAGCGTTATTTATATCGAACAATGTGTTTCTTTTCACACTTTACAAATTCTATTGTTTATAACTTAATATAACAGTAATTTATATATTTAATTGTACACAAACCTTTCCTATAATTTTCAATAAGAATAATACAAAAATTTTGATAATGTATAAAAATATTTTTTTGTAAAATGTTTAAACAAATTACAGGTAATTATTACTCTCTTATTATTTTGGAGCAGATGTGTTGAACCATAAAAAGTTTCTACTGTATCATACAAACCATTATACATGACAAACGCTGTCACTACATGTACATTCACACGCGTGTTGTATACTTCTACGAGGGAAGTAATGGTTTGTTTTATTATTTATTAATAATTAATAATACGCAAATTAATAAGAGCACTTTTCATAAATTGTATGGTAATTTTGCATTTGAAAAATATCTTAAAAATGTAAATTATATCGAATAGAGTGTTTTTATTTTATAAATTTGAAAAATTCAATTGTTTATAACAATAAGATATATATTTACGTGTACATAAGCCTTTTCTACAACTTTCAACAAGAACAAAACAAAAAATTTTGATATTTTGCAAAAAAAAAAAATGTTTTTTAAATATTTAAACAAATTACATTGTTAATATTAATGTTAATAGTTTAACAGATTGAATATTATTAACGTACGCAAAAAGGTACCCAAAATTGAAAAAAGAAACATCAAAATCGGTTAACAAACACCAAAGTTATGACTTATGTGGTCAGTTTGAAGATGCTGTTTCAATTTTTGAATGCGCGGATTTGAGGGTTCCCCTCCACAACCTCCGAGCTAAGTTGATTCGAGCCTCATTTTAGAAGCTCTGCCAACAGTTTTGAGAAAGTGCAATCATTTTCAAATTTTTTACACTAAAAGTTGAACTCTTCCCCTTTAAAATGGCGCTTGTTACGTTTCTTAATTATTATAAACAAAGGAGCTATGAATTTTTGAAAAAAAATTGCTAACTTTGCCCCAAATTGACCTAGGACTTTCTTTTTTTTTTTTCAAAATTCGTGTAAAAATATCAGCTTTTCAAAAACCGATGCTCTACAATCAATTGTTAAAAAATTATTCTATTTGTTTATAAGGTAAAAATCTGAGCTCTTTTGCAACGTCATTTTGCAGGTCTGAAAATTAATTTTTTCGATATCTAACAAAGCATTTTGGTAAATCAAGTCTTTCCCTTTCAGGTGGAGGCCGTAGAATCATTGTATTTTGATTTCTCTGGACGTGGTGGGGTTGCAAAAAAAAGGTCTCTGGGATAAATTAATGCAATTTTGCAAAAACTATTTGACGAATCGATTTGAAATTTTTACCAGATATTAAGCACTATGAGAGTCAACTATTTACGTAAGGACAAAACAGTAAATTGTTTTTTACACAAGATATTGTTTATTGAATAAAATTCCGCATTTTGCAATTATCTTAGCAACAATTAACTATATCGACATTTAACAACCGCCATTTTAAAGCTTTTTTAATTTCCTACAAGGTGATTAATTTGATTTATCTGTAAGATAGTTTACTTTTTACTGGCAGGTGAAAAAGTGTGAAAAAACACGTTTTTTCCATTTTTTGCATTAAAATGGCTGTAAATAAACATATGCAGAAAATCGACCGCAGATTTTATATAGGTTTCATTTATTGACACCTATACTACCTAAAAATCGTGGTCTCTGCCTGGATGAGTCACAGTCCCGGCCAAAACCTCATTTCCCTGGATTAATTACCCTAGCTCTTATTTCTAAAATCTGAACATTTGCTATAAAAAATTAAAGCATATTTTGTTCAATTTTATTTTTGTTTTTTATGCTCCCTTGACTGAAGTATAACACTTTTAATTATCTATTTCTTCCAATCTGTCGTGGACGGTTATTCCTGGGTAAAACCCTGAAATGGGGACGGTAGATACCTACCTACCTTGTTTAATAATAAATTTTTAGCTAGAGGTAATTTCTTGGGCAAATGACGGTTTTTATTTGTGAGGCAGGTAGTTTGTCGAATTTCTATGACGTTCTACACTTAGCCAATAGATGACCTTAGAAGACAATAAAAATATAAAAATTTCTATAACCACTAATATTTGAACCTGAACACACAATAACAACCCATCTTTATCTTTCATTGCTCATTGGATGGATAGGTATTCATTTGCATTGTCTTGCAAATATTTCCCAGGTACACATTCAGGTTAAACTATTGCCCAGAATATGAACAGTTTAATGCAAGAATGGAAATTTATTTGCAATCAAATCATCCTAGTTTTGGCCGACAATGCTTCTTACATGATAAAAAGTATCGAAGAAGCTAAACTAATATATCAACCTTCTTTTATACATACATTACAATTAGTGATACAGGATTCAATTGAAGGTCAACGATCCATAGTAGATTTACTGGGAAAAGCAAGGCGTATAGTTTCTCTCAACCATTCCTCATTGGCTTGCGATAAATGAAAGAAAATTCAGAAGCAACTTAATATGCCAGAAAAAGGTCGTTTAGCTTGGTGGGCCAACAAGAAAAAAATGTTTCCCTTCCTGTATACCAATTAGTCGTACTGTATTTAGCACCTCCAAGTTGCGTTTACAGCGAACAGTTATTTTCTTCAGCTGGTAATGTGGTAATGTTTATAAATCTGCAAGACGCCGATTAAATCCAGATCGAGCAGAATGTCTAATCTTATTACATCATAATTTACCTAAACTTAACTTAAAATATTAAATAATTAAATAAATATTAATATCATTACGTTCTGACTTGTTTTTAACCTCAAAAATTAAAAAATAAAAATATTTCTTGACCAGCACCGATGTCGCACCGATATTACAATCCAATATCGGCCGATACCGATAATCGGCCACAACGCCGATATGGCCGATATACCGATATCAATATCGGTATCGGTCGATTCCTAAAAAAAAACACTTGAATAATATATTCGACGCGTGTATCACCACTTGTGTGGAGATAATTAAAATTTTTAATCACCTCCAGATGATGTCAAACTGATTAGCGAAGTGGGCATTAGTATTCGAGTGCAGTGTTCAAATGATTTGGTGTTTATAGAAACTGGTCGATCCTTTCCTAATTCAATTGAATCGAATGCCTTGCAAAATTCCTTCATTATGTAGAAATTCATCTGCTGCCTAAACCGTCGAAAAAAGTCACTATGAGGTATCAGCATGTAGGTAATTTAGTTGCCAAAACATTTTAAATAAAAGTATACACGGTGTTCCATTTGAAAAAAAAATAGTTAATGACAGTTTAAATATGTAAAAGCTTGAATCATCGTGGGGCACGCCATGTAGAATTGAGTTCATATCTGAGAGCTCTGCAATACATGGTCATGATTAACATTCAAAATGAAATGACCCTCAAATTTATAAAAATACGTTTTTTTCTCTTGATCGATGCAAACGTATTTTTTGTTTCGGAAAAAGTGAAATAACGTGTCAACTCCGCAGTGTGTGCCAAAAATAATATATCTGAATAGAGAATTAAGAGTCGAATACAAGTAGTAATTAGTTTCATATCATTAAAAAAACTGGTATGGTAATGGGGACCGAATAGACAAACAAAAAACCTATTTGAGAACCACTGCTTTTCTGGGTCAATGGACGTATAGTTCCGAATCATAGAAGTGTCTTACTTACTTTTAAAAAGGCTTTAAAAAGGCGTGAACATTATCGAAGTGCGGCACTTTGATGGGCCCGCTTCAATCGAACTTTTTATACCAATTATGAAAATATAAATAATTCGTTCTCTTTCTGTAAAATCTAAAGCACAGGATGGCTGCAGGGGTTTAAACAGGCCGACCTGGCCGACACTTTATACGCGCCGGCTTATACGATATACCCGGTGCTATCTGCACAAATGTCAGAGTATCAAGCGCGACCAAAGATAATGAAGCCTACCCTAATATTCCAGCAGTTCTCAAACAATATTATTAAAAATCTTCGAAATTTTTCTTTATTTTTTTTTTCTCCAAAGCTATAGGCTTTAGACCATGTTATATAAGGTTTTTTGTTTGTCTAGTCGTTCCCCACCACCAGTTTTTTTTTAATGACATGAAAATAATTACACCCCGTATATTAAAAATAACGGATGTTCTATTTAAAAAAGTAGTATGAGATCTCACCACTCTGTGAAACACCCTATAGATTTTAAAATAGTTTTGGAATATGTCACTCTTGATCTTCCACATTTTTTATCGCAGACATTTCTTAAAATTTGAAACGGTTGAGAATGACCATACTATTGACTCACCCTGTGTATAGTAATATGTAGTCTGATTCATGCTTATTTCTAACTATTTTAATTTCCCTACTTTTGCATTTCGAATGCATAAATTGTTAGCTAAGTTTTTGCTAGTAGTTACTAAATAATTATCTGCGGCAACTAAAATTAAATAAAAATGCAAATCATATTACATGTGTAGGCATAAATGGAATAAAACTGCATATAGATAGAAGTTAAACACATTCGCCCCGAGAAGATATAAGCCAATAACACGGAAATTATAGTAATTCATCAAGAAGTCATCAATAACAAGTTAATAATTTGGTAAATGAAAACTACTGTAATTACACGTATCACTTATATAACTTGTCAGAGAGTATTCCCTGCTTACTTAACTTTTAAACTTCTTAAATTAAAAATTGGCATTAAATAGGTAAACACATATTAATAAACACTTTAATCGTAATAATAATTTTTGCATCATTCGCTGGCGTATAGTTGACTACACACTTATTATGCGTGTAAAAAATGTCGGCGTCTTTGGTCTGCGGCAAGGATCAAAGAGGCCATTTTTTACACACATAATAAATCTGTAGTCAACTATACATACTGTCTGGAATACGGGCTCTAGTAGCTCAGATTCCATTTCTCTATATGATAATAATGGGTGGGATATTGATCAATGTAGTAGTACTCTCTGTTTTTATTCGTAATGTGATTAATCGAGGCGTGCGCGAAAACTCTTTTCAGCGGGTTTGGGCCAGTCTATGTGTGACAAAGGTTCCAATGTGCTATTTTGCTATTACTATTTTGTTTCTTGGTTGTCATTACATTTAAAATATGGCGAATTCCAGAGACTTTAAGTTTTTGCTCCGTTTCCCTTGATTTCCTTTACTCTTGGCGTAATTAAGTAACTATTAGAAAATGTATATTTCATATCGTAAGTTAGACATACATATTTAGCATTTTTGAAACGATACTGGTCGTCTGGCATCATAGTTCAGCGTTGCAATCCCAAATTCAGTTTCACATTGCTCATTTTAACCAACAAATTCACCGATATTATATGTACGTGTAATATTACCCTATATATTTACGTACACGCTATAATACTCATATGTAAATTAAATATAAAATTTTCATTAATGAAATACGTGTTCCACTTAATTCTAGGACGCTATCACAGCAAATAAGCTGTTAACATTAGTTTTATGTTCGTCGGGGAAGAACAGGAACAGTAGGAATTATAAATAAAACTGATGGTCCAAAATTAAAGATAAACATGTAAAAAGCTATAAAAACGACTGTTAAAACGGACGCGTTCATCATTTTTTAAGTGGATTTAAGGCTTTATTTTATATGAAACTTTACTCCACCATACATCGCAGCTGACACAAAAAGTTATAAAATACCATTTGTTTTATATGGAACTTTTTTTTATTATTGGAAACTGCACTCTACAAAAAACTATTTGTTTTTTGAAACAGGTATTTTGTAGTAAACATTTCAAACATAACGACAATATTCGGTTTAAACTTCAGAACCGGTCACATAATAAAAATCCTGGAAATAAAAATAATATAATGTATATAAGCTGAAAAAGTGTCAAAAGTTTACTTTGAAACTTTTCAAGTAACTTGATGCTAATAAAATTTTATTCCTGTAGTTGTACATAACGTTAAATTACGTACATTGTGATCAATTTATTATGTACACATTTCAAATTTGCATCGTAAGTTACGTAGGTCATTTATATATAAAACAAGCTAAAAATGTAGGTACTCTTCGCCAATTTACTGAGCTTTTTATATAATTATTACACATTCTATAGGATACTCTTCGCAGTTTTCTTGTAAATAGTTAGTGTTAGTTTTTGGACAGCCTGAATTTTGTGATACCAACTTTATTGTGAAAAAAAATATATCAAAAAAAATTGAAAAAAAAAACATCCAACCTGTCTGGGATTCGAACACAGAATCTGCGCGGGGGTACTGACCACACCTATCCCTTGTATTTTGAGCCGCTGAACACAAAACTGACGTGCTGTGGAAAAAACTAACGTCAGATTCGTATTCAGCGGGTCAAAATACAAGGGATAAGTATGGTCAGTACCCCAGCGCAGACCACTTTTTTTGTGGGCCTATGTTATTTGTTTGTTCTTCTATGTGCTATATTGTTATTTACTCTACTTTGTTATTTATTTTTTTTATTTATTGTATATTTTTTTCTTATTTAAGACAACCACTTTTTTGTTGCTTTTTTTTGTATATTTTTTGCATTTGTTTGACGTGTCAAAACATAATTTGTGTATATATGACTAATAAATATCTATCATCTATCAAATATGATCGTCCTTCGTCACATTTTTTTTCATGACTTGTATTTTTTGGATTGTCCATCCTGTATGTTTCTCACTAAAAGTATGACTGTCAGGTTAATTCCTCGGCAATACATCTACTACCTGCCAAACATTATTTTTCTAGCCTAATTTTCGTAATTTACATAATCTGAAATAGTCTGGGGTCCAACAGTACGAAATCGCTCTAAATTCCAAGTAACCTGTTCCGACATGACGTACATTTTTCAACTTCAGATTTGCAAATAGGGTTATATAGGACAACAGAAATGACTTGTCGGATTCTTATTAGCTCTTGCATAACTCCTTAAATGATAAGAAAAGAGACGAAATGGTAATTCCTAAAAAAATGTTTTTTAATACATAACACGTCCTGTAAAAGAAACTATGAGTGCTAATAAACTAATCTATCCTCTAAAATAGACTGGCTAATTGGTTAAGCCAAAGCCATTTAATCCAAAAACATACAATAAACTAATCTAACTAACTAACTAACTAATTTTTTTATAGTATACACTAAAGACATAAGCGCTTGGATGAGGCTCGATGGCACTGTTTAAATATGTTTAGTTTTTTGGGAAAAAAATATGAAATCTGTAACTATAAAATATTGTAGTAAGAATTTCAACATACGAGCAAGTACTTCAATTTTAAATTTTTTGTGTGTAAACTATGCTAACAAACATACCCAATATATTGAAAATGTTTTTAAGACAAGAACTAAGTTGATATTGCATATAGTATTCGAGTTGTGAATTTTTAAAATGGGTGCATGATGCGGCGCATGTAATAAAGGCGACAGCTCTCCTAAAATTCTTAAAGCGCATGAAAACAGTTTACAGTGGAATTAGCTGGTATGTTTATGTTTACTAGGCGTATGTACTTATGTATATAGTGTGAAGTTATTTGTCTTAACATTTTAACATTATAAAAACTATTTGTGTTTCATTGTTTAAATCGATTGATTTATTATTTACTAGCTATGCCCGCGATTACGTTCGCGTGGAATTTTGAAATTGACTAAAAAGCTTCTTTATAAACGACGTTTGAGGTAGAATCACCATTCTGGAATATTTCAGAAAACTTACAAATTTTCTGGAATATTCTACAGTACTCTCGAATTTTCTGGAATATTACAGAAGTTTAATCTTAAAAGTTTATGCCGTGCAAATACGCTTATTGTAGAGATCAAGCTGTATTTCCTGTTCTACTAGACCGATTTTCATAAAACTTGGCTTAGTCTAGGCCGATTTCGATGAAATAAGAACTAAATGTTACTCTAAGCTTAGATGAACCTCATTGGTTCAGCAGTTTCTGCGTGATGCGCGTCAAACAGACAAGCAGACAAACAGAGAAAAATTCCAAAATCTGTCTTAATGTATCTCATTACTCATCTTACATCCCCCACATCAGTTTTTTGCAAATATTTTCAATGTACATACACGTCAACTTTACAAATGTATTATATTATATGTATATGTTTGAAAATTATTAAAAGGTAAAATAATTTAATAAAAGTGATTTACGCTCCCTCCCACCGACGGAAGACGCTTTTCAACATGTTGCAAATATTACTTTTTTTTTAAAAAGTGTTGTGAACCGTCATTTAAATTACCTCTTGCACAAAATTTTGGATGCAGAATTGGAAATCAGGAGCTGGTACCGATAACGTCGACAAAAAAAAGTTTATCTGAACTTAATTTAAAAAGTGCAACTGTAAAATAAAATGCGACACAATATGTTCTTGTGAGTGGTATTCAGTTGCGTGCTCGTGTACTGCTTTTCCTGAAAATTGTTTTAAGGGAAAAAGCAATATGCATCATTTTATAATGATAGTGATTCTGACTAAAATGTTATACACAAAAATTACATAATATACAACATTAATGTTTTATTTAAAATATCTCCATTTTCTGCTTTCTATTAAATATGCTAAATACCTAAAATAATATTTCTCACTAATGTTTTATTTCTTAAACAATATAAAAACGAGTAGAAGTTGTACTCGGGCATCGCCAATTGCGAATACCTATTTGATTAACATTTTGCT
Source organism: Rutpela maculata (assembly GCA_936432065.2). Lineage (NCBI taxonomy): Eukaryota > Metazoa > Arthropoda > Insecta > Coleoptera > Cerambycidae > Rutpela > Rutpela maculata. Next base: position 394,570,273 of record OW386285.2, read on the forward strand.
CGAACACACAATTCACTTTGTATCGATTATTATTTTTTTAAATGAGTGGCCGCAATCGGCAACGCCCGACTACTACTTTCATTCGTTTTGTTGTATTATTAACATAAAGTAATTCAAATTTGCAATTATATTGAACAATATAGTGCTTTTTACTGTTACACTGTACCAATTATCGTGTAGACTATTTTTATTTTAATGCTGCATAATTAGGCGCCTCATAAAAAAATCATAAACAAAAAACTGTATACGTTATCGACAGGATCTTTTTTAAAAAAACTTTTTCAATATATGGACTATATTTGGTAAGCAATTGTATATAAGAATTTCATAAATTTAACATAGTTGTCCGCATATCGAAATTTTTAGAATGTAAATATCAACCTTTTGATTTTAATTATTTTTTCCAAAAAAAATATTCTTTTCTAAAATACCAATAGCTTAGTTAGAATCACGTATATCTTTTGAGTATACATACAAAAAATCAGATCGGTAGGTTACATAGTTTTTGTTTTAACGGAGAATAACCATTGTAAAACATAATTTTGTAATTATCAATCTTTTTTGCGATTTCTGTTGCAAGAGCAAAAATTAAACCGACAAGTGTTTTCTAGTGCCCCAGGTAATGCTCTCTTCATTACTTATATCAACATTTGTACGTCATGTCGGAACAGGTCATCTTGATTTTGGAGTGCTTGGACCCCGGACTAAAACGTGAAAATCCGCTTACAATATTTTTCCTCTGTAACCAATAGAAGTAAAGAATAGTTTAACTCAATTGTAATTTAACGTAATTGTTAAGTGATCCCAAAAGGAGTTTGCCTCATATTATGTCACTGTATCCACGTTTGCTTTAAGGTTAGAACATTGAGGATTAAAAAAAATCTCTGCACTAGTATTACTAAATCTGCCGCCGAGCTTCGATGCTTTGTAACAAGATAAAGAAATGAGACTTGCGTTGGAATTTATCCTTCAGAATCCGAAACACAACACGCTGTATAAAGTTCACTAGACCGTTCACGAGGAACATTCCCTGTTACAAAGCTACAATGAAAATTTCATTGACAAACAAATTAGACGACGACGTATCGCGATCTGTAGTCAAACAGAATCCATTTGGCTTGTAAGTGAAACCCGGGTTATATTTTATGTTTTTTTGACACGCAGCCCTTATTTATATCCGTTGCAGCACTTGAGCAGAAATCTAAATTATTCATGTCGCCATTTTATGCCCTGCCATCTTTATGTCGGCCTTTTAAATTTTACGTCGCCGAGCAGAGTGTAATAGATTTACGGGCTACGACGCGTACGTATGCTTTTAATATAACTTTGTTGTCGTTTTTGTCGCAACGTGTATTAGCACTGAGAGCCGTTAAGATTTTCCGGAAATTTGACACGTACAGGATGGATCTACCTCGATAATTTCAGGCTTATTAATGTTTGTGACGGTAAGTAATTTTTTCCATGCGAATCGTAACGAAGAGGAAGTACATTTTATTTTTGTACAAACAGGTTTCTCGGACGATTTTAAAGCACGGTGTTTTCTCACAAAATATACACTGACGTCATCCCTCATTAATCATTCCCGACCTCGTTCATTTGCATATTAAGTAGTCATTCAGTTGTCAGATTACAATGTATTAAAAAACTTGGGAGTGATATGCTGCTCGTTCTGAGTGAGGTTGTTGGTGTGTCATAATCTAAAGTCTAGTGGTATTGGATTAAATTATTTTTATGTGCTTATTGTATAGCCATTTGATTGAACTGGCTGGACGATTCCGTACTTATTAAACTAAGCTACCGACACGATGGCTCAGTGGGCTAAAGTATTATGTGACGAATATGCTGGTCGCACTGTCTACCGTGGACTGGGTTCGAGATCCAGCCCCGGCATTGACAATATCGGTGGGTCCGGATGTATATCTGCATTTTTTCACAGTTTTCCGGACAGTGGCTTCCTAGTAGCCATAAAACACTTATAGTTAAAATCGAAATTTTGTCCGTTATCCAGTGTCTCTCAGGGGTCCCATCTAGGTTCACTTTTGTTTTTGATTTTCATCAACTACATAAATAGAGAATTAAAAACCCTTTCAAAAGATTCCTCATTCCATTTAAATTTTTTCAAAGGGATAGCTGCCACTCCAAGAAGATTGAAAGGGAGGTATACAATTCTGCTCAAATAATGTCTGTCATTTTAGAATTAAAAACCGCTGCCCAAGAAATCACTACTTCCACATCAAGATTTTCTATCTCACAACGATGTGGAAATAATTGTTTATGAAACTTTAATAATATAATATTTGAAATCGTCTACCCCAAAAACTCATAAAACGATATCCCACATCGGTAGTGGGGTGGGGGTGGTGATAGGGGGGTGGTAGTGGGGGTGGATGAAAAAATTATATTTTGAGGTTTTTGGTTCTTGTTCACACACTAAATCACAATTTCTTTTCATTCCTTTTAATAATGGGGTGGGGGTGGCTAATGCCAAAAAAATTTTTGAGACAGCTTCTCTTGTATATACTAAATATTAATTTTATGGACTCTTATTTGCTTGATTTGCCTATTGACCCCCAATTTATCACAATTTACCCTCCAACCCTTCGATGGAATAAGATGAAAATATAATCTAGTTCCAGATCCCATTGAAGTACATATGTGAACCAAATTTCAAGTCAATATCTTAAACGGTTCCAGAGTAATCGTGCGCACAAAAAAAGTTACAGACAGACCGACCGACAGACAGACAGAAATTTTGTTTTCGCTCAAACTTAAAATCTCGACTTGTCATGGCATTCTAAGCCTATCTGAACAATAAAAAATTTCAAAAATTTTTTTGTCGTTACTATACTTCCACTGGATGTGGAAGTAAAATTGACGTGTTTCCGGATTTTCCTGAAAAATAGTAAATTACATAGTAAATGAATTTATCCGCTACTTATAACTAAATTGCAGAACTTATAAAATTTATGAAAAAATAAAAAAATATATTCAAATTCTAAAACCAAAAAAAGCTCCCTGAAGTTTCAAAACAAATTGCTAACGAAATCATAACACCTTTAATTCACATAATAAATAAATGCATAGATGCAGATTATTTTCCAAAATTATTGAAAGTAGCATTATAAAACCTCTCTATACAAACGGCGATAAGAAATTATTAATTATAGACCGATCTTATTAATATCCACAATTGGAAAAATAATTGTATATTGAAAAAGAGGCTGGTTAAATTTTTACAGGGCTAGCAAGTTTAATACAATATCAAGCAGACAATTTGGATTTAAAAAAGGCACATGGCAGCTTCTGTGTTTATCAACCTTGCTAAAGCATTCGACACAGTTTGTCACGTAAAATTATTAAGTAAGTTGCAAAAATGCCGTAAAAGAGAAAATGTTTTTAATTTATTTGAAAGTTACCGGAATGATAGGATACAATATGTAAAAACAGATGAAGCAATAAGTGAAACGAAACAAGTAAAATACGAGTCCCTCGGAGGACTGTATTATGGGTTGTATATTGTTTGTGGACGTGTTATTTGCGTACCTAGTAAATTAAATTAAATTACAGATTTTAAAAAACCCCGACACAAAAATATCGACTAAATAACTAATATAAAAAAAAAAATAAATTAACACAACTTTCAAAATTATGAAATAATTTTAATTCCATATACGAACTCTTATGATTTATTTAAATAAAGCTTACATTTTCTTTATGTCCTCGAGATTTGCTTTCTTATACGCATCAACATATCGGGAGCTGCTGTATTGAATATAACTATTTAGTAGTTCGTCTTTACAGCAGCCCCCGACATATTCATGCGTATAAGAAAGCAAATCTCAAGGACATAAAGAAAATGTAAGCTGGATTTAAATAAATCATAAGAGTTCGTATATGGAATCTAAATTATTTCATAATTTTTAAAGTTGTGTTAATTAATTTTTTTTTATATTAGTTATTTAGTCGATATTTTTGTGTCGGGGTTTTTTTAAATTTGTAATTTCATTTTATTTTATACTTTTTAAACTAAACATATACATACAAACATAGCGTCATTATTATATCACGAGTCCCACACAGAACTTTTTAACCTTTAAGCCGACGCGGTCCAATTTTGTATTCTACTAGTCGCTCACGGTCTACAAGACCCGTTCTATTATAAATACGTTTATGTGTTATATTTAATTTTAATAAAAACTGCATCAAGATCTTCCGTTGAAGAGATATAAAGCCACAGACAGATAGACAGACAGACAGACGGACGGACGACAGGCAGACAGGCAGACAAACAAACATACAAACATACGAGTCAAACTTCTCTTTTTGGGTCGGGGGTTAAAAAATTGGGTCGGGGGTTAAAAAATTGAAAATTTTTAAAAACCCCCGATCAATGTATGTATGTAATCGTACCAGTTTCATATGACCGAATCAAAATGAGGCCAAATCATATTCGGCTACCATAATTGTCTGCATATTTTCAATTTTACTTCAATGGGACAATTCCTAGAGAAGTTCAACATGTCGAATTCAAGATGGCGACCAATCATCAAAATCTAATATGGCCTAAAACCTTCTCGACAAAATACTCTTTCAAATAAAAGGAAGTGCATCAAAATCGGATCACCCGTTGAAGAGATATGAAGCCACAGACAGACAGACAGACATACAAACATACGCGTCAAACTTATAACACCTCTCTTTTTGGGTCGGGCGTTAAAAATTAACTAACTTCAAACTTTTGGTTATTTTTTGGTGGTGTGTTAATTTCTTGGAGAAGTGTATATTCATTGCGTCGTTCCTATCCGATATAAAACCTGTAGTCTAAACCGAATCCTTCACCATTTCTTAGAATGCAACGTATGAGCGAATACACTACACGATCAAATTATAGTGTTAAAATTAAAAAAATTTATTCGCCATCTTGGGGCGTCCGCCATATTGAATTTAGTGTATCGTCATTTTATTTTCGTGTTCTTCTCAGCAAACCCTTTCATTTGTTACCCATATCATGGGGGTGCATAAAAATAACTGGTCCGCCATATTGGATTTGGAATGACATCGCTTAGCTAACCATGCATTGCCATCCAAATTAAACGTGTATGCAAAATTTCAGCTCAAATCGGTTGGGGATAACTGTTTTAAAATTCAGTTGCGTCCACCATATTGAATTTAGTGTGACGTTATTTTATTTTCGTATTCTTCTCAGCAAACCCTTCCATTCGATACCCATATCATGGGGGTGCATAAAAAATAACTGGTCCGCCATCTTTGGGAGACCGCCATATTGGATTTTGAATGACGTCACTTAGCTAATCCTGCATTGTCATCCAAACAAAACGTCTACGCAAAATTTCAGCTCAATCGGTTGGGGATAACTTTTAAAATTCAGTTGCATGATTTGACCCACAAGTATATATATAGTTGTATTCGTTAGAACAGTAGCAAATATCTAAAACAGTTTTAAAGATTTTACTAGGTTTGATTTTTTAAATATTAATAATTTATTTATTTATTAATTTAAAATAAACGCATATTTCCCTCTCACTCTGCAAAATCCTTTCCTGAAATATTGTATTTTATTTTATTGTATTTATTTAATAACCGGCAAGGTTAAGGCGTATTGAGTGGTGAATATGCTGACCGACTGTCTATCGTGCTCTGGGTTCGAGCCCCAGCCCCGGTACTGACAATACTGGTAGGTATGGATGTATATGTCTGCGTTTTTCCAAATGAGTAACCCCCTTCCGGACAGCCGTGGCTTTGGATTTGAGGGTGGCCCACTATATGTGGTGTGTTCAATAATATTGTAGTTATTGTGTCACAAACAAGTAGTTACGTAACATTAGTTCATACCTTTTGTACTGTATGTTGCATTTTAGCTATCTAATTCTAATCTAATCTAATCTAATCCATTCTCCGATTAAAGAACTTATATCTAGATACATAACAGGCTATCTTTTCACTATATACCTTATTTGCTCCTAACATAGTCACATTATATGTCCATTAAAATGGATAGATGAACATCACATCCCATAGGCAACAGTGGCGTTGTGTGTGTAGAAAATGTGTAGAATGGTAAATATTTTCATTAAAATGAATTATTGCAATTCCTGCATTACCGGCTCTTTATATAACGTGATGTAGGCATACGATATTACAGTAAGATAAAACAGTAAGATAAATATGTATTGAAAGGATATTAAAATTTAATTGCTATTTACTTTATAACTGTAAACTGAACTTCATCATGTTACGACTATGGAACGATCGATTTTCTTCTTTTCTAAACTGCTTTCTGCAAACGGCACAGCACCTCACTATTTATTTGGACAAAATATATTGTCACTAAACTGTGTAAATATGAATAGAGAATATTATTTAGGTATTAAGCAAATCACAACTTAAAATAAAATTACTTTTTCACCAGTTTTTGGTCGGAGAACACGAAAAACATTTATTGACATTAATGGCCGAACTGTCAACTGCGATTATGATAATCGAACTGAAGCCGATTGTGCACGAGCGGCCGCGAATACGCCGATGGGCCAATCAGCAACTTATGGGAAGGAGTGCCTTAGAATGGGAGTCTTTCAGCGACAAATAAATCAATGCCATTATGTATCTAGATATAAGTTCTTTAATCGGAGAATCCATTCTATTTTCATATTTAGTTGCTCTTTTGTACTGCGCTGTTTGTATTTCGGTAATCATTTATTGTTATTACATTGTGATACAAATGTAAATAAACTTATCATTATCATTATGATTATTATTATCACTATTATTATTATCTACATACTTCTGACATGTACAACTCCGCTTAAAAAGGGCATTTTCGCAACAGCAGCAACCAAAACGGTATTCGCACTTCATCGGCGAAACATGAAATTTGCAGCAAACTGCAGGTCATACTCGTTCTTAAATTGCCCATTTGTATAACGTAAGCCTCCTACGAGACCGCTGAAACCGCTGCATATCAAATAATTCCGCCTCGAATAAATCAAAGGAAGCTGGAGTGAGAAGTGCACCCATCGCGCAATGTACCCACCTGGCTTGGTTCGGTTCCGGTCGAGAAGGTGTTTTCAAACGTTCCTGGCGGGCCGCCATAACCGCTGAGCTATCGGCCTCGCAGGGCGCATAAGGCCGATGCACTAAATTGTCCGTAATTTGGAATCCCACGTGATTTCGCTGACTTGAGTCGTTCGTTTTTTAATCGCGCGGGACCTTTCACCCCATGTTTTAAAAGTGTATTTCTATATACGGATTTAGACGGATCTTGGCTGTTTAGGTTACTTTTCATGTACCTATTTTAAAACAAAAAGTTTTATTACATAAATCAAATAGATTGTTACAATATTTTACTAGAGTGTGTTAAACAAGAACCTTTCTTCTTAAAAATCATTAGAGACATGAAAATTTGAATTTGCAAATGATATAGTTCATAATTTGTTGCTATGTATCTAAAACTAATTCGGCTAAATTTTTAGCCAAATCGGTTATTATCTATCCGACCCCCCCACCGTCTTGAAAATGAAGGAAAAGGCCGATTTTTCGATTTTAAACAATATTCAAATTGGCGTTTGAAATTTTTTTATGACTCTTTATTAATGTCTAAACGTGTGTGGCAAAAGTTTTCGGACTAAAATATTTTTTACTTCCATGGAAGTTAGAAATTTGACACTAAAAAGTAGAATTTGATAAAAATAAGGTTTTTTGTTCTACATTCCTAATTTCCCTTGAACTGAAAAATATTTTATTCGGGAAACTTTTACTGCACACATTTAAACATTAATAAAGTCATCAAAAATTTTCAAGGGCGTGGGGAGCCGGGTAGATATTAACCGATTTGGCTAAAAATTTTGCCGAATTAGTTTTAGATACATAGCAACAAATTATAAACTATATCATTTGCAAATTCAAATTTTCATGTTTTCCGCCCACCCTAATGTATGTACAAGTTAAAAATGAAAAAAACAGTTTGCAGAGGTCAAGACTAAAATCTGTAAATAATGCATTTTCGTAGATTTTCCCGTCGCACAGTCAAACTGAAGATTTAAATCTTCAGTTTAAAAAAAAAATTGAACATTTTGAAAATTTGGTCTTCAGTTTGTAGTGGTAATATCGGTAAAAATATTGAAACGCATCTTAGCGTAAAACTTCCTCCTAATTTTCATTTTTGGTTCTGAAGAAAAAATTATAACAAAGGATTTATCGCCAAAAATGTCTGTAAGCTCATGAAACAACACTAATCAGAGCTCAAAATAAAGAATTGTAGACTGGCATCTCTTGGCCAAATATAACTCCAAGTCTCATAACCCTAGCGGAGAGTAGCAACATCTCAGATGAGAACAGACCACATGACCCCTGATCGAAGTGAATAGTCAGTAACCGACAACAGGTATACAGACGGATCAAGGACCGAGGAAGGTACTGGCGCCGGCATATATAGTGGAACTCACAGTCCAGCACATGGGTAGGAAAATACTGTCTTTCAGGCAGAAATATACGCAATACTAGACTGCGCAGCAGGAAACAACAGGAGAGCTTATAAAAATAGGCAGATCAATATTCCAACAGACAGCCAGGCGGCTCTAGGGGTACTGTCAAACCCTAAGGTGATGTCCAAGCTGGTATGGGAATGCCAAGAAGAACTAAGAGCCCTAGCGGACTACAATAAGTGGGTGCCGGAACACGCAGGAATCGAAGGCAACAAGAAAGCTAACGAGCTAGCAAGAAAGGGATCGTCAGTTCCATATATTGACCCAAAACCGGCCCTGGGAGTGCCTAAAACCACAGTACGAAGCCAAATGAGGAACTGGGTCAAGAATCAGCACAAAGAATACTGGGATAAAACAACCGGGCAACAACATGGCAATATATGGACAATCAAGACTTAGTCCAGAAGAATATGAAACCAAACCTGCGATGGGGTTGAACAAGCTAGCGCAAATGACCAGAGTACTGGATTGGTTATCATAAAGCAGATGGAAGAATATCACAATAAGCCCAAAAGGCTACAGTGATTCGGCTCCCGAACAAAAAAAAACCCTAGCGGAACTCTAAATTTTGCTAGTTCCTGGAATAGATAACAAATTTTCAGTTCACTTGACCATCTAAATCTTCAATTTGAACCACAGTGCGTCGTTTCATTCTGTTAGTCAAGACCATGTACTCAGAGTTGAACCCAATTCTCCATAGTGATTCAAATTTTTACATTTTTAAAGTGTCAACTCATTTTTTTCCAAATGGAAACGCCCTATATATTTTTATTTAAAGTGTTTCATCGATCAATGTTGATACATGATACATGTTGATACCTCATACATACATGTTGATACCTTATAGTCACTACTTTTTTTCGACTTCATTTTGCTTGAAACCGTCGATCTCCCACAATTTTTATCTGACATTTTTTTTAAATATCAAACGGTTCGAAAGATATTAAGGATATTGACTCGTCCTGTATATACACTGACATACATAAAGTGGCGCACCTTTTTCTTCTATAAGTTTCACGCACGGTAAATTTTGAACAGGTGGGTAGATTTTTTAGTTTTTTTGCTTTGCAGAGTAATTCTCTAAAAATACTACAATGCTTCTCATTTTACTTCCACATCCAGTGGTAGTAACGAGAAAAAAATTTTAAAACATTTTTATTGTTCAAATAGGCTTAAAATGTCATGAAACGTCGAGATTTTAAGTTTGAGAGAAAAAAAAATTTCTGTCTGTTTGTCGGTCTGTCTGTCTGTAACTTTTTTTTGTGCGCTTACTCTGAAACCGTTTAAGATATTGACTTGAAATTTGGTACACATATGTACTTTAATGAGATCTGGAACTAGATTATATTTTCATCTTGTTCCGTCGAAGGGTTGGGGGGTAAATTGAGGTAAATTTGGGGTAAATGGGTAAATCAAGCAGGTAAGAGTCCATAAAATTAGTATTTAGTATATACAAGAGAAGCTAAGGCCTCCAAAAAATGTTTGGCATTAGCCACCCCCATTACCACCCCCATCCCCTTATTAAAGGGGATGAAAAAACTTGTGATTTAGTGTATGTACAAGAACCAGAAACCTCAAAATATTTTTTTACTTCATCCACTACCACCCCCCTATTACCACCCTCACCCCACTACCGTTGTGGGGTATCGTTTTATGGGTTTTGGGTAGAGGATTTCAAATATTATATTATTAAACTTCCTTAACAAATATTTCCACATACAAAGTTTTTTCGTTGTAAGTGACTTGGACAGAGAATTTAGATGTGGAAGTAGTGATTCCTTAGGCAGCGGTTTTTGGATCATTTCAAATTTCACCTAAATACAGGGAATTTATGGTCACGCATGTTTTTTCTATAAGATTCAGACCACTCTCTATTGTGCACTATAGTACAGGTGAAATAGATGAAAAAAGGTTTGATAATAGCACAAATATACATCCTATTAGTTATCAATTAATACCTTTTAACTGAAAACTACTTACAATTTTCTGCGCTGGTAGATTATTATTTTTCTTTTTTAATGTAGGCTGAACGGTCATTTACCTGAAAAAAAAAAAAAAATTAGTTGCACAAAACCAATAACACATTGTGTGTCTAGTAGTAAAAGCAATATTTCCAGACGACGATGTAAATTGTTGACAGGCACTGAAGTCCGGGAATGTGCTTTTACTACATACTATTTTTTTCTGAAATCGCGATCAATATTATTATAAATGTAAAAAAATAAAAAATATATGTATATTAAAATATATATTAAAAAAAAACAGTCCGGGAAAGTTACTTTTCCCGGACTGTTTCTGTCCTTCGCTTAGCAACGGACTAAAATATTAGAATCGCGTATTTTGGGATCTGAAATTGCGCCGAAATTCTTGATAGATAGAAGATAGAAGTTTGTTGTAAACATTTTCTTCATTACTCTAAAATGTCTTGTGAAAAGTTTCGGAGATTATATAAATGTATAATATAGATTTAATTTTTCTTGTGAGTAAAAGTATATAATTATTCTCTAATCTTTGTTTACAGCGTAAAGTTGCAACTTCAAAGTTGGTTCCCTATATTCAGGAACGTACTACTTATCTTAATGTAGGCAGTGGAACAGAAATATACCTACGCTGGCAGAAAATACCGAGCATTATACCCATAACGAATTACACATCTGCAATTCAGTTATTTTCATTTCAATCTTCTTACTTGATAATATAAACAAGGCAGAACATCTATACCACACACTTTAGAGTTAAGTAAAGGCAAAGCAAATAAATAATTAAATGACAACTGTGATAATTACCAAAGAGAGATGATTGGCTATCTTGACGGCATGGCAATTATCAAATTACCGTTTTTGCATGAAACAACATCTGTATTCATTATTAATTCATACTATCGTTTTTACCCTTATAATAAGATTATTTTTCACAATTTACTCTAAAAAGTCCTGTGTATGTCAATAATTACACAGGACCACAAAATATTTTTGCGAGGTGCGCTGGACCAGACCCAGTGTATCAAAATCACCTGTATGTGTATACTGTACGTGTAATTACTATAATAAAACTATATATTGCTAACTATATTTGCCATATAAATTATAAATTTTTGCCCAAAAAATAAAAAGAAAATTTCTGGATAGGGCCACCCTTATCACCTAGGGGTATAAGAAATAGCCTACGACCTATTCTCAGACCTACCAAATATACACAAAAAATTTCATAAAAATCGGTCAAGCCGTTTCGGAGGAGTTCGATAACAAACACTGTGACACGAGATTTTTATATATTAGAGAAGATAAGTGAATTTTGTGATGTAAACACGTGTTCTCAAAAGGTTTGATAAATTGTGCAAAAGTCTTGGAAGGCAAGACAGATTTTTAGTATATAAGTATTTTTTTCACTAAGAAAATATATATATATATATATATATATATGTGTGTACAAGTAAGTATATAATTAATGTGTAGATGTAGATATGTTTTTCTACTATTTAGCTTTTATTTTTTAGTTTCATTTATTCTACTTTCTCTCTAAAAATAAATCAAACAATTCTTTAACTTAAATTAATTGACAATTTTTGTTGATTAAATTTTGTGTACAACTTTTGCCCTGTAATTGGGTTGTACCTATTGGGCAAATAAAGTGTGTATTTATTTATTTATTTATACGTTTTTGGGGTCGCTGAAATCGAATCTGAAACTTACTTTGCCCCATCACGCCAGGATTTTTTTAAAAATTAAGAACAATTTTCTTTAACCGACGTATTGGAGAATTTTCGAAGATTTGGCGGAATCGCCGATAATCCGCATTAATTCATAAACGGGGTATTATTTTTAACCCCCGACCCAAAAAGAGAGGTGTTATAAGTTTGACACGTATGTTTGAATGTCTGTCTGTCTGTCTGTCTGGGCTTCATATCTCTTCAACGGGTGATGCGATTTTGATGCACTTTTTTTTTATTTGAAAGAGTATTTTGTCGGGAAGGTTTTTGCCATATTAGATTTTGATGTTTGGTCGCCATCTTCATTACAAGCTTTTATTTAACTTGCCTTGTTCTTGTGGGTCAAATCTTGCAACTGAATTTTAAAATAGTTATCCCAACCATTCCAAATCCAATATGGCGGACCCCCAAAGATGGCGGACCAGTTATTTTTTATGCACCCCCATGGTTTGCTGAGAAAAATACGAAAATAAAACGTCACACTAAATTTAATATGGCGGACGCCCCAAGATGACGGACAAAATTTTTTAGTTTTAACACTATAATTTGATCGTATAGTGTATTCGCTCATACGTTGCATTCTAAGAAATGGTGAAGATTCGGTTTAAAGTATAAGTTTTATATCGGATAGGAACGACGCAACGAATATACACTTCTCCAAGAAATTAACGCACCACCAAAAAATAACCAAAAGTTTGAAGTTAGTTAATTTTTAACCCCCCCGACCCAAAAAGAGTTTGACGCGTATGTTTGTATGTTTGTCTGTCCGTCTGTCTGTCTGTGGCTTCATATCTCTTCAACGGGTGATCCACTTTTTTTTATTTGAAAGAGTATTTTGTCGAGAAAGTTTTAGGCCATATTAGATTTTGATGTTTGGTCGCCATCTTGAATTTGCCATGTTGAACTTCTCTAGAAATTGTCCAATTGAAGTAAAATTGAAAATGTGCAGACAATTATGGTAGCCGAATATGATTTCGGCCTCATTTTGATTCGATCATGTAAAACTGGTACGATTAGATACATTGATCGGGAGTTTTTAAAAATTTTCAATTTTTTAACTCCCGACCCAAAAAGAGGAGTGTTATAAGTTTGACTCGTATGTTTGTATGTTTGTCTGTCTGTCTGTGGCTTTATATCTCTTCAACGGGAGATCCGATTTTGATAGTTTTTATTGAAATTAAATATAACACATAAATATATTTATAATAGAACCGGTCTTGTAGACCGTGTGCAACTAGTAGAATACAAAAAACCGCTGCCTAAGGAATCACTACTTCCACATCCAGATTCTCTATCCGAGTCACTCACAACGAAAAAACTTTGTATGTGAAAATAATTGTTTATGGAACTTTAATAATATAATATTTGAAATCCTCTACCCCAAAAACCCATAAAACGATACCCCACATCGGTAGTGGGGTGGGGGTGGTGATAGGGGGGTGGTAGTGGGGGGTGGATGAAGTAAAAAAATATTTTGAGGTTTCTGATTCCTGTACATGCACTAAATCACATTTTTTTTTTCATCCCCTTTAATAAGGAGGTGGGGGTGGTAATGGGGGTGGCTAATGCCAAAAATTTTTTTGAGACCTCAGCTTCTCTTGTATATACTAAATACCAATTTCATGGACTACTACCTGCTTAATTTACCCATTTACCCCAAATTTACCCCAATTTACCCCCCAACCCTTCGACGGAACAAGATGAAAATATAATCTAGTTCTAGATCTCGTTAAAGTACATATGTGTACCAAATTTCAAGTTAATATCTTAAACGGTTTCAGAGTAAACGTGCGCACAAAAAAAAGTTACAGACAGACAGACCGACAGACAGACAGACAGACCGACAGACAGACAGAAATTTTTGTTTCGCTCAAACTTAAAATCTCGACGTTTCATGACATTTTAAGCCTATTTGGACAATAAAAATTTTTTAAAATTTTTTTGTCGTTACTATACTTCTACTGGACGTGGAAGTAATTGGACCGCGTCGGCTTAAAGGTTAAAAAGTTCTGTATGGGACTCGTGATATAATAATACGCTATGTTGTATGTATATGCTTAGTTTAAAAAGTATAAAATTAAATTAAATTACAAATTTAAAAAAAAACCCGACACAAAAATATCGACTAAATAACTAATATAAAAAAATAAATTAACACAACTTTAAAAATTATGAAATAATTTTGATTCCATATACGAACTCTTATGATTTATTTAAATCCAGCTTACATTTTCTTTATGTTCTCGAGATTTGCTTTCTTATACGCATGAATATGCCGGGGGCCGCTGTAAAGACGAACTACTAAATAGTTATATTCAAAACAGCAGTTTCCGATATATTCATGCGTAGTTCGTACATTTAGCGAAATATTTTTTCATTGTAATTATCCCCAAGAAATGGTTCGGATTTTTTATAAACTTTAAAACCCCATCTCCTTGACCCAGACAAATTTATATTTTCTTCACTTAAGAGGGTCATTGAAGTCACCTGGAAGATGGTTAAAAGGTTAAAAATATTTTCAACATTAGGGCGCATTAAAGAAATTGCCAGATATTTTATTTTAGTGATCATAATTAAGTATAAAAATACGTAAGGAATTTGGGAAATAATCATCTTACAGAAAATTATTCAGATTTGACATTTAAATAATTATGACATTTCTTAATGTCATTTAAAATTATTTAAAAAATACGGTTGATTAATCTTAATTTCACAATTTCTGGATTTCAATAAGAACTTGGCACTAAAGTTTCTTTTTATGAAGGAAATAATCTTGACATATACCCCTCGAGCTCTAAATCTTATCTGACAAACTGCGGGTAGCTATATTTTTTGCAAAATTTTGCTGTTAAGCAAATCTCGACTTAATAATTTACACTATGGTAAGGTAAATTATTAAGTCACGAACATCTTCTAAGCAAAATTTTACAAAAAAAAGAACTACCCGCAGTTTATCCGATAAAATTCAGAGCTCTCGGTATATATAACCTATAAGAAATTTTTAATGTGCATGAAAATAATCATATTGTTCTCAACATCTAAAACCGAGCCTGGTTTTGACGTTATGACGACTTGAGATCCGCTTTCTGGTTGTGATATTCCGGCAGCTGGTAGTTATGACCTTGGCGCCGAGTTCCATTGATATTACTATATTAATTTGAGTCGCATAGAGTAATTTTTCATTCGGAAGGCTTCGAACTATATTTATCTCAATAAAACATCATCTTAATTTATCAGTACCAAACACGTGTACGCGGTGTGAATTATTATTTAACCCAAAGAAGCATTAATATTAATATGTGTAAATTATGATAAATGAATACGTCCTGTCTCTACTACCTGTAATACATATATTTTATAATAATAATGGTGCTCGCTTATATTTGAAATTGAATTAGATAGAAAACAAAGAGACCCAAATGCGGGAAAAATGTAATTAACATTTGGAGAACCATAAAACATATGAAATATAGATGCAATTACGGGCGTGAAAATTTTATTATACGGTATGTTACGCACATTTAGGAGGATTATCGTCTGAAGTAGAAAAATTGAGTAATTATTACAACCGAAACTTACCGGTACAACTGCAAGACAGCCTGTTAATAACACATTAAAACTAAATGTAAGCATATATATTATATTTGAAATCCTCTACCCCAAAAACCCATAAAACGATACCCCACATCGGTAGTGGGGTGGGGGTGGTGATAGGGGGGTGGTAGTGGGGGGTGGATGAAGTAAAAAAATATTTTGAGATTTCTGGTTCCTGTACATTCACTAAATCACATTTTTTTTTCATCCCCTTTAATAAGGAAGTGGGGGTGGTAATGGGGGTGGCTAATGCCAAAAAGTTTTTTGAGACCTCAGCTTCTCTTGTATATACTAAATACCAATTTTATTGACTCTTACCTGCTTGATTTACCCATTTACCCCAAATTTACCCCAATTTACCCCCCAACCCTTCGACGGAACAAGATGAAAATATAATCTAGTTCTAGATCTCGTTAAAGTACATATGTGTACCAAATTTCAAGTCAATATCTCAAACGGTTCCAGAGTAAACGTGCCCACAAAAAAAGTTACAGACAGACAGACAGACAGACAGACAGACAGACAGACCGACAGACAGACCGACCGACAGACAGACAGACAGACAGACAGACAGACAGACAGACAGACAGACAGACAGACAGACCGACAGACAGAAATTTTTTTTCGCTCAAACTTAAAATCTCGACGTTTCATGACATTTTAAACCTATTTGGGCAATAAAAATTTTTAAAAATTTTTTTGTCGTTACTATACTTCCACTGGACGTGGAAGTAATTAACATAGCTGTAGCATTGATGTTTTTTTCCTACATAATAAGCGACCCAGGGTATCCAGAAAAAAATTATTGGCTCAATTCTACAATAAATACAGTGTAGAAGCAAACTTTGTATTTCATGCATACTCTCAATGAAGAATTGCTATGATAAAAAGATATACTTTACATGTGTATCTTATTTCCCCAGAAAATTTTGGCGGACCTAAAAAAAATGTCTACTACAGGGTGATGAAAGTACCTCCACGGAAATAAATACACTGCCTAACGTTTTTATGCAACTTTATATTTTTAAAAATAACGTCAACTGACAACTCAAAATTCTTATTTCTACTCAAAATTAACATTCCCAAACTAAACATGCAAAATTGTGATTTTTATAACTGTGACACTGTAATTTCTTTTTTTTCCTTGCAAATAAGAGAGTTCTAATTCTAACTAGATCTGAGCGGCTTAAAATAAACGGTACATTTCCATTTAAAGACAAAGGGTCGCACAAAGTGAAAGATTTATTTATGCGCTGTATGTCATCATGAGGAGGGCAATTAAAAATTGATAAAGATTCTTTGAGGAACTTGATCGTACAACTGTCGTCTTGCACTTTAATGACTCGTCCCATGTCATAGTAAATGGCATAGTACCGTTCTGATAGAATGGTATCTGTTCCGCTGTCTTCTTGATCTTGTAATCAATTGGTAAGAAATCGAAATCAACAGCATCATCATCATCAGATATATGAGTATCTTATAAATCCCAAGCATTTTCCTTATTTGGGGTAATAAGATACATGACCATAACCACTGCTATTTTTGTTACAGGAAAATTAAAAAAAAAAACACCGGAAAGTCCTATCTTTGGCCCAGAAAATCATCTAAAAAAAATTAAGAATGTATGTGTGTTATGTAGAAAAAAATTGTTTGTGTGAATACACTACTTTCACATGGCAAAGTCTCATACAAGCATATAGTGCTGAAAGAAAATAAACTTAAAAAAACACAGTACCGTTGATTATCTTTTTGACAGTGATAGGCAAATAATGGGGCTAGCTCGTGGAATTTTTTCAATTTTTTTGTTTAACAAACAAAAAAAAAACAAAAAATAGTTTCTTATTACCTCTGCTTCTTATTACCCCACTTTCCCCTAATTGTTAAACATTTTATAGTACTCATACCCTTTGTAGTTTTTGATTTTTAGGAATAACTGTTTGTAATTTTTATTGTCTCTCGATGATGTCATCTTGATTGTCGAAACGCTCGTTAGTAGATTATGCAGTATACTTGTGTTTGTAGAAACTTATTCAAAGGTACAACACTATTCAAGTATATTTCTTTCTTAAAATGTTTCATAACTTTTATATTTAACGACTTTTTTCAAGTGGAGATCTTCTTCTATGTAATATTAGCTTACTGCTCAAATCTTAATACAATAAGACTTTTCTCTATTAAGTTACCGTGCACTCAAAGATAATGATAGGTAAATTCAACAAAAATAGCATATGAAATCGCGCCTATCTAGTTTCATAGTTAAATCAATCAGTAAAGAATAGTCATACAACTTTATTTGTTTTCGTAAACAAATAGTAGTTTAATAATCATATCTTCTTGTAACAAATTAAATAGTACAATGACATTTTTTTATGTTCACTAACCATTTTCAATTTGGTCTACAATTAAATAGTACAACGACTTTGTTTTTTGTTCACCAACTAATTTTTAGGTTGATCTACACTTTATTGTATGATGAAGTTTTTTTTGGTTAGCCAAAATCTCAGAATTGAGACATCAGACCAACCAAACCAAAGATTAGAGATCGTTTATAAGATCCATCCAAATATATCGATGATCCCTGAGAGAATTTGAACACTGCAATCATGTTATTAATTTTCTATAAATTCATAAGAGTGCAAGATAATGCATGATTGGATTATTGTTAGTGATTTGTATGTGGCGACATCTGGGAATAATTTCTGTAATAGACTACGTGGTAAGCAAGCAAATTTTATGATAATTCTTTTAGAACTTCTAGAAGACGACAATAATATTGGTTTGTCTACCAAGTACAATAGTACAGCGGTTAGAATTACAATTTGATAATAGTTAAAAATAAAATATACTATTATCTAGTTTAATTTGACAGAATTCAACAAAATAATAGTCAGACGAACAAAATAATAGTCTTATTCATCTATTTTTTAAGTTAATGTTTGTTTTGTTGTACGACAACTTTTTATTAATTAAAATAACAATCACCTCTTGTTTAAAAATACCATCAATATAGTTTGGTTTAACAAAATTAACGATATTGTTAGTTAACCATTTTTTTTTTGTTGAATTTACCCATACTATTTCTTTGAGTGTGTTTATAAGAAACGTCACGGACGGACGGACAAAAGAACATTTTCATCATTCAGAATTCAATGCCTTTTTTTTTCCGGGGTGGAAATCCTTTATGGACACCTGAACGGTAGTGTGGGACTCACCTCTAGGCATACCCACTAAAACCACCCCTCTTCAGTGTATGATGTATCCTGGAACCGCTCTCGCTTCTCTTCAGGATACACGTCAATCGTTATTCAATGTGTAGATGTTGTTTTTTTTCCCGTGTCTTTGTTCCCTTTGTTTCCTTTGTCCCCTTTGTTCCACCCCTCTAGTTGTGCAGAGGGTATAGGTCGGGATTCCTCTCATCTTCTCCTTTATGCACGACGATCCGTATAATAGCTGTTTCGGCCTCTGCCCAATTGTCTTCAGATTGCAGCATGAATTCCACAAGCTCATCCGGCCCTAGACGATTTATGCCTCGTCTCTCCTTTACCCATCTGTTGCAGTGGAAGACTGTGTACTCTGCATCGTCTATTTCGCCACAATATGCGCACTCTCGAGAGTCCAGCTTTCCTATTCTCAGCAGGTAGTCGGCAAAACAGCCGTGACCTGTCAGGGCCTGCGTGAGATGATACCCTACTTCTCCGTGTTTCCTTTCCACCCACTCTTTGACTGTAGGGATCATGCGGTGAGTCCATCTTCCTTTATGGGCGTTCTCCCATCTGTTCTGCCATCTTTCGAACAGTCTTTCCCTGCCGGTTCCTCTCTCGACTCCTTCGTACACTTCTACCCTTTCCTTGACCAGTAATCCACTGGATGGATCCCTGCTACCACCAGCACTGCCTCGTACGATAGAATTCAATGCCTAAGCAATTATACAGATATTATATTAAAGACCAATACAGTGGGCCTAGTAAGATCCCGGAATCGGAAGAAAAATGGCATACGGTCTATTTTTTAAATTTAATTTTTCCATATCTGCTAACCTTCTTGCACCAAGAAAATATGAAAATTTACTTCAAGTAGAACTGCGTCATATGTGCAAGAAGTTTTTATGTGATTGTATCAGAAGTTAGTAATCTGAATTCGCAGCTTCTGTGATGACTTTAAATAGTCGAACTTTGTAAAACGTTTAGTTCTGACCAATCTTTACCATCTTGCATAGATGGCACCGTTAATGCCTGGTGGTCACACTCCACAAGAAATTTATGAAGTATTGGTTGAAGCGTTTGTATTTTCATTCTTTCTCTACCGCGTGGCACTGATGAGCCTTGGAAGGCGAAACGCGTCTGCCACTGTTGAGAAATGAATGACTATGCAATAGGCTCAACCAGGTCTCCTAAAACTTTTAGTTGTATGGTTTGTTGCATTGAAAATTGTAGAGCACAACCGGACTGAAAAAAGTCAGAAAAGTCTTGTACGCCAATGGGTGCGTGCCCGAGAAAACTGTTTTCATTCAATCTGTTCATTATATTCTACATTAAAACTTAATAACAGGTCAAGTCAAATCTCATTTTCTTTTTCATTTCCAATAATATATCTTAAATGAGTAAAACTGTGACGTAGGTGAATTCAAGTTATACGTGCTGAAATTTAAAACTAATTCCTCGGTATGGCAGATTTCTGAATTAATCTCGCCACGAAAAGAGATATTTTGTTCTTCTAGCCTCATATTTTAAGGTTATGGTGTGTATAGTAATTGCTTTTTCCACGGATTAACGTTTTTATTCTTTGTGATTGTAATAATGTGTGATAAAAAAGTTTAAAATGGAAGGTAGCTATGACAAAGCAAACTCTAATGTGCTGGTCACAAAACTGTGCTGTTTACTATTTAACTGGTTTGTTCAATAGTTAACATTTAATTCATCATTAATCTCACTTTACCTTACATTATTTACGT
The DNA here is from genome assembly GCA_936432065.2 of Rutpela maculata. Classification (NCBI taxonomy): domain Eukaryota; kingdom Metazoa; phylum Arthropoda; class Insecta; order Coleoptera; family Cerambycidae; genus Rutpela; species Rutpela maculata. Next base: position 394,591,028 of record OW386285.2, read on the forward strand.
CACTTCACTGTGGCTCAAAAGTGAAAATTCGTGATCAAAATGGGTAAAAGAGAAGGTCATAAATAAGTTTAATTACTTTGGTGTTTAGTAATAAACATCCCAACCCTCTTAAATAATAATTAGATGCTGAATGTATCTAGTATAAAAGGGATGCGAAACTGGCGCTTCCTGACTTAAAATTCAATTCGTAAGTGATATTGTGCACTCCACTTTTTGTGGGGTCCTGCTATACATAGAACAAAAAAAAATAAAATTTTGTCATTTCTTAAAACGTCTCCATCAATTTTATGTAGAGATACGTTTTAAATTTCAAGTGCATAAACACAGAGCCGTAAAGCTTACAATATAAATTTTTATCCTCTCTTCATTTTCTCCACATTTAATAATATGTCCCGCTGTCAACACTCTTTCACTGTCTACAAACTTTCCCTGGGTTGAATTTGTATCAGCTCAAGCACAAATATTTTTCATAGTTATTAATAAGAAAAAATCTGCATATAAGCAGCAAAAACATTCTCTAATCTGCTTCGTATTAATTTGAGCCACGCCACCAGTCATTGTTCAATATACAGCGCAAACGTAGGTATACAAGGTACATCAATTAATACTATATTATTTTTAGTTTTTTACATTTTTACTTCCACATCCAGTGGAAGTATAGTAACGACAAAAATTTTTTTAAAAATTTTTATTGTTCAAATAGGTTTAGAATGTCATGAAATGTCGAGATTTTAAGTTTGAGCAAAAAAACTTCTGTCTGTCTGTCTGTCGGTCTATCTGTAACTTTTTTTGTGCGCACATTACTCTGGAACCGTTCAAGAAATTGACTTGAAATTTGGTACACGTATTTATTTTAACGAGATCTGGGACTAGATTATATTTTCATATTATTCAGTTGAAAGGGTAAATTGGGGTAAATGAAGGTAAATTGGGGTAAATGGGGGTAAATAGGTGAATCAAGTAGGTAAGAGTCCATAAAATTGGTATTTAGTATATATAAAAAAGCCTCAAAAAATTTGTTGGCATTAGCCACCCCCATCACTACCCCCACCCCATTGTTAAAGAGGGTGAAAAAATAAAATGGTAATTTAGCGTGTATACAAGAACCTAAGGCCTCAAAAAATTTTTTTTATCTAATCCACCCAACATTTTTTTTAATTTTTCATTTTTTCAACTCCTTTCGGTGTGGACAACTAATAAATTTTCCGCATGTCATGGTAGATCACCCTGTATATCAGTAACCAAGTGTTGGCACGTTCTTATGTTGTGGACACTCAACCTTTTGAAGGCCATCAATTTATGTACTTAAAAGATTATAATTAATGACAATTTGTATTTTTTCCCATAATAAAACTGCATACTTATTTTGCCTGTTTCTTCTCATCACAATAAAGACTGTACATCTACCATTACACCATCATATGTTATAAGTAGCTACCCTGTATACTCGCTATTGCTCTATAGGCATATGCAATTACGTTGAGTATATAATATATAACTGATATTCCAAACATCACAGGCTATCTTTTCGACTCGCTTTATTTGTCCTCTATTCCATTTTTAATATAATTATACTGATGTCGCTCTTAAATGAATTAATCCTTGTGGATTTTCCGCATTGGGCATGTTCTAATGTTAATATGGGCATTCAAAATATGCTTCTGTAATGCCCCGAATTATCTACTCAGGTAAAGCTAGACTTTTGACTTTGTCCTACGCCAGTACTCCAAATCCCAATCAACACGTGTAAATGACAAATAGTTGTATGGTTAAATGAGGTATTTTAGACCTACATTAATTATTGAAATGTGGGTAGCTATGTCAAAAGTAGGTACTCGTTTTAATTACAAAATAAAACAGCGTTAAAATACCTCAGTCATTACAGTTAAGTAATCTTGAAGGGTCTAAAGGGTCATGATCATCATATGAAATGTGCACCCAGAATCGAATATGACAACTACTATTTTGTTTAACAGGTTATCTGTTTATACTATTATTTATATAGTTTTTACTTACCTATCTCATAACATTACTGAGTAACGTTGAAAAGTATGTATTTAAGATGTATTTTTTAAACCTGATTTTCTCTGAATCTAATAAAGTTAAAGTGATGAACCAAAAATGTCGTTGGGAGGGAGTATTATGAAGATAATTAAATATATTTTTTAACTTAACTGTTAATATTTCTATTTAACAAAAATGGTTTTCAAAGGGTATTTTTATAGAGTTTCATCAGAGTGACCACCTTAGAAAAATTCTTAAATATAGTAATAGATATGTAGATAAACTGGTAAACGTTTCATCAAAATCCGACTGCTGCAACATAGTGAAAAATAAATATATTTGTGATTGTCCTTAATGGCAGTAGAAGTGGGCTGCTGTTCGCATGCAGCAGCCGTGATATATTATTTATTTTATGCTAGGTATCTGGTATCTCTCTGGAACAACTAATCCAACAAAAATTTTGTAAAAAATATAAGAAATACGCCGTCGAAAGCGACCCTTCACAATCGTATGTTCCCGAATTCCATCATTTTTTAGCAACATTAATTGCAGAGGGAAGAATGTAGAACGGTTCATAGTTCAGGGAAAACCGGATGGCAAGAGAAGACACCATCAAAGACATTGAGCTGATGAGAAAGATACTGAGGCCGTGCGCTTAACAAGCAACCGTGACAAGTGATATCATGCTGTTAGACGTGTCATACAACAAAGGGAGGCGACTAGAATAAAGTGCGGGTCGTAAAACGTCTGCAAAAACGTTGTGAATACGAAGAAGAATGCATTTTGCTCAGTTGAAAGATTTATATTTTCTTTATATGATTTATCCTATATCATAATTATAATCGGTTGGACACATATGTTTTGGTATTTCATATTCGTTTCATTTGGTATCCAAATTTAAACAATAAGAAAACATCCTGTAATCAAATATCTTTAAACCAAAATAATAAAATAATAGATAACAGCAAGGAGATAACCGATCTATTTGGTGCTCATTTTTCAAATATGGTGAAAGATAAACTAGCAAATCATTTTACAGAAATGTTGAAGGAGTGCACGAGCCCAGAGTTGAACGATATTGAAATGCTTTTGAGTTCAGTAAAAATAGAAGAGGTAATAGATGCTATTTTTGCAATTATCTGATAAAAAATCAACTGGTATTGATGAGGTTCCTGTCAAATTAGTAAATGACTGTGTACACGAATTTGCACTATGTTTTACCTACATCATTAACAAGTCAAGATGGGTAAATTCGCAAATAGGCTAAAAACGGCATTAATTATACCTGTGTTTAAAAATGGAAATGAAGACGAAATTAACAATTATAGACCCATCTCACTTTTAAGTGCTTATTCTAAGATAATTGAAAAAGTAATCGAAAATAGAATTGTTTCATTTCTAAATGAAAATAATCTATTAACATCGTCTCAACATGGCTTTAGAAGTAAATTTTCTACAGAAACTACTACAAATGAGTTAATTCAAAATGTATATGAAGAACTAGCTAGATGACAAAAATTATGTAATGGGAGTTTTCTTTGACCTCTCAAATGCTTTTGACACTTTAGACTTGTCTTTTGTTTCACACAAATTAAATATGCTAGGTATTCGGGACAACCTAAATAAGTGGATTGAATCATACCTCACGGATAGGAAAATCAGAGTCAAAATAGTAAAAACTCTCTTTCATATGAACATGAGCTAAACATTGGAACACTCCAGGTAGTGTGTTGGATCCTCTGTATGTGCAGGAAGTTATTTATTCAATAAATTGCCCTCAAATATAAAAAATTGCAAGCCAATAAAAAAGTTCAAACAAGAACTAAGAACGTTTCTAGTCGAGAGTTGCTTTTATTCTGTGGAAGAGTTTTAGGAACTGTAAATTACAGTAGTTCCTTGTTTTTATTTATTTTACTTGAAATGTGTTATAATGTTTTTTGTAATGTTTTTATTTGAAATTTTAATGCATTAAATGAATTAAAGTTAGATAGTTTAAATTATATTTGTCCATATTTATATGTTATCTTGTTTTAGAATTAGTCAGAGAAATAAATATCTATCTATCTATCTATTATATATCCTTCAACGAATAGGTAACAGTAGCATTTAGTTGAAATTGAAAATAATGATACTTTAATACTTTCGTAGGTTCTGAAGCGACAATTTACCAAATTTCCACTAAAACTACCTTAATGATCACCGAGTGTAATTTTCCTCAGCACACAACATAATTTCTCACCGCAAAACTATCTACTTTCATTAACGTATTTCCAAACAGGCGTTTTCAGACAAATAGTTTTGAGTGCTATGATGTATTACGATACACCTTATTCACCCTGCCATTTATCTAACTATAATCCCCTACATCTTCATCTGTCACTGTTTAACCGCACACACGGCGGCGTTGTTTATATAGGCCAGACTGATACGCGCTTGTCAAAATGCTTAATCTATAATCCGCGGTTGAATAACGCTCGCTCTCTTTGCGTAATATGATGCGCCACGTTTAATTAGGAATTAAATGAAATTCGTTAAGAATTCTCATAAGTTAATGAAATGGGTACAATATAATCAAAATATATCGAACAATATCTATCATCATCAAAGATGTAACGACATCTTCGCCGCTACGTTTCAGCACAGCGTTTTAAGGAAACTAAAGTTTAACCTCAACTATTTAAAATCAACGAAGTCGTGAAAACGATAAAACCACGGAATTCTTGTCAAGATAATGAATTGACCTGAAACCATCTGTAACGTCTTTTAAAGACTTATGTAGGATTATGTCAAAAAACAAAGAATGTCTGCTTTTACCCAAAGGTTGAGACTACCACTAAATGAAGAAAAAATAACAGTAGGTAAAATATTGGGAATTATTCCCTGAGCTGCCTATATTTATGTCTCTGAGGACTCATTATGAATATGAGGTTCAAATTTACGGAAGAAAAGGCGAATTCAAAATTAAGAACATTAACATGCATAATATTAGAACATTAACGATGCACTTTTTTTATCGCTGTCAAAGTGACAAAATGTGACTGTCAACTTGACTTTTTTATATAGGAGTTAATTTATCAGTGTAATACGAACTTGATAAATTAACTCCTATATAAAAAAGTCTATTTGACAGTCACATTTTGTCACTTTGACAGCGATAAAAAAGGTGCATCGTTTTTTATCACGATAAAAATGCCTGTTCCTCAAAAGCAGAGTATATCTAGTAGTCGCACGTCATTTTAAAATCTGTACTGTCGGCTATAATTATTAAGTCTTGTGGAAACTATACTATACGATATGAGTCGTTTTGAGAAAATTATAATTATTTTTAATTGTTGTTCGTTCACATATTCTGTCGTTAATTTATCTTGCCAAAAATCACTCGAGCTTTTCTTTTATGGATAAATTTCTTTTTAACTCAATATTTTGCCAATCAGTAATTTTGCTCGAAAAACTGACATTTGACAAAATCGCTCGACCTCCGGTCTCGCGATTTTTTCATGTCAGTTTTTCTCATAAAATCACTGATTGGCAACATTATTTCGTTACAAAGAGAAATTTATCCGATAAAAAAAAGCTCTTGTGATTTTACTGTTGATAAATATCTTCTTAGAGTATACGGTATAGAGGTAAAAAAAAATCTTAAAATATGGAGAAAATTAAAATTCACAATATTTTAAATAGTTCTTTTAGTGAGAGGTATGTTTAAAAATTAAACAAAAGTCAAATATTCATATAAATTGAAGTGTAACTTTACAAATTAAATAAATAGAGATTTCACTTGTGAAAAAAAAGGAAAAAATGGGAAATTTCACATTTGTCGAGACGAGAATTTGTGGAGACGAGATGGCTGAAAGATCTCGTCCCCACAATGTCGAGACGAGACGAGAAAAACCAATTTCTCGACGAGACGAGTCTCGCGGCAACACTAACAAAAAGAGTCCTATTTTATTAGGACAAAGTATTTAGAACTTCATAAACATTACACTGAACTAGATTTTAGTTGAAAGTACGGGAACCAGGCAAGAATTTTAATAACAGCTGCGTAATACTCTTAAACCTTAAAAAACACATATTTTTGAGGTTAGCTGTGACGTCACGTGCAGATGCCCTATACTAGCCACACTGCCTACGCCTACCCTTCGCCCCACTTCAGCTTTAGCTTTACCGATGATACTTTGTGATTGGTTGTCTCCTCTTAAGTATGTAATAATAAGTATCTATCTATCTAATCTAATATATAAAAATCTCGTGTCACAGTGTTTGTTATCGAACTCCTCCGAAACGGCTTGACCGATTTTTATGAAATTTTTGGTGTATATTTGATAGGTCTGAGAATAGGTCGTAGGCTATTTTTTATACCTCTAGGTGATAAGGGTGGCCCTATCCAGAAATTTTCTTTTTATTTTTTGGACAAAAATTTATAATTTATATGGCAAAACAACGTTTGCTGGGTCAGCTAGTGTTCACTATAAAATAACAATTCTATATTTAGTTTACCTTAACAAAAATATAATATGAAGTTGTTGGCACTAATACTCTGCATATTAATTCAGATCACAGCTGTATTTCATGTTTCATAGTGACAGAAAACACCGTTCAGCCACAGAAAAGGCTTCCTTCTTCTCTCTTAGCGCTATCGCGTGATGAACGCAACCAGTTCGACTAGGTTGGTCAGGCCGCTTACGTATCGTACCGTACTTATACCAATCAATTAATCAATCAATCAAATAAAATTTATTTTAAATTAGTAGTTACAATTATGCGCCTGAATCAGATCCCGGTCCAGAGCCGACCACACAACCACAGCGCGCAGCGTCGTGGTAAGTGTGCGGTGGTCGGGTGAAGCAGAAATATGCATAATATTCTAGTAAACTGGAAAATTTTTTAATTATATTGTTAATTATATTTATTAGAAACATTTTTTTTGCATAATAACATGACACACAAAAAACCAGCGATAACAAAGTCGGTTGTGCCTTCGAAGCTAAAGGAGGTGTGCCTGAAATGCTCCCACTATAACCGCGAAAATACCGGGTAAAACTCCGTCAAATTTGATAAAGCTTTGGTGAATTGTAGCTCAAAAAATTCCGCGTAAATCGATACGTCATAACAAAAGAACAAAGTTTAAATAGAACTAATATTTGAAAGTAACTAATACAGAATTATTTAGTGAAGTGTGCTGGGTATAAAGAAACGAAAAGAGACGACCCAACACAGGTAAAGAAAGATAAGTACCTTGCCAGCCAAGAATGTTTATAACCATTGAAGTGTTTATAACCTTGAAGAAACCAGAAAAAGAAGCAGAAACACAAAAAAAGGAACACAAACACTCCATATCACGACACAACACGGCAACATATGTCACAAGAAGACTCAGAAGAGGCAGAAGTCCAGAATCAAAAACACAAAAAGGGAGCTTAAACGCTCCCTCACGACACAATGCGGTAACGCATCTTACAAGTGCCTGCACCTCCCATTTCACATTCCTACCATGCGCCATGTGGCTCTCGCAGCGTGGACGTAGCAGGCACAGCTGTATACTTGGGAGTGGCAGCAATGGCTACCGCACGCTGGTAGATCAATCAATCAATCAATCAATCAATAACATGAGATATACAACAAAACCAGCGATGACAAAAAATACTATTAACTAAAGATAAGATTTTAATGATAAGAGACAGATATAAGAGATAGAAACTAGTGGAAGCATTATACTCTTCGCCGATTTACTGAGCTTTTTATATAATTGTGACACATTCTATAGGATACTCTTCGCATTTTTCTTGTAAATAATGTTAGCTTTTGGACATACTAAATTTTGTGATATCAACTTTGTTGTGAAAAAAAAAATATATGAAAAAAAAATCGCCATGTGAGGGATCGAACACGAGACCTTTGGATTGAAAGGCAACAACAACAAGCATTTATTAATGTTATATGATACAATATGCGCCATTCCGGAGTCCGGCCCGGAGCCAGCCAGACAATCACGGCGAACATCGCCGAGGTGGGTGTGAGGCTGGGCGGGGAGGGTCCGGTTTGGCGGTGACGAAAATTACTTGGTGAGTTAAAACTCCTGCCTAATGGAAAAAGGCTTAAATTTAACAATATCGTGCAACGTAGTACACGAGGGTAGGTACTTAAAAATAATTAAAATTAAAACTGAAAAACTATCGAATTCGCGCACACGCGAACACTTAAAAATTTTGATTGCTGGCACGGGAAAACAAAACTCAACGAAAAAACCCGTTTGAGGCAATTCCACCCTGGTAGTTTTCCTGACGTCAGGAAAGTGTCGTGGATAGTTAAAAGTGTGTAATGTTATGTGAAATTTTGGTTTATTAAGAGTTTATTGGTCGAGACTGAATTTAGAGACAAAAATGGACAAGGAACAAAAAAGGTAAAAACAAACAGAGGGAATAGAAAGGGGTTGGTTGTAGGTTTTGGTGAAGATTAAAGGTGGGGAAAGGAGAAGTTGTCGTAGAGGAAAGTGTGGCTAGAGAGGTTGCCGAAAGATAGGCAACTATATTTCAACGGATTAGATACATTATTATGAAATATATATATTGGTAAAATATAAAAACAAAAAAAAATTATAGGGAATAACATTTCGCAAGATTTCTATTTAAATACAAATGACAGAAATTATGAAAAAAAAATTTTTCTTATTTAAATGATTAATAACTTTTTTATTTACTGATTTATTTTTTTCAAAAACAATAAGGTTCTTCCTCTAGCTAACTTACTTTCCAAATTTCAACACAATCGGACTTTTCTTTCTTAAGTTATCGGTTACAAGAAACGTGACGGACGGACGGACGGACGGACGGACAGAAGGACGGACGGACAGACGGACATTTTGAAAGTTGTTCAGAATTCGTTCACTAACATAATGATATGAACATTTTTTCTCTACGAGCGATATTTACTGATTTAGAAATGTGCCGATCAAATACAATATACTCTTCGTTTTTGCGAAGAGTATAATAATGGCAGGAGATTTAAGTATATGGATCACATCAAGTACATCAAATGTTCGAAATATCTACCCGTTATTTTGAATATACAGTTCTAATCTCGCCATGAAAGATCGCTTTATATTTATACGAAAAGCTGGTATATTTTTTCGACCATATCTTGTAATTTTCTTCCACTATGATATACTTATATCAAAGACAAAGACCTATATAATGGACCTAGTGCGGGTCCCCTTTGTGTACCAAGAAAAATACCTCAAGTGCAGCTGCGTTATGCACATGTAAGAACATTTTATGGCAACGGGGACTGTAGAGAGAAGTTAAAATAAAAAACTTATTTGAGGACTCATTCAAAATCATTTTAATAGGTTGATTTCAACTTTAATCACAGAGGAATAAGTATGCAAGAAATAGTTATTTGTGTACCAAGGGTCGTAAGTGCACAGTTTGCAAGCCGAAGCCCGTAGGGTAGAGGTTTGCAAGTATTAGAAACCAAAAAATCGTACCGTACGACCCGCGGTGCATATTAGATTTTTTGCCATACCTATGAATCATTAAACTAGAAAAAAACGTTAGAAACCTAGTGGAAAACTATAATTATTTGAGTCAGGTTTCATATTTGCTAAACAAATAGTAAAGGTAGCGATGCTTGGATTATCCAGGGCAACCGTCAATAAAATAAATTTAGGACGCGGCTTCTATTCAACTGACAACTACTGTCAAGATAAATTAAATCATATTATAATAGCTCTGAACATTTTTGAAAATAATGGATATAGAAGATATAGCAAGTAAGGCTTGTCTGAATGTACTTCCAAAGAGTTAAAACATGTAATACTTGTTAGGTAAAAGAGAAAATTTTCCCAAATTTACTTTATTTCCCTAAGGTAGTTATGAAAAATAACGACCCGTTGCCAATGGCAACAAGTATTTGGTACATAAAGCGTCACTTACGATCGACAAAACAATGGAATTAGAGTACACTTACGAGGGGAGTACGACCAACACGTTTTAACATAAACATACTACATATAGTAGATAACCTCCAAATTCAAAGCCAAGGCTCTCCGGAAGGTGGCTACTACACACGGTAGCTCAGTTGGCAATTAATAGAGTTATTCGCCTGTTTTGGTGGTTAATATTGTGATTTTTCTCCATGTCTGTATTCATCTTTAAAAGTTATGGCTTGCATTGACATCCTTCTGGAAACTTTGGTACACTACCTACTAGGGTGGCCCATCTTTTTCGAAATAGAAATTTTTTATTTCTCACCCCTGCAAATGGTTCCATTTGAAGAAAAAACAGTCCCCTCAAAATATTATTGAGGCAAATTGAAGGCAAGGGGTGCCACAGAATGCATTATTATGCAATAATAAAAGTAAATGGAATTATTTACATTCTTTGGTTGATGCATTGTTTTTTTTTTTTTAATCAGCAACATTTATCTTTAGAATGACTAATCAAGTCATACAAATATCAAAGACATTATCTATTGTGACTATGACATGTGTCATACTACTGTAAATTCGTAGTCTAAGAAAATTAGACTAGAAGTTTTTGAAATAAAAATCTCGTTTTATCTTTGTGTATTTTATTATGAAACGTTTTTTCATACATAGTACCAAATATTATCCTAAATCTACAAGACATATAGTAATAAAAACAATATTTTTTGCACTAGGCCAAAGCATGCGACAGGGTTTCTTTTTTTACATTTGGAAACTGTGATTTATAGTCATTTACAACTTGGAGTAAAAACTGTTTTTGGTCTTCATTTTTTGTTAAAATGTCATTATAGTCAGTAATAAGTTTGATTCCTCTCTCAGCGGCATCATTTACAACTTTAATTTTGTTTACAATATTGAAACATCGGGTATAACTTTCATTTTCCCTCCATGTTGTTGGATCATTTTCCAAAAATTCCATAGACAAACCTAATTTTTGAAAAAACTGTTTAGTGTTCTCGCATATGAAGTCCTGAATTTCCTTGTTTTCAACGTCAGTAATGTTACTAATCATAAGTCGTTTAATACCCTCTTGATTTGGTGCTTTCCTATTCAAAGCTTTAACCATTTCTCTTTTAGCGGTAACTGAAATATCGTCATCAAAGAAAGATAAGCCAACATTTACTGAATTAAGGTACCACAAATGGTTCACTATTTTCCTACTTGCGGCTTGAGATATTTCTTTGTCAATATTTTGATAATTAATGAGTTCTTTACAAAAGTCTAAGTCATGAAGCGGTGCTTTACTAGCAAATGACGCTGTAAACCAGGCCTTCACATAAACCTTTACAATAAAGAGACATATATCTTCAATACCTATTTTTTCTTTTTTAGTTAGTTGGAACTGATCTTGGAAAAAAAATATTTTTAGACAGTAAATGGCTTTGGTCATCCAACGTCCATGATGAAATGCCCCTGGTTGATAGAATGTCGTGTGAGTGGGCTCTTCTTCAACAAAAAGTTTAGAAAGCATTAAAAATTCTTTATAATCATCATGAGGCTATTGCAAAGTTAAAGCTGCATTTATAAACTTTACAATATCGACTTTAACTGGTTGTAAAATGTGTTTAATTTTTGATACCTGAAATCCAGTTTTTAGTTTATTTTGATCTATTTTAGGCCAAAATTCCCTAAAACGTTTAAATAGTGGCACATTTGGACCAGATGAGGAAGGCATTTTTGTGTCAAACACACTTCTCAAAACCACTTCAAAAATATGATGTCTACAAGGAAAATATAGAATATCTCTTTCTAATTTTTGTTGCAATAGTGTGGCTGCCCCATTTGTATAACCCATATTTGATGCTGTTGTATCACAACACAAAGCTATTACCTTTTCGTCCAAATTCCATTCACAAAGCACATCATAAACTGCTTCAGTCTGTTCTCTTCCAGTTGAATTGGGCAAAGCTGGTACTCCAAGTAGTTGTTCAATATCTCCACTAGCAACTAAGATAGCAAGTCTATCGATATTTCCCATTCCAGAGAGAGAAGGTAAAAGTTTTCCATCCCAATGGATGACTGGGGCCGGCAATTCAGAATTACCGAAGGCAGTTTTTAATATTTCAGCTCTTTCTTCGCGGATGCGTTGTCTAGAGCGCTGAAGTGTGGTTCTGCTGATGGACAAAGATGTGGTGTCATGTCCTAGTGCTTCTGCTACTGCCGTCAAAATATGGACTCCATACCTGTCGCTATTTTTGGTGTGACGATGTTACATGTTCCATACAATCTCCTCTTTTTTGGCTGTGACGGGCCAGGCTGGTCTTGTAACAACTCTTCTTGGGCTTCGATTATTTCATCTTCATTTTCGTTGGAGTCGGCTGAATTACTACTTGATGATGGACAGGTGACTGTTTCCTCTAATCTAGCTTTTTCTTGTTGACTTCGTTGCATTCGTTCGGATAATTTCTGTAATTTCTCCTCAGCTGATTTTTCTTGAGAAGCAAGTTGGTAATCAATACCATGCATAAATCCAGGACGTCCCTTTTTTCTTTGGTTAATTAAAAACTGCTTATCTTCATCTATTTTCATCAACTCCAATGCATTTGCATGAGAAATGTCAAAGAGATCGTCCAATTTTTCAACGAAATTTTTTTCTTTACTCCCGCACTGGCCCTTTTAGCCGATTTTTGTAAGTTCCTCAACTCTGCATAAAGTTTATCTAGTTGTTTAACACAATGAAAATCCTGACGTGTCGGAATGCGTAATACTTGTCTATTAGACGGCAATTTATTGCCAATGATTTGTGACGAATAGTGTCCAACTAAGTAAATGAAAGTATCCTTTCGTAAAGATCTAACATCAGCCATCGTTAAATGTTTTTTCAAAAAGGAACGTATGCTAGAACTTATAATGTCACCACTGTAAAACACAATTGCAAACTGACATAAAAACCTACCGTTGGTGCATTATATTTCCAAACTTCCAAAACAAATAATTTCTAGGAAATAATTACACCAATAAAACATTATGAGAAAAGAGGTAGATATTTGTATTTTAAGTAAAATTTAAGTGTATTACCGTAATAAAATCTTATCTACAAATTTCTACCTGAATGCGGCACGGGTTACCGTAATAAAATCTTATCTACAAATTTCTACCTGAATGCGGCACGGGTTACCGTTCACCGAATTATCTGAAACTTTGACATAAATTATTCCTAGTATAATAGTATATTTTCGTGGGGTGAGACTTAAAAAATACGCAAAAAAAATTCACCTCCTATAGAGATGGGCCACCCTACTACCTACGTTCCCTTGGAGATATTTTTATACCCCAAAGAAGTATCTTCAATAATATAATGAAAAATATATACTACCTAAACACCGTATAGATTTTTGTTAATTGACCTTTTTCCTTTTGAAGTTGAAAATTTTATAAATACCAATTACCCTCTGTAGACGCTTAATTACATAGTTGCTGCGTATAATTAATCCCTGCCACACTTCTTGAAAGGATAAAAAACCCTTTTAGTTACATAATTAGACCTTTAGGTTGAAAACATTATTGTGATCGGTTTGTCTAAATATGTTATCATATGTGGGCACTCTATTAAGAATAATAAACTTCTAAGAAAACTTTGCGGACCAAAGTTTAATCACATAAGTGAGCTTATTCTAATGCGGTTAAACTATAAAGCCGGCTAGATTCATTCCCGTGTAGTCTAAGCTTGCTAAAATATGAAAACCCCACAAAACCAATGTCGAGAAGGCAGAAAGTTTCTCCACGCTTATTTCCAACCGCTTTGTATATGCACACTTAAAAGTTTCCGACTTTGATGCAAGCTTGTTATTAGAAATTATTGGGATTTGCGTGATTAGTTAAGGTTCCTATATAACACACCACATATATTTGACAATCCTTAAGTCCAAGGCAAAGACTGTATGGGAGGGAGTAACACATTTGAAAAAATGCGGGCATCCATTGCCACAGACATTCCCAGTGCTGGAGCTGGAGATCGAACCTAGTATGCGACAGTATAACCAAGCGTGTTTGCCACACAACACGCTTTAGCTCGCTGCGCTACCTTGCCAGTATTACGGTATAACAAACATCTAGATGATGATTCTTCGTTGGTTTATTGCTCCGATTAAAGAACTTATATCTAGATACATAATGGCATTGATTTATTTGTCGCTGAAAGACTCACAATCTAAGGCACTTCTTCCCATAAGTTGCTGATTGGCCCATCGGCGTATTCGCGGCCGCTCGTGCACGATCGGCTTCAGTTCGATTATCATAATCTCAATTGACAGTTCGGCCATTAATGTCAATAAATGTTTTTCGTGTTCTCCGACCAAAAACTGGTGAAAAAGTAATTTTATTTTAAGTTGTGATTTGCTTAATACCTAAATAATATTCTCTATTCATATTTACACAGTTTAGTGACAATATATTTTGTGCAAATAAATAGTGAAGTGCTCTGCCGTTTGCAGAAAGCAGTTTAGAAAAGAAGAAAATCGATCGTTCCATAGTCGTAACATGATGAAGTTCAGTTTACAGTTATAAAGTAAATAGCAATTAAATTTTAATATCCTTACAATACATATTTATCTTACTGTAATATCGTATGCCTACATCACGTTATATGAAGAGCCGGTAATGTAGGAATTGCAATAATTCATTTTAATGAAAATATTTACCATTCTACACATTTTCTACACACACAACGCCACTGTTGCCTATGGGATGTGATGTTCATCTATCCATTTTAATGGACATATAATGTGACTATGTTAGGAGCAAACAAGGTATATAGTGAAAAGATAGCCTGTTATGTATCTAGATATAAGTTCTTTAATCGGAGGTTTATTGAGTGTTCAGTGTAATTGTTTTTTTTTTGTTTTTTTTTTAACTGTTTAACGTCGGCCTATTTCCGCTACCAGAGGCTATCACCGACGCCAGGAGACGAGCTACCCCCAACCTGGAAATTTTGCCGAACCTCTTCCCTTAAGAAGAGTAGGGATCTTTTACTTGCCTAACATTTAATAGACAAGGGACCGCCTGCTTTACATCCCCTCCGAAGGATGGTATATCCACTACGTAATCCTCGTCTGAAATTACGTAACTTCCGAGTATACACTGATATACAAGCCTCTAGAAGGTGGGTCGAGAACGCTGTATTTCCCAAGATGGGAACCCATCCAAGTACTAACCGCGCTCGACGTTGCTTCAACGGAATATCGACTGATATTCACACTGAAGTCGCCTCTACGCTCGCCCCTTCAGTGTAATTGTTGAACATTCTAAAAAGTACAGATGAAAATAAATCAATTATTTACGTCTAGATGCCTATAGTTTTAAATATAATTATGTCACGATGATGCTCACTTGGTTGGAAAAACGCTAATCAATATTCAGATATTTTTTTCAAAGCAAAGCATATATTGCACAGTAAAAGTATATTATGCAACGATTATTTAATGATACGTATTGAGACACGAGCATGAAAATTATGACTTAAGTCGTGAGTGAATGTCATAATGAAAGCGAGTGTCTTAATTGCCATTAAATGTGAGTTGCATACATTATTTTGAAATAGAAAATTAACACTTTATTTCTGACATTGCTAGATAAACATGACATGACAAATGACTTGTCAAAATTGATAAATTTTAGGTCTGTCAGATGTTCAAGTAATATTCTGTCAATAGTTGATATTGGCAGAATATTGCTGTTTGTCGCGTTTCTATTGATTATAAACTTGTATTTTAATGAAAAATCTGTATCTTAATGAATCTCATTAAAGTACAGGTAGGGAATGTCTAATGAACGAATTAAAGCATTGGAGTAGAAAATAGTAACTATTCAACGAGTGTGTAATTATAACTATTACTCGTGAGAATGATGTTTACAGCACGAACCGAAGGTGAGTAATAGCTACAACACGCGAGTAGAATATTACACTTTTTCCATGACTACGCAACAGGAACTTCATCATCGCTTGCAATAATTACAAACTAGTAAAAAACCATAGTATTTATTAAATACTTTTATCTACTCATATTAGGTTATATACTAATTAATGAACTGCTTTTGAAAAATTAATAGTATCCATAAACAAATAGTGTGAGTTACAATGAGTGAGTTATTATAAATCACTAGGTACAGAGCCAATTACCTTTATCTTCATGCCTAGCCTGTCTAATCGACGTAACGTGCGACACGAAAGTGGGGCTCTGTCTGAGAGAAATTATTTTTCGATACGGTGAAATAGAACGGTCCATTATTATTGAGGGGAGGAAGGTGATTTATCATGTTTGAATAGTTTCGACAATTTCAAATCAAGTTAAGTAATAATTGTGCCAGAAATGATGAATTCGGTTAGTGAAGATGAACTAATATGTATACTACCAGAATGAAGACAAGAAGCTAATAATATAATACATAATTTATTACCCGAAAAATCGCAGAACAAATACAAAGTGTGTACAAAAATTAAATTTTACAGTTAATTTTATTAATAAACAAACTGAGTAATTTAAACAAAAGTTTTTAAATTTAATATTTATTGTTATAATCGTAGATAAAGTATAGTATTCAACTTGCGGTAATGGTAATAACTCACTTGATGAATTACAGCACTCGCCTGCGGCTCGTGCTGTAAACTTCATCTGCGTGAATTATTACCTACATTACCGCTCGTTGAATAATATACTGATAATGCACTACATCAGAATGTAGGAGCATTACCTGAAAAAGATTTCAAATTTAAAATAAAAAAATTTCTTCTGTTAAAAGCATTTTATGGTGATACAGCATTAAATGGTAATTTAAATCTTATCTAAATTATGCCTTGTACATTTATAAAAATATTCTATATTTTTTGGCAATATTTTGGTTTTTTACACTATTTATTACAAATATTTTCGCACCTCAGTTTGTTTAACATTACTGCGTTGGTTGACTTGTGTGTTTACTTTTGTGTTTTAACGTCAATTAATTATATCTAATTATTTACCTATCTATGGCGGCGGTTATGGCGATGTTTTTAAACTTTAAATCGTCTTTTGCAATTATTCCACGAAAAATGTTAAATAACGTATACGATTTTTTGTAATTGGTGTTAGTCGTGCGTAATGAATTATTACTCACAGCAGTGAGTAAAGAGCCCCATTACTTGTTCAAAAAGGTATCTATAATAAATGAATTATTTAATAGTCATAGAGAAATATTTTTTTGTTGTTTTGTCAATTTACATTGAACTAATTTTAGTTACAGTATACATATCACTATTTAGGTTTACATCGCCCTGTATTTATTTAACATCGTATGAGGTATAGTTTACTACACACTTGTTATGCGTTTAAAAAATGTCTGCGTCTTTGGCGGTGCGGTAAATATCAAAGACGCCGACATTTTTTGAGTGCTTAGTAGATCTGAAGACAACTATATATAACTTAATATCGTTTGCATATAAATATCTATATAGCTATTAAAAACAAATTTAATTCATCTAAATCTAAATATAGTGTATTATTGTTAAACTACTCGTATTACTCATTTTCAAATATTTCAAAAAACGCAATTTTCGGTATGCGATAAACAAACTTACAATAATAAATAATTTAAGCCACCGAATTTTGTGGATAAACAAATTATGTAGGGTAGCAAAAGTCAAGCAAGCGGAGCATACAAATAAAACAAAACTAATTGTGGTGCACTAACTGAATTACTCATTGAAATTAGGGAACAACTAAGGCGAAAACAAATGAAACACAAGAAAGAGACAACTAAGGCATGCTCGGATAATTGTTTTAACCGATCTGGGAAACCTAACGGCGACACATTCACGTGCGCCGTCGGGTTTTCTCGCCCTGATTTTGGTGGGAAACGGCCTTACTAACTGACATAAAAATTAACACAGAAATTTAATACACGATAATTCTTTACTAAATTAGTGGCAACCAATTGTTCTTTTTACAAAATATACGTAGATATACCGGGTGTCAACGGAATCATTAGACAAGCCATAGTTTCCAGAGTTTTCAAAATATGAGTCTTAAATTTGGCAGGCATATACCAAAAACGGCGAATTTTTTTATAATTTGCCACTTTTTCATCACTTCCGATTTCCCCGGAAATTACCCCAAACTTGAAATTTTAAACACCCTGTACATTTTTACATTTTTGGATTTCGAAGACGATTTTAAGTACGACTGCGTAGTTTTAAAAATGTTTTGAAACTGTTTAACTTTTTTAGGGCTATTTTTATTTTTGCATCTAGAGTACAAAAATCAATCAAATGGACCAAAACAATAAGAGAAAAATGTAAACGTAAGATTTTTTGAATTGATTCAGTAACCACGACAAACCAAAATTTCCGAAATCACTAATTTGTAATTATGTCAACTTTTTCAAATGGCAACGTCTTTTGGACACCCAGTAGTTGATTGATTGATTGATTTACCAGCGTGCGGGAGGCATTGCTGCCACTCCCAGATTATACAGCTGGGCCTGCTACGTCCACGCGGGGTTGGACTAAGGTCATGCTTGTTGCCAGCAGCGAGTGCCACATGGCGCATGGTAAAGGAATGTGGGATGGGAGGTGTAGGTATTTGTGAGATGCGTTACCGCACTGTGTCGTGAGGGAGCGTTTAAGCTCCCTTTTTTGTGTGTTTTGTTCTGGACTTCTGCCTCTTCTGAGTCTTCTTGTGGAATATGTATTGTTTCGTGATATTGAGTGTTTATCTTCCTCTTTTTGTATTTCTGCTTCTTCATCTTCTGATTCCTCCGTCTCTGATTTTGGTAGAGCATATATCGCTGCGATTTCTTTGTGGAATCCATTTTTCCCCACGCTCTTCTTTCCCAGTTACCTCTGCCTCCCCCCACGCTTTAACGCTCCTGGCCCGCTTCCCGGCTTCCCTGCCTACTAGGATGTGATCTGAACTTACGTTCCTAGATTCAGTATTCGGTCTATTTTTCTTGTGTGTAGATACCATTTCCTTGAGAAAGACCATATAAACGTTTTCAGCCTTGCTCTGGTGATGAGTTCTAAGGGTTGCTCCTTTGCCCTTTTGGCTCCATAGTGCATTAATTCGTTGTTTATTTTGCCTGTTCCATATGCAGCATTTCTTCTTGCTCTACCGTGTTTTCTAGCAATTATTCCTTGGAATTCCTTGGATGGTGGCTTATTAAAGGGCCTTCTTGTATTAATTTGATTTGTTCATTTTTGCTTTCTCTTCTTCCTCCAGTCCTCCACCGTTGCAGAGGTATGCGTCTTCTCGTGTATGTGTTATCATTTCTTTTATACCCCCGCCCCCCGCTTTAACGCCCCTGACTCGTTCTCCCTTTTCTGTGCCTACCAGGATGTATTCTTTCATTCCTACGTTCTGTATTTGATCCAGATACTAATTTTTACGACAAATCCATTGATACCTTCAAATCGGTTTGATATTAACGCAAATATACAAGTGCTTTGGTGGATAAGAATTAAAATATCAAGAAAATACGCTTATCAAGTAAGTATGTAGTGGAAATGGAATAAAACTAGATTCAAAACATTCATTTTGTCAACAAAACAACGCTGCAAACAGAAGTGTGCTGCGCAAACAAAATGAAGTTTGACAGATACGTGTGTAGTGTTAACTTAATCAGTTTGCTTTTTATCTTTAAAGGACCCCGCACACCATATAGGGGATTTCTGCCTCCAGTCAAATGTAATCTAACCCACGTAAAAATGTTCTTTTGAACCCCCTGAACAAATATTCAAATGCAGCCAGGTCGGAAAAGGTCTTCGCTTTGAGATATGTAGCCCCAAAAATCGTTCCAAATCCAAAATCGCGTGAAGCGCCCAAAGTTACATTGTCGTAATGACTAAATTCTATTGGTGTTTCCATAGAAATCAATAGTAAAACAACGAAATATTAAGTTTTATCTCACACTTTTTTATTTATTTTTCACTTGTCAATAATGACATTGTTTTGATTCATTGAAACTGTCAGGTAACACGGCTTTCTTTCATAATCATGGCGAATAGGATAAATTGTTGTTTGTGATGGGAGACATCCACTTCGGTTCATGCCATGTCTTATAAATATGAATGAAAATAGACGAGAAATCGCTGTTCGAAGAAGTAATTTTAGGCAGTCGCCAGAAGATATTCAGGAAGACGATTGGATTTGCTTTAATTGCAATATTTCAATTTTGGAAGAGATAGATACTATTGCCCAAAATCCAAATTGTCCATACCTCAACGTCTTAAGGCAAGCGCGTAATCACACTTGTATATTTTGCGGTGGTGATGATTATACCCACCTTTTATCCTTGGAATTTAGAGCAAAAATTTTTGTTTTGAAAAATATTTTTGTTCCCGATAGAACAAGTGTCGCGCACATTAACGATAACGGCTTCGTACCACGATTATTATACTCTTCGCAAATACGAAAACCAAGAGTATTTTGCATTTGATCGGCACATTTCTAAAACTGTAAACATCGCTCGCAGACAAAACATTTTCATATCATTGTGTTAGTGAACGAATTCTGAACAACTTTCAAAATGTCCGTCTGTCCGTCCGTCTGTCCGTCCGTCTGTCCGTCCGTCCGTCCGTCACGTTTCTTGTAAGCACGATAACTCGAGAAAAAAAAATCGATTATACTGAAATTTGGACAGTAAGTTAGTGTTCGCTAGAAGAAGAACCCTACAAAATCGAGCAGTAAATAAAAATGTTATTAATGATTTAAATTTGAGAATTTTTTTTTATTTTTATGTTTTTGTAAAAATTTACATTTTTTTACGTGTTAGGTGGTGGTGTAGTTTTTACGCTTTTGACTCGGAATTCAAAGGTCCCAGGTTCGAAACCCACGTGGAGTATGGTATAGTTTTTTTATTTTTATTTTATTTTACACTGAGTCTTTCACGAACTAACTTCGTACTATAAAATTAAAAATGTCTTAATCTAATATTATTTACAAAAAACTGTGAAGAGTATCCTATAGAATGTGTAACAATTATATAAAAAGTTTAGTAAACCGGCGAAGAGTACGTTTTTAGCTTGTCATTGGATGGATTAACTTCCTTTAACAGACCTTATAAATTCCAAGCTAATGAATTATCTGAACTTCTACAATCTCTTAGAGAATCGCTTCTAGAAAACCAACAATACAACGACGAAAATTCATTTACCGAGGAAGATTTTAACGTTTTGTGCGGCATAACTCGAGAGCAATTCAGGAATTCGTTTACCTTTTGCGATCCTGTGCCAGAACCTCTTAGAAATAAGCATCGCACCGTAAGAAAAAAAGATTTGATTATGTTTCTGTGCAAACTTCGTCAAGATTTGTCAGATGAGTTTTTGAGGGCCATGCTTAAGTATTCTACGCGTCAAGCAGTGAGTATGTCAATTCAAAAAAACCCGAAAATCCTTGATGACGCATTTTGTTTCTTTAAATGTTGGTCTTACTGCATTGACTAGAGAAGAATACATCGATCGACATGTTACCGACTTTGCAAATGCACTTCATAATGCAAATCCGGAAAATCGCGTCGCAATAATATACGTTGATGGGACATATGTATATCTTAACAAAACCAGCAATTTTAGAGAGTTGAGGCAAACATTTTCAGTTCACAAACATAATCTATTTTTTCTGTCTCATGAACCCCAAGAACACAGTAAAAATCGAGGGCAAGGCCAATTCAGCACGGCACTCACAGTTTCAAAGATACAATGTATTTGAGATGGCCGATTTTTGCCCTTGTGTCAAAAATCAGAAATACATTGTATCTTTGAAAAAATGTGAACTGCGCCGAATCGCCCTCGATTTTGGCTGTATCTCAAGCGCTAGAACTAAAATAAAAACGATTTTAACAGAAGTTTTTTATTTAGAAAAAAAGTATCACATTATTCTTGAATTGAAAAAACTGCAGCGAAGCCCTTGAAGACCCACGGTGTCATTAACACGAGTAAGAAATATGGTGTTATTTAAAAATTAATTATGCAGTTCTGAATTTCCATAATATCAAAGCCAACTTTAATTTCATTTTTTTCAATTTTAAAACGTATTTGGAACGATCTTTAGGGCTCCATATCTCAAAGCGAAGACCTTTTCGGAACTGACTGCATTTGAATATTTGTTCAGGGGGTCAAAAGAACATTTTTACGTGTTAGCTTAAATTTTACTGGAGGTAGAAATCCTCTATATGGTGTGCGGGGTCCTTTGTTGTTGTTTGTTAATTACTGTCATTATTGTCTAACGTGCATACAAGGCATGAAAAGGTGGGATGTTATTAATTTTTGGAGAATGCCACAAAAATTCCAGAAACACCGCCGATTTGTATGCCCAAAGGTATCCGAACAGACATCATCCATGTTTTCAATATTTCCAATTGTGGAGAAGCAAATCAGGAGAAGAATTGATAACAATTCTGCAGCTATTACCATTGATGAAGCGACAGAAATTAACGTGTTGGCTTTTGTAGAAGTGAATCTTACTGCTTCAACTAGAGAAATTGGCCTCGAGGTGCACATTAGTCATGAATCAGCAAGAAAGATTCTCAAAAAAGCTGGTTACCTCTCGTTTAAATATCAAGTGCATCAGCATTTGTACGAAGATGATGGCAACCGAAGATAGGTTATTGTGACTGGTTATTTCAGAACAATACCACACTGTTTATGTTGTGCCCTATAGAAATAATATCACCCTGTGAGAATTAATTGAGACTACCATCGACTTCGCCAAATCTTCGAATATTCTCGTGATGTGAAGTCGGTTAAAAAAAATGTTCTTAACCCTGAAACTACTTTGAATAACATAATTGTTCTTTCCTTTTAGATATTAGCTGATATTGTATAAAAGAAGACATTTTTGCAAAAAAAATGGGGAAATAAATGTGTTACTAAAAAGAAATAACCGTCTAAAATTTCATACGATAGGCTCTGGTGACACCGACAATAGATTAAAAGTACCAATTTAGAAACAACTAGTTTATTTAAAGGTTTACCAAATGAACAAAAGAAAATTTCATATTATTGTAAGTGGTAGGGAGCAAAACATTCAATGTGTAAACCTACATTGCATTTAGAACATATATGTGTCACACACTTATGGCATCGAGCACATCTGCGTTGTGTAGGATTTTTCATTGGCCAATGGTCAATTCTATCAAATCGAACATCCTGCTGAACATTTCCAGTTCTACGTGGTACAACTCCTCGTGGCCTCGGTATCAAGGAAGTGGCCAGTAGAGGGATGACGATTTCCCTGAGAAAGTCTAACTGAGTAATTCGTGGATATGCATGTCGAAAGAGTAGCCAAGCGTTAACAATGGACGCGTTGATACAAAATCTGACAATTGGCCAGTACCATTTTCGACTTCTAATATTTTTTTCTGTACCGCCCCCGAAACTGGTCAAATAGGTCAACAACACCTCCCATTTCATTATTATATTCCTTTATAAGTGACGCTTGCAAAACATCTATTTTTCTTTTATGTGTCCCGCTATATCTGCTACAAGTCGTTACTTTGCAAACAAGATCATCTGTCCTATTTGTAGCAAGAGTCACTTGGCTATTGTCGTGCCATCTAAATAAAGTAATGCCACTATTTTTTTCACTTAGACCATGAACTGATCCCCTTGGTTCTTTTTTCAAATCTTTCAATGGAGCTTTTTCTATTCTGTCACTACGAATTGTACCTGTAATATTGATATTGTTAGTTTTCATTTCTTCGAGAAGTGGTAAGGAGTTGAAGTAATTATCTAGAAAGATTTCGCTGTTTTCTGGCACAAAATTTAAAACCAATTTTTTTGTAACTGAACTGCCTAGAGTCATGGATGGATCTCTGTTTTCTCGACCTTCATATATTTTGAATCTCACACAGTATCTATCTAAAATTTGAAATCGAATCTAATCGGTTTTTCTTTGATGAATTGTTTCATATGGTGGTGCCCATAATATGGCTCCATAGCTTCATCGAGCGACCAAACTGTTGGTAAAGGCTGGGCATAGGTTTCAAATATTGAAGACATATGGTCTAGTAATGGTCGTACTTTGCGACAGCAGTCATTTTCATCTGTAGTATTATTGTCGCTAAAATGTAGATTCCGAAAAAGTCTCAAAAAATTGTCTCTGGATATTGCGTTTGATACAGCAGCATTTTGGACATCGGATTTTGTTTCCCAATACATTCTTGTATTTGGTAGAGTATTGTATCCAGACAATAGCAAAATGGCTATAACTTTATAAATTTCTTTTGGAGTTACAGAAAACGAGTTACCTCCATATTTATATTTGGCATACTTTTCGCTTTCACTGCATATGTACTTAATAAACTCTGTTGGCCAAAATAATTTTAAAAAATCTAAAGGTCTACCATCTCTCTGGATGAGTTCATCAATTATTGCTGAAAAATGTCGCATTTTATTTTTTACTTTTAGGTGAGCCTGATGTTCGTTTTCTTCCTCAAATCGAATGTTTTCCCATTTGCGCTGTTTTTTCTTGGTTACTTTACTTTTTTTCGATTTCTGTTGACTATATTCAGCCATTTCTTCAGCAATATTTTTCTCTTTATCCTTTCTTACTTGCTTTTCCTTGAGGCCTGAGTCACTTCCAGATTTTCCCATATTTTCTGGACTTAATTCTTTTGATGGTGTGTGTATATTGAGACCTCTTTTTCCAACTTTATTTATTATTTGAATATCAGCTGGTTGTGATAGAATACCCTTTCGTAGCAGACGTATGTTATTTTCTTCCACAACAAGATCGTCATCGGCAATGTCGTCCACATCGGTGTCATTATCTACATCCGGAGGTAAAAGAGCAATATCAATAGCTTCAGCTTCTTGCAGATCCTCATTATCTGGTTTTCCAAGAGTTCTATCAATTCCTCAGTCGTAAGCGGCCTTCTGTAAGGAAAATATACCTAGATATTATAATATGTATCTGAAGTATATATAGATATATATTTCATATTTTACGTTTTAAAACTTTGCAAAAAGGAAAAATTTTATGCGTAAAATATTATACATTTCCATTTTTTTCACATAAGTTTAAAAACAGATAATATGAACAAAAATCTTCAATAACTAATTATATAGCAGCTATATAATTGACAACATGGCAGTTCATAAGCTACTTCTCATAAACGCCTATCGTATGAATTTTCATACGTCGAAATTTAACCTCAAAGTATATTTTGTTTTGACGAAACCTTATTCTTAAACTATTTTGTTATAAAATATCCTATATTTATATAGATAAAATAAAATTCTAGGGATTTGTATAAAATATACTTACTTCATGTCAAGTTTTGTCACTTTTCTGGGAGCACGCACTTTATTTTCTGACGTCGACGCCATGTTTGTTAGTTGTACTGGTTTCAGATATTTTAAAAAATTGTTGCCAACATGTGAAAATATGCTTTTAATGTTAGACCGAAAAAATAATCACTTGCACGGTCTGCAAAAAAATTATGAAATGCGTAAAAAAATGTATGATTTTTTAGACGGTAGGCTTTTATGGGTTAATTAAAAAAAGAATCCTGACATGACGGGGCAAAATAAGTTTTAGATTCGGATTCAGCGGTCCCAAAAACATATGCTTCACTGGGTCTGGTCCGGCGCACCTCGCAAAAATATGTGGTCCTGTGTAATTATAGGTTTATAATTAAAATAGCTATTAATTAACCTAACCTAATTTTGAGGAATTGTGAGGTTTAGCAACGAATATTAGAAAACAGCTGTTCGACGTGCTGCTGGCAAGCGGTTGAATTTGCGCTATGCGCGCGCCAGGCACAAGTAGTGACCTTTCAGGGGCTAGCCCCTAGTATGATGATAATGTCATTTAGAATGCACATCCTAATCGTAGAATTAGAAAACCAAAAGGAATACGACAAAATTGAATATTTGAAGACTCAGGTGTTATCTTTAAGAAGAGTTTGGGTTCTCATATCGATAATAACAAAAGTATAAAAAAAATGAGTTCTATCGCAACAACTTGCCAGGAATTCAGAAATGGCAATACAATATATGGGCATGTACGCAGTAGATTCAATTTCACACCAACTATAAAGCTAGTATAGAAAAGTTACAGAACAGATCCGTCAGATATTCTTATTTCAAAATTAAATGTACGATTTATCTGACCAACGGTTAACATGAAAGTTTTGCTATTATAGCTCTAGAAAATCGTAGATTTCATGCTGATCTTAGTTCATCAAGATATTAAATGAACTAATTAACTGCTCCGAGCTGATCTCTTTAACTTATTTCCGTGTATCGCAAAGAAACATCCACGAACAACTATCTGCAGAGAACAGTTTGCGTGGAACTAATTTCTATCGAAATTATTGAATCTCTAGAATAACTGCAAACTTTAATACCCGTAAGGCAAACATTTCTACTGATATTTCATATCTTTCATTAAACTCGCACAAAAAAATTATAAAAGCCAAAAGTACATAATGTTCGTTAATACTAATCTTTATTTTACTTTTCCATAAGTTGTCTTTTATTTACTTTTTTCTGAGATAATGTTAGTATATTCTCCTATTTTCCTGGTGGATTTCACTAAAAACTTGATTGGTATGTAAGATATGGAAAAACGTGTTAAATTTTATATTTGATAAATTAGTTTTAATAAAACACAACGCAATTAAATATTATTTCTTAGAGAAAAAAATGTTTTTAAAGATAGGTACGGGGCCAGTTGAGCCTGCCCCATCATTCCATCCTAACCCACACCTCTTCACCGGTAAGCCACACCTTGTACTTTTACTGGTGCAGCTTTTACATGTCTGTATATTTACTACGGGAGCCCACCCTAAGTGTCCGTGCACCCCCCCCCCCCGATCCTTTAGGACAAAGTTTTTCATAAAGATCAAAGCTTAAGGAACAATTTAAGACATGTCCTAAAAAAAAATTGGCTGTACTTTCAAAATGGCGTCCGTTAAACAAAACAAAATTTGCAAATATGGTTTTTGTCATTTAACACAAAAACTAAAAAAGATGGAGAAAAACTAAAGTACATAAAATTTTCTACAATTTTGTTCCTATACAATATTTGCATTGGAGTTACCATTTTCCAGATAAATGATTAATCTCTTAAAATAAAATATAAAATTCAATATAAAACGTAACACTACGGAAGCCCACCCTAACTGCCCGTGCACCCCCTCGATCCTTGGGGACAATGTTTTTTCATAAAGATTAAAGCCTAAGGAACAATTTAAGACATGTCCTAAAAAAAAAGCTGGCTGTACTTTCAAAATGGCGTCCGTTTAAAAAAAAATGCAAATATTGTTTTTGGTCATTTAACACAAAAACTAAAAAAGATGGAGAAAAACTTTCTGTACAAAAAACAAAGTGCATAAAATTTTCTATAATTTTGTTCCTATACAATATTTGGATAGGAGTTACCGTTTTCCAGATACCACTGTTACCGTTTTCGAGATAAATGTCTGCAAATTATAATATTATTATTATTATTAATTTTTTTAAGTTTATTTTATTTAATTTTTATGTTAATAATATAAAGTTATATTATACGCCTTACAATAATTGTCACAGTTATTTCCTCTAAGTGATTTACCCATATATGAATTTCCATGTTTTCTTAATTTTGGACTCATTTATCTGGAAAATGGTAACTCCTATCAAAATATTGTATAGGTACAAAATTGTAGAAAATTTTATGCACGTTGTTTTTTGTGAAGAAAGTTTTTGTCCATCTTTTTAGTTTTTATGTTAAATGACAAAAATAACATGGCAACAGTTTTCTTTAATATATGGCCGCCATTTTGAAAGTACAGCCAGTTTTTTTTTAGAATATGTCTTAAATTGTTCCTTAGGCTTCAATCTTTATGAAAAACATTGTCCCCAAGGATCGGACGGGGGGTGCACGTACAGTTAGGGAGGGCTCCCCGACTAATTATACAGTTTTAAAATTTTACAGGCAATTCTTTTGCAAAATTGTACTTTCTTGGATACGGAATTTTTACAGATTCTAAAAAAGCTGTAAAAGGTGTATGAATAAAATTAAAAACCTGTAAAAAACAGTGCTAGTAAAGGTACAGACCAATAAAAAGCTGTATATACGGTGTCCATTTATTGGTATAGTTTTTTACAATTCTGTTCTATTACTAGCACTTCTTTTTTCTTGTCATTAAGAGTTGTTTCAGTACAATTGCAAAAAAATCCAGTACAATGGACGAAGACAAAACAATATATTCTAGATTTCTAGCCAGTCAGTGTCTTTGGCATTTTTTGTTCCCAGAGAATGAAATTGGAACATTACACGAGAAAGAATCTGAATGCAACTAAATCAGTTTTCATTTCTGGGCAACATTTACGTTTAGATAGTTGGATTTAGTTGTAGATATTCACTAGTTACGTTTGTGTTTCTTTCTCTCTTTCTCGCTCTATGCATGGAGTGTTACAGCGATGTGGCTGAAATTTAACAGCATATACGAAATAATGACCTCGTCTAACCCCATAAAAATTAAAAAAAGTTAAAAAAAAAGAAATCGCTGCCTAAGGAATCACTACTTTGCATCTACAAGTCTCAACAACGTTCATAGAACTCATAAAACTATATGCTACTTCAGTAATGGAGATGGGGTGAGGGATAATAGTGTGACTGGCTGATGTAAAAAAAAAATGTGGCCTTCGGTTCTTGTATACACAC
Organism: Rutpela maculata; assembly: GCA_936432065.2. Classification (NCBI taxonomy): domain Eukaryota; kingdom Metazoa; phylum Arthropoda; class Insecta; order Coleoptera; family Cerambycidae; genus Rutpela; species Rutpela maculata. Next base: position 394,619,639 of record OW386285.2, read on the forward strand.
TAAATCACAATTTTATTTTTTCGCCCCCTTTAATAATGAATTGAAGGTGGTAATGGCGGTGATACTGGGAGTGGCTGATGCCTAAACAAATTTTGAGTGGAGACCTGGCCTATCATGCATATACCTTGCTTGCCTTACTTATTTACCCCCATTTACCCCCAAACCTTTCAACCGAATGAGATCAAAATATAATCTAGTCACAGCTCCTGTTATTGTATATACGTTTCATTTAATGCCAATTTGTTTTAATCATCATAATTTTATAATTAGCACGTATTAGTTGCCACAAATATTAATAAAAATGCGACTCTTAAACTTTTTATGTCTTTTCATATTTACGACCTCGAACGCTCGTCTCATGAAATGGCTTCCTTCTATAAAATACTTTTGTGTTAAATACAACCATTTTAAGATAATTAAACTATAGGCGATTCTTACAAAACATCTATAAAATAATGCGTCTTAGAGGTGACGATCTTGTGATAGGATCTTAAATGAAAAATATAACATTTTTTTTACAATGTCTTATTTTGCATTTTTGTTATAACTTATAAGCGAAGAAAAATAACTGTAAAAATAACCGGAACAAACATTTTGATAAAAACTGTAATTTACTGTAACTATTGCCGTTAAATTGCGTATTAAGTTTTCATTTTAACACCCTTGCTTATTTTATGAAAATTTTCACTAGTAATCTCCCTAGTGCTTGAAAAATTTCTGATAATTAATTAAAGCACGTGCGGAATTCGGTAAGAAAATTTCACTCCTAAATTAAATGAAAATATAAATAATAATAATATAAGAATGAAGGGGCGAGCGTAGAGGCGACTTCAATGTGAATATCAGTCGATATTCCGTTGAAGCAACGTCGAGCGCGGTTAGTACTTGGATGGGCTCCCATCTTGGGAAATACAGCGTTCTCGTCCCACCTTCTAGAGGCTTGTATATCAGTGTATACTCGGAAGTTACGTAATTTCAGACGAGGATTACGTAGTGGATATACCATCCTTCGGAGGGGATGTAAAGCAGGCGGCCCCTTGTCTATTAAATGTTAGGCAAGTAAAAGATCCCTACTCTTCTTAAGGGAAGAGGTTCGGCAAAATTTCCAGGTTGGGGGTAGCTCGTCTCCTGGCGTCGGTGATAGGCCCTGGTAGCGGAAATAGGCCATCGTTAAATAGTTAAAAAAAATATATAAGAATAACAGCTAGATTAGGTTAGGTTATGCTAGTTAGTAGGCTGTGTACTACATAGAAATGGCTTGTTGAATATAGAGATAAGGAAGGACAGTTCAAATAAGAAGCGACGGAGACGCATGTAGAATTTTGATTAATGGTTGATCAATATGGCGGATAACCTTGGGATCGGTAACGTTTTTTGTAGTATTGGAATTACTTTTTCTTCATACATTCATTATAAAGGATAGAATTTTCTGATAACTCACTAACAAAAATTTTCCCATGTGGTGCACACTTTCTGCCAGGTAGGCAAATATATTTACTGTTAGACATTACAGAGATAAAAACAAAATTTAAAATTTGAAATATTATAAGCATAAAGTAAAATCTTCCAATACGGTTCTGTCCGTTTAGTTAGAGTCCACTTCATCTCAGAAAACAGCCGTTTGTTGTTTTTCATGCATGTGGGCCAATATGCTGCAATACCTATACAATAAATTACTTACTTTCGCGATATTTTGGCAACTATTTTATAATAAATATGTTAGAATTGTGTTGCAAATGCAGCCACTGAGACAGTATTGGTGCAGTTTGCATAATTAACCTAAAAATTAGTTTTTTAAAGTTTTTTCTATTGTCCTAAATCTGATATTCTTAATTTCTATTTTAGCTCGTACGATCTACACCAGTCTGCTCAGTGATAGACATAAGTTTTGATTAAATATAAACACATAGCTGACACAGGAAATCAATTGTTTCAAATATATTTTATTGCATAGTTAGCAGCAGCATTTTTCACATAAACAATTTTATTTTGTAACTATTTTATTGTCGTTGCCATACTGCAGTAGATTGCAACACTATATAACAATTATGTAGCAGACTCTGGAACAACAATTTACTTTTAATAGCAAAACTGTTCCAAATAGTGCTTTAATATAATTGTTTTATAAGATAATAGGAAACAACTATAAAATAATTTTAATGTATATTTATAACGGTGCTGAAAATACTGCAGAACGTTACTAAAAAAGCACTATAAAATTTTTTAGTTTTATAAGCTGAAATGTTTTATAGCTTAGCCACGGAAACGTTTCTAAAATAATTTCTTAACTGCTTTATAAGATATATTATAATTTTGCTGTAAAATCATTTTAATGATAAAGGGTCTAGCCGTACTTCCATGGCGAAACTGCTCCCGATAGGAACCTATATCATATATCAGTTTTACTTGAAATGTGTTGTAATGTTTTTTGTAATGTTTTTATTTGAAATTTTAATGAATTCAATTAATTAAAGTTAGGTAATTTAAATTATATTTGTCCATATTATCTTGTTATCTTGTTTTTAGAATTAACCCCATGACAATATCTATACTTATGTAAATAAGTCACAGAAATAAATATCTATCTATCTATCTATCTATCATAACCTATGTTATATTGTAGAGGGCGCTTATAATAGTTGATCGAGTAGATATTAGCTCTATATCTTAGTTAATTGAGGAGCTATTTGAAAAAAAAGTATCCGGAGGCGACTTTTTTTCAAAGCGATATATCTTAGTTAATTTTAAAGCTAGGAAAATAAAACTAAATGGCAGTGTTATGGTACACTTTACAGTTTATTTTATAGCATTTCCTATGGGCCAAGCCTAAATAAAAGTATTTAAAAAATGCAAAGAAAAATTTTGTCAATCGATTTCTATCAGATCTAATTGAATTACCAATTTGAAAAAAATATATAATAATAGTATATGTCTTGCCTAACAGCATGCCAAGTTTCATTAAAATCCAAGAGGTGCAACATGCCGAAAAAAAATTTAAAGTAAGTGGACTGACTGCCTTACGACTACTATGTTGACGCTTTTAATTTGCATTACATTTCAATCGTTGCGTTTTGACAGCTTATAAAAAGTATATCAACGGTGGTGTCAACTAGCCTATTACAATGTTTTTTTAATCTACTTTTATAGTGACTGTAGTCGGTCTCAGTTAAGAATGCCGTTGTTTTCGTTATGAGCGGAGCACAGTTTACACAGGATATGGGAATTCCCAAGTAAGTAGAATCCCCCCATGGCCGACTCAAGCCAGTTGGTACATAAAATAAAAATTAACGGTTTAAATTAAGGTGACCATACGTCCGGAAATTCGCTGGAAAGTCCAGCATTTTGGAGTACTGTCCAGCATTCTGACCATATGTCCGGAATTTCGCTGGAAAGTCTTACAAGTGTCCAGCATAAGTTCAGCATTCAGGTTATAGTGAAGTTACAGCATTATATTTTGTTTGGAAAAAATTTTTTTTCGGATACTTGCTTCCCGCTCATCAAAAAATTTTGTGATCGAAATAATTTTTCTTCCCGGTCTTTTTCCTGATTTCTCCCTCCCGCTCATCAATTTCAATTTTCGAGGAAAAATATTTTTGTTATTTTTAGCCCAAGCTCAAGGCCCAGATCCGCCCTTGAGTGCCCCCCCCCCCCAGTAACCTTTCCGGATCCGCCCTTGGCAGAAGTGTCCAGCATTCACTTAACAAAAATCTGGTCACCCTAGTTTAAATTGGCTTTTCTTTGGCATTTGGCTCTGTTATAAATACATTGAAATTATTGTATCTTTGATCTCTCTCGCGCAGCGCACATCGCACATCGAAGTTTATTTTATTGTTTTATGATATTTATGAATATTAATACAAAAGAAATTGTACTAATTGTTTATATATTGTTCGGCTATTTCCTTCCATTTTTATTAAAATCAGACTGTTATAGTTATATTTATCTCTTTTGTTACAAATAAGGATTCACAAACACGGTATCGCCTGTGCTAAACGCTGTGCGATGTGGGAAGCTCAAGTTGTTGATTTCATCACTCTCATTTAAGAGCATGGTTCTATTTAATTTTATTGTGCGATGTGCGAGGGGCGTCGATATGGTCGTTCACTTACATGGAGGTTATGATATTTGTGTACACTTTTTAGGCAGGTATATGAGAGAGATCAAAAATACCATTCAGAAAGGCAGAGACAAGAACAGCTCGCCTGATATCGAGCAAAAGCAAGTAGTAGGTTTACCCATTTCTTATAACGCTTTGACATTTTTAGAGGATTTACGTCTATAATGAGCTTTCATTACTCTAAATAAAATATGTTGCAATATGAATTAAATAATTTCAATGTATTTATAAAAGAAAAATGCCAAATAAAAGCCGATTTAAACAGTTAATTTTTATTTTATGTACCAACTGGCTTGAGTCGGCCATGGGGGGATTCCACTTACTTGGGAATTCCCATATCCTCTGTAAACTATTCGTGCTCCGCTCATAACGTAAACAACTGCATTCTTAACTGAGACCGACTATAGTCACTATAAAAGTAGATAAAAAACATTGTAATATTCTAGTTGACACCACCAACCGTTGATATACTTTTTATGAGCTGTCAAAACGCAACTTTTAATGAAATGTAATGCAAATTAGAAGTGACAACGTAGTGGTCGTGTAAGGTGGTCCACTTACTTAAAAAATTTTTTCGACATGTTGCACCTCTTGGATTTTAATGAAACTTGGCATGCTGTGGGGCAAGACATAGACAGTTATTATATATTTTTTTCAAAGTGGTAATTCAATTAGATCTGATAGAAATCGATTGACAACATTTTTCTTTGCATTTTTTAAATACTTTTATTTAGGCTTGGCCCATAGAAAATGCTATAAAATAAACTGTAAAGTGTACTATAACACTGCCATTTAGTTTTATTTTTCTAGCTTTAAAATTAACTAAGATATATCGCTTTGAAAAAAAGTCGTCTCCAGACACTTTTTTTCAAATAGCTCCTCAATTAACTAAGATATAGAGCTAATATCTACTCTATCAACTACTATTAGTGCCCTCTATAATATAACATAGGTTACGATATAGGTTCCTATCGGGGGCAGTTTCGCCATGGAAGTACGGTTATAGACTCTTTATAAAACAGTTCAGTTGCAGACAACCAAATAGTGTTTTCTGCAACTCTAATATAATCAATTAGCATTTTAGAAGCATTAATAAAATAACAATATAACAAAATAATCGTATAACATTCAAATTATAAAAATTTGCTGGTTGGGTAACAACGCACTATGTGTCGGCTTGAAACATTATTCAAATCGGAACAAAATAATTTCAAAATCTCAACATTATATTACAGTGAGGACAATGCAAAGGTCCAGATGGTTCTAGAAAATCATGCACTTATAAATTAGTTAAAAACAGAACAAACGTGGTTTGATGAATACAACTAGAATTAATTATTTAAAATGGAAGAAAATATACAAAACATTGAATCTACTGTTATTCATGTTGCATAGTACCAATTTGCACTAGGTAAGTAAGCCACAATTATCCCTCTGTAACTATGGATATACAGTTTCACGTGAAAAAATTGAACGTCATTAAATGACGAACACTCAAAGCTACCAAATGCTAATAGTGGCACTACGTAGCTTGCCTACTGTATAAAAATATTCTTATTTTTAATTTAAAATTTTCTGGGTATATTTACATGTACAGATTTCATATTATGCATAAAAAACAATTGGAAACAAATACAAAACATTCTCAACATATATTTAAAAAACCGCTGCCCAAGGAATCACTACTTCCATATCCGGATTTTCTATCACACAACGAAAAAATTTTGTATCTGAAAATAATTGTTAATGGAACTTTAATAATATAATATTTGAAATCCTCTACCCCAAAAACCCATAAAACGATACCCCACATCGGTAGTGGGGTGGGGGTGGTGACAGGGGGTGGGAGTGGGCGGGTGGATAAAGTAAAAACATATTTTGAGGTTTCTGGTTCTTGTACACATACTAAATTACATTTTTTTTCATCCCCTTTAATAATGGGGTGGTAAAGGGGTGGCTAATGCCAAAATTTTTTTTGAGACCTTAGCTTCTCTTGTCTATACTAGATACAGTGCGTGTAATTTCCCATTAGGCATGTACATTCACGTAGCGCGAGAAATATGACAACACCGGCAGCCGTAAATTCGTCCATCGGTGGAGCATTCCAGCTCTGTTATTTCGTTTCAGCCAGCTGGCACACGCGATGTTGCAATTCTACTCCCCATGCCTAGCCCGCGACTACACACACGGTATCAATTTTATGAACTCTTACCTGCTTGATTTACCTATTTACTCGTTTACCCCAATTTACCCCCCAATCCTTCGACAGAACAAGATGAAAATAACCTAGTTCTAGATCTCGTTAAAGTACATATGTGTACCAAATTTCAAGTCAATATCTCAAACGGTTCCAGAGTAAACGTGCGCACAAAAAAAGTTACAGACCGACAGACAGAATTTTTTTTTTCGCTCAAACTTGAAATCTCGACGTTTCATGACTTTCTAAGCCTATTTGAACAATAAAAATTTTTAAAAATTTTTTTGTCGTTACTATACTTCTACTGGATGAGGAAGTAATAAAATGGATTTTGCATATCCCTTAAGCGTCTGATACATTCAATATCCCTCAAAATAAACCTACCGCGCCGCCATATCGACAAACAAGGAAACCTCTACATCGACGTTTTCTGGTTTAAAAACAAATATTTTAAGAGTAATATTTAGAACAGGTCAAACTTAATCATTTATGAACAGCGAACTGCGCTCGTGGCAACTCATTGAAGTGAAAATTTCTAGTTAAAACCTAATGGGGAGAGTTAGTTTTACAATGGAAAATTTAAAACATATGCATAAGATGTATAATTAAAGTGAAAATTAATCAAAACAGCAACGAAACTCAGAATTATTTAACTCCGTGTTTCACTACTTTCATTGTTGAATAATTATGTAACTTTTTGTTTTTTAATTATCAGTTTTTACCTAAAAAGATAAATATCATCCTTCGCTGCTCTATAATATACACTCACTAACCATCAATTGAAGTGGGCCACGAAAATTCAGAGGTTTAGCACTATCGAACCACATAACATATAACTATTATTTTTTGTTTGTTTTGTAGGTTCATATCCTCACAGAAAGGGAAGTCATACATGGTCCGTTTATTTTAACGGATGCTCAGTTTAAGACGGCGTAAAGTTTTCTTAATTAATTTCAAATCATGCAAGAGATGTACTAAAAGAATTATAGCCCATTTATTTAGTTTGATTCATTAGCTTCGTTTTCGCTTTTGACTCGTTTTTTTTTCATCAAGTACCTAGTTAGGAGACATGAGAATTTTTATAGTATAGGAAATAGCGTGCAAATTCGACGACGAGTGGTTACCGTCTGCCAGTCGCCCAATATTCTTGGCTATAGATGTCGGTCTCGGATGACTGGGGTTGGGCAGGACTATTGCCCTTTACCCCAATACATCGCTGTAGACCGGGGACCAGCCTCGTGCAGGGCGGGCGAACTTACTTTACGTCGGCTCCACTCACAAATGTGAGCGGTGCAGACGATTTCGGCCCGCCTCCCTGGGTCCTGGCTCGTTGGACCTTGCTGGCTAAGGCCTCTTCTGTCTTGATCTTCTTTCTTCGCCAGTATGTCCTCCCCGGGGGGTGTCATCTGCCAGTTGGGTGTTTTTTGGGTTTTTGGCAGGAGTGACTGCCGGTACACAGAATGCCAATTGACATCCTGTCATCCGGATCATCGGTAGGGTAAGGATGAGCTGTGTAGCTCGAGGAAGGGCAGACCTAACTGCTTTGGTATCATTTTCGGTCTGCCCGGAGCTAGGGGGACTACAGGTACTGGACGGTTGTTTGTCCGGTACCCGCAGGGTCTTGGGTGGGTGGTTGGGTGATCGTCCTGTCTCTTCCGTGGGGTGTCTTCATCGAACGGTGGTATGTTTTATACTCACCCGTTATCCAGTAGTTGCATCTCCGGCCGCTTGTCCTGCCAGTCGGTAATCGAAGAGACCATATAAATACAAATTTTTTTTCTCTCTGGAACTGTTTGGTATGGTGGGGGGATAGGGACGGGGGGCATTTATGTTTTAAATCGAATGATTATCGATATCTGTCCGCATAGGTAGTTAGTATATGTACTTGACATACCCCAATTACGCTGGCAGACGAAACTTCCGAACGGTGCGCGCGCTAACCGGAAAAAGAAGCTGATTTTTTTTTTATATAGGTAATTACGCAAAACTTAACCGGATCAAAAAGATAACGTCACGGAAACGTAATCGTACAATGTACGCACTACACTAGCGAAAAATTGTAAAGATGCCAAGCTGAAGTCTCTCTCAAGGGACAGGAAAATGTTTGTCTACTTACGAAATTTCCAGAACATAAGTACTGTAGGCACTAAACTCATGATCGCCATCACATTAATAATAGTTCTGCAGCAGGCACAGGTATACATTTTGGTATACATCACAGATTCACTGGAATGTTATTTTAAACTTTACTTCTAATAAAACAAACATAATCCTTTAACAAATTCTTCAGAATATGCCTGAATTTATAAGTCAGATTGAGCGGTAAGTAAATACCATAATTACACACTAAAGGCCCAAATTCTAGCCATTTTTAACTGACACCATCTTCCCGGCTTAAAGGCGATATGGAGTGTGTCCCACGAAATCTAACCTCGTTCTGCTCAAATTTTATATTTATATGGCCCCCCACGGAGAGGGTGCAAAGATCGCGTCAGTGTTAAAAGTCACCAATCAGATTTCTTCGTGCATCCGCAATACCTTATATGGAAGGATGATGTCATCCCTCCACCGGATTTTATTTGCGTTGCGGAACCAGGCAACAACGTTGCCACTTAATTTAGGAAATATTTTAGAACGCTGAATTATAAACAATATCAAAGGCTGGACAGGGACGGCGTCAAATTTATTCTATAAAGTCAAAAAAAAAATAAGTAAACCCTTTAATAAAATACAAAATACCGTAATTTAACGAATTTTAATCAAAATTTAAAAATGACCGTTACAGTATTGAATTGAGAGATGACTTCATAACCGCGAATCAGTATTTTATGGATAGTCCTAGGCATATTATACCACGAGTACTCTTGCAGATACAATTGCACTTGCGTTCAGATAAGTCTAGATCTAAGTAAAGACCAAGTGCTTGCTGCAGACTTAATTCTTTCTTTATTTCTAAAACTCCTGTTGAGGTTGATGGACCAGCGTTACTAGATGCGAACTGTAATTTCGCACTACCGAAGCTTTTTACCAATGTTTACACTTTACGTTTTTTCGTTTTGACGGAACACTCTTCGAGCTGCATCTGTGGTCGGCCGTGGCCCCTAATTCAGGTACTCGAACTGATATTGGTGGATTTTATGAAACTCTCAGAAACTGAAATTTTCGAGGAGAGAAAACCACTTTCTTTTTTTAATAAATAGGATCTTGAACGTGAGCACCTTGATTTTAAGTTAGCACATTAATTTTGCTACATTCAGTAGTTCTGGAGCGTCAGGGTTTGTAATGTTATCTGAGTTCATAATACACTGCTTTATTGCAGTAAGTTTATCTTTATCTACTGTTGACACTCAAACTTCAAAACATTCACCATACGTATGAGGGTGACCTATAAAGGAAAAAAGTCTTTTTTATACAAATTTGCAAATATTTGCACAAAATCATATTATAGCTTTGATCTACACTAAATTGGCTACAAAATAGCAGAAAAATACATTTTTTTTAAAGCTTATAGAAGTTGTTAGAAAATCAATAAAAAGAAAATTTTACACTCGTTTATAAAATACAAGTTAACAGGTTAAATAATACCATAGAAAAATATTGAGGTTATTATATATTATTTAAATAGTTAACATACCTGGATCTATATTTTTAATAACCAAAAGAGCACAAATTAAATACTGTTCAGCACACAACTATTCACAATTGAAGCAAAATTTCAACTGAAGTAGGTAATACACTACGTTCAAATTATCTTCGATTCAGTCCAAAAAACCCCCCTCGATACCGAGAAATTTCAAGAAATGTTTCTCAGAATAACTTGTTTGGTTACTTACGTACCTATAAGGTAGTAGGTAATTAAACCTAAAATAAAGGGTCGGTTTATACCTTTTTGTTCACAGTCGCCGCATTCTGCAACAGCCTAAATGGAGTAGGATTCTTTTTTTTAAGTGAGTCATACTGTATATTTAAGGAAATGTATAGATTTCGACAAAATATTACGTTACTAAATACGTCGAGTGTTGTAAAATAAATATTGTTTTGTGACAGCGATTTATTAGTAGACCATGGTAAACCGTAATTAATAAATAATTATAGATTTTCGCTGGCGAATATCTCGGAAACTATAATACATAGGAAGAAAATGAATATAAACATTCTTGTAAGAAATTTAATATAATTTAATTTTGCATAGAAAAATTTTTCACGTACGACGCATCGTTTCCGAATTATAAGCGAAGAATCGAAAAAAAGGACCTTTCCACTCCTCTTCCCCCTGAAGCGGTAGGGCTTGGGGCGGGTACTTTTAGTATGTTTACCTCCTAACTATCCCCAACACATTCCTGAAGAGGAAAATTATGACCCCTTCCTTGTGCACTATACTCATTCGTTGACTGGACTATATTTAAATAAATTAATTAATAAAATAAAATTCTGAATACATAATTTTTAGCACGTCATATTTCATGTACAACAATATAAAGAAGCTATAAAACATATTGTTATATTATTTATTACACGTTGATAATTACATCGAAAAGGCTTGGCCCACTTAAGACTTGCGTCATTCTTATTACATTCAGATAGTACCCTAACAACCTGAATCTGGCTCCCCTCGGGGCTCATCCATCAATTAGGGACCAATGTGCGACAGTCTCCAACGTTCCTGGCGATCTGTCACCGGCAAAATACACGGCCAACCGCACATCAAGCAAACGGACGCTCAGTCGGTAATTATCTATGCAAGTGCACGATTCCTTAATCTAGGAGGCTGATGGAAACGGCCTGGGCGAAATGGAATTGCCACTTTTATATTAATAGAGTAACGATTTCATAATTTAGATGTTTGACGTCAGAAGAAATACTTAGGTAGTTAAATTTTACGTATGTGAAGGGATGATGAGAACTGCATTGCATATCCACTTAAAAATTATATGCATATATTTTACTCTTCGTCGGTTAATAGAAGTTTTTGCATAATGTAACTGGTATACTAGTTTTCGTTAGAATTCGTGTGTGATATAGAAAAGGGCAGTAGTTCAACTTCTATAGCACAGCCTAAACATGAGTCTTGGCGGTGGCTACAAAATTTTAGGTTTTGTGCGCTATCTCCCATAAGGACATAAAAAACACGAGTAAGTAGACTGATTTACATTAAATTTTTATAAGATAGCCTTTGATTTGTCGCCACTATCGTAACTCATATAAGGGAAAAATATCATTGTGCCGACAGAATTACATTTTATTCGAGGGGGTAGCCACTCTCGAAATACATGTACATTTTAGCCCCGAAATCCCGAAATCACTTGCGAAATCCCGAAATCATGTCTGAAATCCCTGAAATCACTTCGAAATCTCGAAATCAATTTGAAATCCTCGAAATCATTGCGAAATCTTCGGAAATCTCACAATCGTACACGAAATCTTCGAAATCATAATCACATCATACAGTATGAGTCTGCGCACGAGCTCGTCTCGTGTCCTAACTGGTTGACTGAAGATTTTCTATACAAGTATTATACATCAGTCGAACAACGGCCATTATTTTCTGGTGTACCTAAGTGTATTTTCGTATGAAAGGGTAAGTTGTTAATTTACTTTTATTCTTCTTCATATAGCGACTAAAATAAAAACAAGGTTACTAAAAATGGGAATAATACTACCCATGGGGGGACTATTTTATCTCTAAAAAACATTTAGAAAAACTAATAAGTGATGTTTCAAAAGATAAGCATTATTGACTTCATGCGATTTAGAGGTACTTTAAATATCAAGGTATTTGTATAAATTAAGAAAATTAAACCTTTGTCTTCTGTTTTTGCATTTGTTAAAAAGTTATGACCAAACAAACAATAAAAATAGAACATACATAGTTAGTTAAGATGTATAATTTTTACAAATATTGCTCAATCTTTTGTCTATTTTAATTCTTGTTTTAGTTTAATAATTATCATCGAGAACATCTTGCACACAAAAACTAACTTCATGTTATGAACTTCCTCCGAGACTTCCTCATGAACGTCTTACTCGAGGTCTTACTTAATGATTATAAATGCATTTTGTTTTTAGGAAAAGATAAAATGAATTTTTCAGCAATAGACAAAATGAGTAATATTCGAGTTACTGACTTACTAAAAGATAGAAAAGATGCAATTGGAACTCGATATCTATTAATAATAACACGATATATTTTGGACGCATTTTTAAATAAGTCAATAAGTCACGAAAAAAGAGTACTATATGTGGTATTCTGTATTCTTTCTTCGTATATGGAGATATTGGATGAAATTACAAATTAAATTAAAGAAACCTTTTTCTCTTAAAAACAACTGGCTAACTTCTAACACATATACTTGTATTGAATTAAATGCCCATGGTTTGTTACTACTAACTGAGAAATGTCAAGAAAACTCTGAAGCATTCTTGCCTTGGTTGTTTAGCAGTCAATCATGCGAAAAGTTTTTTCGACAAACACGTTCGATGACAAGTACATACTCCACCGTAGTAAATTTTGATATACTAGATCTTCTTCAAAGACGACACAGAATGCAAGCGATAAATGACATAGTTCATCTGACGTTTGGTATGTTTTACTTAAAAGAAAGACGAAGAAAAGAATATCAAAAACTCAATAATTTTTTATAATTTCCACAAATTGGTAAATTTTTTATAAATATAAATAAGGACACACTGTGCTCTGAGCCGAGGTACTTATGCAATTTTCTGAAGCAATTGGCTTTTTTGAACCAAAGTTTAAAAACATTTGTATTGAAGAGGGCAGAAAATACTTTACAATATGACAAATTTCTAAACAAATTCAAGAATTAATTTAAGAATAGATTAGGTACTACCTAAGAAATACTTTTAAATTTCAATTCAGTAACAAAACTCGACATAATTTATTTCACGCAACATGACCCATATTTTTTTCAAATTACTTTTAGTATCTGTCAAAAACGTCTACTCTACAATTTTAGCATTATTCAATTATTTTATTTGTGTCCGATGTATTTGTTGCAGTGTATGATTTTAAGTTTTTCTTTATCTATATTTTAGGAAAAATTTTTAACTTTCCTAGAGAAAATATCCCTAAACTAGAGACATCTGTAAATAGAAATATTTCGAACCCCCTTCCAAAAGTAGAAGATATTAAAACAATTTTAGTGAAGGCAAAAGAAGATGCCACAAAAGATGCAAGGAGCTTAAATATGGTGCTCTCGCCAAAATAAGAAGAATATGCAATAACAACAGTAATAAAAAATAAAAAAAACGAGAAAAAACAAAAATGACTCTGACACAAGCTCTGATGACACGTCGGACATAGAATCTGACACTGAGGACATCTCAAAAGACCCTCCCTCGGACGCTCCAAATTTTACAATTAACGAAGAAGAAGCCGAAGAGATAAATGAACTAGACATTGAAGATTACAGTAATACATCAAAAAAAGGGCAAATAATGATGTACGATTTTTACCAGAAAATGTTAATAACAAGGAGAAGATAGTAAGAATATCAACCCTTTGTTGGTTGTTCTATGACAAAAAAGGTTATCTTTCTTCGGATCGAATAATTAGATGTAGAGGTATGACAAGTAAAAACAAAGACCGAATAAATAAGGAGGAAGGCCTGGAAAGTAATTGCAAAAAGGGACAATAAGTAAAAAAACTAAAAAAGAAAAAGCGCCATAGAAGAATTTGAAACAACTTCCGACGAAAGTAGTTGGAGTTCAGACTCAGAACGTGACATTGATGACGATTTTGCAGAAGATAATACGGAAAGTAAAGTAAATCTGGAAGAAAGAATAGAACTCTATAGAAGTAGAAAAATATTATTGCGTTTATTATGATGTACCACATCCCACATGGTACGTAGGACGTGTCATAGAAAAGTTAAACGACAACTGTTTTAAAATAAAATATTTAAAGTGAGAATTGGACCAATTTATTTGGCCTAATCCCGAGGACATTCAGATTGTTGATAAAAAATATATTTTTATGGTTCATTAAATTTATTGGGAAATGGCCCCTTTAATATAAAAAGGTATGACAGACTTAAAACCTATAAATTGCTCAAACAATTTAAATTTTCAATAAAAGATTGAATTGCTTAGATTTCAGGGTTTGTTACGAAAAAAATCAAGGGTTATTTTTTAATCTTCGTTTACTTTTCCTCGATTTTTTCCTTAACGTAAATAAGAAATACCAATACAATAAGCTACACAACAATATTCAATATAGTTACCAAGTAATTTGTGAAAATATTTTCCAAGTAACAATTTCTTAAATTCATAAAATTTTCCTAAAATCATTCGAAATCGCATAGATTTCGCCGAAATCATACGAAATCATGGACAGATTTCCGAAATCATACGAAATCATGAAAAGATTGCGGAAATCATCCGAAATCATGGAAAGATTTCGGGAATCATCCGAAATCACAGTAATATTTCCCAAAATCATTGTGATTTCTGAAATACATGTACATTTTTAGTAGAGTGGCTACCCCCTCGATTTTATTTTTGTATTATTATTACCGGCGCATCCGCCAATTTATCAAATTGATTTTGGCCCCCATCGCGGAACGCATAAGACCCAGAGAAATGGTTGGAAAATGCTCAAAATTAATAAAAATACACCTTCGTGGTATCAAAAGGCTGGGGAAAATTCTATTTCACCCCTAAAAACATAAAAGCAACCCCTAAAATTGCTTTAAATAATTGCGTATACTGAATGTGAAAATTATATTTATTTTATGACGATTAGGTATCGATTCAATGGAGATAAGAAAAGAATAAAAACTACCCTATTCTCACCCTATTCAGGGGGTTGAACGCCATACACAGCACCTAATATTAAAAAAATAAGTACCAATGTGATTAAAAAAACTCGGAATGTAAAAAGGATCGCCTCCGCGTGGTGCATTCCCGAAAACACCATAAGTGGCCAAATGATCCTCCTTTGCAAGTATCCATTTGCATATTTACAGTACCTATTTCTCCAACAAATGAAGTTCTATAGATTACCCAGAAGTAGCTTTCCATGGAATAATATAACAGAAAATAAACTAATTATCATTTTCAACCCCTTACAGTGATTAGCCATCTTTAATATATATCTGTTAAATGCAGACATAAAAACCAATAGAAACCTTTCATTCTATTTTAATTTGCTCTGTAAATATTCTGTATTAGATGCTGTTCTAATCTCTAAATAACAACAGTTTTTCTTTATAGGATACTATTAAGTAATCAGTATAAGTGTTATAATATTTTATTATAATTCTATATATTTCATAAAATGAAAATCTCTTTTTTGTCTAATATTACATTATCCAAAGTGCCTGTCGTCCCTAAACTAGGGTATATTTGGATTCATTTTAGTCACCTTGTTTTCTATTTTTTAGTATTTGGAGCGGTGAATATGATTCTACCATCTGAATAGGGTAGTTTGGTTGTTTTCGAGGTTGCTAGATAACTCGCTATTTGTTCTTCACTAAAAAAACATGTTCACTAAAACCATAGAGATCTATTGCAATATTATGTGCTGTAAATATTTTTCATATTCATAGAGGTAGTTTTTCGTAATAAGGATACTCACGTCAAGACAAAGTGGATGTCTGTCCCTTTTACTGGTAGAAAATAATTTGGTGCATTTCACTTAGTAATGCAGTGGCATTTTTTTTAGTATTCGAGACTTAATCCAGGGAAATGAGGCTTTGGCCGGGACTGTGACTCATCCAGGCAGAGACCACGATTTTTAGGTAGTATAGGTGTCAATAAATGAAACCTATATAAAATCTGTGGTCGATT
Source organism: Rutpela maculata (assembly GCA_936432065.2). NCBI lineage: Eukaryota > Metazoa > Arthropoda > Insecta > Coleoptera > Cerambycidae > Rutpela > Rutpela maculata. The sequence goes on from OW386285.2 coordinate 394,635,760, forward strand.
TTCTGCATATGTTTATTTACAGCCATTTTAATGCAAAAAATGGAAAAAACGTGTTTTTTCACACTTTTACACCTGCCAGTAAAAAGTAAACTATCTTACAGATAAATCAAATGAATCACCTTGTAGGAAATTAAAAAAGCTTTAAAATGGCGGTTGTAAAATGTCGATATAGTTAATTGTTGCTAAGATAATTGCAAAATGCAGAATTTTATTCAATAAACAATATCTTGTGTAAAAAACAATCTACTGTTTTGTCCTTGTGTAAATAGTTGACTCTCATAGTGCTTAATATCTGGTAAAAATTTCAAATCGATTCGTCAAATAGTTTTTGCAAAATTGCATTTATTTATCCCTGAGACCGTTTTTTGCAACCCCACCACGTCCAGAGAAATCAAAATACAATGATTCTACGGCCTCCACCTGAAAGGGAAAGACTTGATTTACCAAAATGCTTTGTTCGATATCGAAAAAATTAATTTTCAGACCTGCAAAATGACGTTGCAAAAGAACTCAGATTTTTACCTTATAAACAAATAGAATATTTTTTTAACAATTGATTATAGAGCATCGGTTTTTCGATATTTGAAAAGCTGATATTTTTACACGAATTTTGAAAAAAAAAGGTCCTAGGTCAATTTGGGGCAAAGTTAGCAATTTTTTTTCATAAATTCATAGCTCCTTTGTTTATAATAATTAAGAAACGTAACAAGCGCCATTTTAAAGAGGAAGAGTTCAACTTTTAGTGTAAAAAATTTGAAAATGATTGCACTTTCTCAAAACTGTTGGCAAAGCTTCTAAAATGAGGCTCGAATGAACTTAGCTCGGAGGTTGTGGAGGGGGAACCCTCAAATCCGCGCATTCAAAAATTGAAACAGCATCTTCAAACTGACCACATAAGTCATAACTTTGGTGTTTGTTAACCGATTTTGATGTTTCTTTTTTCAATTTGGGGTACCTTTTTGCGTACGTTAATAATATTCAATCTGTTAAACTATTAACATTAATATTAACAATGTAATTTATTTAAACATTTTAAAAAATTTTTAATTTTTGCAAAATATCAATTTTCAAATGCAAAATTACCATACAATTTATGAAAAGTGCTCTTATTAATTTGCGTATTATTAATTATTAATAAATAATAAAACAAACCATTACTTCCTTCGTAGAAGTATACAACACGCGTGTGAATGTACATGTAGTGACAGCGTTTGTCATGTATAATGGTTTGTATGATACAGTAGATACTTTCTATGGTTCAACACATCTGCTCCAAAATAATAAGAGAGTAATAATTACCTGTAATTTGTTTAAACATTTTACAAAAAAATATTTTTATACATTATCAAAATTTTTGTATTATTCTTATTGAAAATTATAGGAAAGGTTTGTGTACAATTAAATATATAAATTACTGTTATATTAAGTTATAAACAATAGAATTTGTAAAGTGTGAAAAGAAACACATTGTTCGATATAAATAACGCTGTAATTTATAATAATACAGAATATTTGTCGATTCACATATACACTAAAAGTTGAACTCTTCCCCTTTAAAATGGCGCTTGTTACATTTCTTAATTATTATAAACAAAGGAGCTATGAATTTTTGAAAAAAAATTGCTAACTTTGCCCCAAATTGACTTAGGACCTTCTTTTTTCTTTTTCAAAATTCGTGTAAAAATATCAGCTTTTCAAATACCGAAAAACCGATGCTCTACAATCAATTGTTAAAAAATTATTTTATTTGTTTATAAGGTAAAAATCTGAGTTCTTTTGCAACGTCATTTTGCAGGTCTGAAAATTAATTTTTTCGATATCTAACAAAGCATTTTGGTAAATCAAGTCTTTCCCTTTCAGGTGGAGGCCGTAGAATCATTGTATTTTGATTTCTCTGGACGTGGTGGGGTTGCAAAAAAAAAGGTCTCAGGGATAAATTAATGCAATTTTGCAAAAACTATTTGACGAATCGATTTGAAATTATTACCAGATATTAAGCACTATGAGAGTCAACTATTTACGCAAGGACAAAACAGTAGATTGTTTTTTACACAAGATATTGTTTATTGAATAAAATTCCGCGTTTTGCAATTATCTTAGCAACAATTAACTATATCGACATTTAACAACCGCCATTTTAAAGCTTTTTTAATTTCCTACAAGGTGATTCATTTGATTTATCTGTAAGATAGTTTACTTTTTACTGGCAGGTGAAGAAGTGTGAAAAAACACGTTTTTTCCATTTTTTTGCATTAAAATGGCTGTAAATAAACATATGCAGAAAATCGACCGCAGATTTTATATAGGTTTCATTTATTGACACCTATACTACCTAAAAATCGTGGTCTCTGCCTGGATGAGTCACAGTCCCGAACATGGTACTTTTTTTACTCATTTCCCTGGACTAACTGTGAATAGAATTACACCCACGAATAGGGTAGTTTGATGGTTTCCAGGTAACTAAAGCGCTTTTTTGTAATAATACTTGCTGTAAATATTATTTCATATCCTTACAGGGGTTGTTTTTGCAAATAATGCTGAGGTCAGCATTAAAAATGTAAAAAATCATTTTGTACATTTTTAATCACCTTACTTCCATGTCCAGTGGAAGTATAGTAACGACAAAAAAATTTTTTAAAATTTTTATTGTTCAAATAGGCTCAGAATGTCATGAAACGTTGAGATTTTAAGTTTGAGCAAAAAAAATTTCTGTCTGTCGATCTGTCTGTAACTTTTTTGTGCGCACGTTTACTCTGGAACCGTTTGAGATATTGACTTGAAATTTGGTACACATATGTACTTTAACGAGATCTAGAACTAGATTATATTTTCATCTTGTTCTGTCGAAGGGTTGGGGGGTAAATTGGGGTAAATTTGGGGTAAATAGGTAAATCAAGCAGGTAAGAGTCCATAAAATTAGTATTTAGTATATACAAGAGAAGCTCAGTCTCAAAAAATTTTTTGGCTTTAGCCACCCCCATTACCACCCCCACCCTATTATTAAAGGGGATGAAAAAAAATGTGATTAAGTGTGTGTACAAGAACCAGAAATCTCAAAATATTTTTTTACTTCATCCACCCCCACTACCACCCCCACCCCACTAGCGATGTGGGGTATCGTTTTATGGATTTTTGGGGTAGAGGATTTCAAATATTGTATTATTAAAGTTCCATAAACAATTATTTCCACATACAAAATTTGTTCGTTGTGAATGACTTGGATAGAAAATCTGGATATGGAAGTAATGATTCCTTGGGCAGCGGTTTTTTTTTAATATTAGGTGCTGTGTATGGCCCATTTGTATAGCCCCTAAATAGGGTGTGAATAAGTAGTTTTTACTCTTTGTTATCTCTATTGAATCGATACCTAATAGGTATCATAAAATAAATATAATTTTCACATTCAGTATAAGCTATTATTCAAAGCAATTTTAGGGGTTGTTTTTATGTTCTCAGGGGTGAAATAGAATCTTCTCCAGCCTTTTCATACCACGAAGACGTATTTTTATTAAATTTGAGCCTTTTCCAACCATTTTTTCTGGGTCTTATGCGTTCCGCGATGGTGGCCAAAAATCAGCTATTTTTCACATTGTCCTTTTGTAAGAAATTATATCATACCTGAAAAACGTATCGATCCGCGACGGCCTGGCTGGGTAACCCCGGGCCGAAGTGCATCCTTACATTTTTTATAAAATAGCAGAAAATAAAGTTGAAGTTTTAATACACATTTTGTACCATTTTAAATAATAAAAAAGAAATTGCTAGGTGAGTTGGTCGGGTCTGACTTGACAGCCAATTATAAAGCTCCACTATTAGGGGTGACGTTTAAATTGTTTATGTATTTTTTGCTGCTTATTTCTAATACTATGAAAGTAAACAATGTTAAAAACCAAGCCGATTTGATGGCCACAACGCAACGGCGCGAAGATGTTAAGAAGTGTTCTACATCAGTGCGACAGAGAGAAGATTATCCAGGTGCGTGAGTGTGAGAGAGAGCGTATATGGAAGGCGTACCGATGCGTCACATATATAGACGCGTTTCATGCACGTTGAAAATTAAAAAAAGGTATTGCAACAACTGTTTGTCTGCAATGTTTTTATATATCTTATACTCTCGATGTATAAGTACAATAACTAAATATTTCATTTTAGAAAGATTGTCATATGGATTAAATTTCAGTTTCTTGTTTTTAATTTAACAGCAAATGTATTAAGGAAACGTTTCTACAAAATATGCGGTGACTTGCTATTTTGAAGCTGACACTCAAAAAAGACTGGGACTAAGAGAGAATCAAAATCTGATACCTGATACAAAAAGGTTCTTCAGTATATTTCATATAAATTGATAGTTTTTAAGTTACAAGTACTTGGAAATTTCGATTTTAGCTTGAGAAAATAGGAAGTAACTGATGAGAATGAATGAATTGGTCTTTGGGTATATCAAAACCGATCGTCTGCTGTTTCAAAGTGGTAGTAGCATTAACTTATAGTAAAATAAAAATATTACTTTAATTAGGAGAAAAATTGACCCACTTTGAAATTTGTCACAACTGTTCATTAGCCATCAAAGAACTCATAAAATAACTATTTCTTTGTAAATAACAACTAAAAATCTGTAATAGTGTAGTGACTTGCTGCTCGAAAACGTCTCGATACTTCCAGTAAAAGCAAATTCTTTTAACCATGAATAAAACAAGTTGAAATAGGTAAGTATATTTTATGAACAGACCTTTTGAATTCTTTTTCGGATGTCACTATCACTATCAGATTTATAAAGATCAAAAGCAGCAAAATAATGGGCAATTAATAATGCGCTCAGAATTTAATAAATTTTTAATACTTTACGATAGAGATAATATCGGCCTGTGTCGAATGTAGTTATTTGCACAAAGAAAACCGGACGATTGAGAGCTTACCCCCAACAATGAATGCTCTGTCACCATGCTCATTCAAAGGGGGATGAATTATGGATAATGATAAATGGGTGCCGCTGTGGACCACTTCACAAAATGAGAAGTACAACGTTTGTGGGCAAAACTGAAAATGTTTTTAAAAAAATTCTAAATGCTCAAAATTTATGAGCAGAATGTTGCAATTAGAATATTTACTTTAATATTTATCTTCATGATTCAGGTACTACAATTTAGGTATTTTATTTTCTATTAAATGTTTTTTGTTAATTTTACCATTATTTATATATTTTTTTGTTAATGCGTTAATATTGTAGAATAAGAAATAGTGAAAATATTGGGTTTTCAATGTACTACTATTAAAAATATAGACCGTACCACGGCGTCAAAAAATTGAATGTCTCTCGTTCTGTCAGTAACCCTGTTAAAGCGCTGCATGAGAGGGGGGCGAACAAGTATTTAGAATATATCACAGTGGTCCGAAAATTTCAAAAAGTGGCCAAAAATGCTTTTTTTCAACTTTCGAATTTCGCTTTGATACTTTGGGGGCAGTTAAAAGAATGGTCAATGCAAATTTTTACAGCAGCTTCTTTGAGGTATGTACTTTATTTTAATATATTGCATAAAGAAAGTTTTGAATTTAAAAACAGATAGAAGGTTGTTTTATTATAGGGTGTTTATCAGAAACTTTTACGAGTAGGTTCAGATTTGTGTAGAGCTACGAAACAAATCTTATATTATCATACCTTGGAAAAATACGTAAAAAATGCCTTAGACATTCCTTTATAACAAACAAAAAAAAAATTAGGCAATCTCAAGCGGATTTTCGAAATTTTGGATTTTTTATAATGTGCGACATGTGTTCCGCGAGCACCGGCAGCATCGATCACTTGACGCAAGAGGATGCGGAATCAATTATTGTTAAATAACTTTTTATATTTATAATATCCTTTTTTAATCAGTATTTATTATCAATAAAAATGGTCCCGTCCAAGGAATGTTTCGAAAAAAATTCAGTTCTATAGTTATTATACGTATTTGATTTAATTAAATAAATGTATTATAACCGAACCATAATTTTTAATAATAATCGTAGAAAAAAAATTGTGTATGGAAATCCGTTTCATAACAGGCTGAATTCAAATATCGAATAAAAAAATGTCTGAGGGGTCTGTATGTATGAGTGTATGTGTATGCGTGTGTGTATGTGGGGGTGTATGTATGTGTGTAGACCATTTCTTGTAAACACGATGTCTTATTTAAACGGTTTGCTATAACGTCCAACCGAAAAAAGCTGAAATACACCATTTTTCAGAAAAACAACCCTAAAAGCCACCCCTGAGGATATTTATTTTTTAAATTATTTTTCCCTATTACATATGTGATTGTTAATCGATCTACAACAAAATTGGATTTTTGGCCACTTTTTGAAATTTTCGGACCACTGTGTACATGTATGGTCGGGGTCGCGGCGTTTACCAGCAAACGAAGTTCGAAATTTCATGTGGTCCTACCCAAGGTCGTTATGTCAGTAAGTGAAAAAAATGTTTTTTTATGAAACAAAGATTGCAAAAATGCTTTTTACTGACATTTTTGCTGAGGTGTTTTTGATTTCCGGAAATTTTGAAAAAAATGGCTTATGGCTTTTGCCGCTATGACGTATCGTAGATCGTTTTTATTTTAACCAGGTGCAAATATTTCAACGTGTCCTATATAAACACGAAATAATAGTTACTGACATAACATTTTTATGGCGGTTAAAAGTTTAAATATGCAAAAATACGTTCGCGAACTCCATCAAAAATGACGCTTTTCTTCAAAATGGCACATTTTTTTTTTTGGTATTTTAAGGTTTTCCTACTCTAGAATTGTTTGCAGGACTCTTAAAATACATGTATAAGAGCTTACTGACATTTTGAACCAGTGGATTTACTCCCTTCACCCCTTAAACACCTCCCTAAAAAAGGGGGTAAAAAAAAAATTGTGATTTAGTGTGTTTATAAGAATGAAGTTCTCTTGAACAATTATTTCTATATAGTGGAGTGCAAATATAATATCAACATTTTTTCGTTGTAAAAGACTTGGATAGGAAATCTGGATGAGGAAGTAGTGATTTCTTAGGTAACGGTTTTCCCAAGTAAGACACAAAAATCGTAATGCCACCCATAATGAATGATCTTTTTTTAAGTATGTTCCGCCCAAGTGCAACTCGGTTTCTTTAAAGGTAAGTATTTTTACAGACATTTCCAAAAATGTGTGATCTACCTACCCTTTACTATTCCTTATGGAAATTCAATTTACTTGTACTACAAGACAGGTATTCGTGGTTATATCATATCTTAAAATTTTATTCCCTAAACGCAATATTAAGTGAAGTTTCACTTAATATGTGAGGCTTTGTGGTCATTAAGCCTCACTATCAGCTGTCGTTTTACCATCTACGGTTTTTCTAACATCAAGGCGGCAGGGTAATAGAAAATTTGTGGGTAGTCCCCATTAAAGGTTATTCTAGAAATTATTAAATTTAATAATCCGCGTGGTTGGGTCGCTAATATAATGTGCTAGGCATAGAAACGGCACTCTTGCTGCGGTTGTTTAACCTTTGCCGGGACAAACTTCCAAAACTTCACTATAACTTCGCCTCTGGAGTTCGATAACATTTCAAGCCAATACTGACTTGGGTGCTACTGTTATAATTAAGGACCCCAAAGTATTGATCATATCAACTACTTATCAAATTTCATGCCGAAACGGTTTTATAGATAATGAACATCGATGTAGTGAGTGTTCGTCGCGAGCAGTTCTTCATGTTGGAAAAAAGAAAGTGTAGTAAAGTCTTTTACAATATATATAAGGACCATGTGCGGCTTCCTTTACTACTGTTTTTCGTTCAGTTTACTGCCAGAAAAAAATGATACAAAGATAGCGGCAAGGGTGTAATTGAACCATACACAGGGTCGGACGCAAGTTTTTCTATCGCTGGTAAATGCGAAGAGAAATTACTTAAAATATTTTTTGCTGTAAATTTTAAGGAGCAAAAATGTAGCCAACATAAGGATATTTTCTACATCAATTAATGTTTTACTAAAGTAAAATGATTTTTCCTGAAAGGTAGCACCCTGTACGGTCCCTTAATATTATTTAACAAACAGCATATGAACCCTCTGATACAGCACTTGCAAGAAAAACTATCCAAATAAGGAAACTACAATAAATTATAAGTTTTGAACTATGTACACGCCTAGCGCATTAGCGTAACCCCTCATAATATTGTCGAGTTGTTAAGGGGCACTGCATAAACCTGCAGGTGACGAAACATAACTTTAATATGCATTATAAATTATGAGCATCTAATTTCTCCCAGAAGAGGGGAATATGTGGATAATGAATTATCATCCAAACAATGAAACCATCGTCATAAACTCATTTTATATATAGTTCAGTGCTTTTAGTAGTATCCTTTAAAGAAAAAGTCTAAGAAAATTGTATTTTTTACACTTTAATTTCTCGTTCTAAACAACGTGTCAAAGTATTCGATGGTCCGTTGTACGATGCGTAAAAAGGTTAAAAATGCGATTTTTCGCAAATATCTTAGTTCCTTTTAGTTTTACGAATATGAACGATGATCGAAAGATAAGAAAATTTTCTACAAAAAGATCCTTACTCGTTTTATCATACAATTAATAGTTTTTCCTGGCAAACCATACAGTTTTGCTTGGTATTTCGGCGTTTGTAGACGTATTTTCGCAGTGTTTGAAAATAAACTCGTGTTGAAAATGGGCAGTTCGTGTTGTATTTGTAATGAATAGCTGGGAAGAATAATTTTCTCTCTTCGAAGTTTTGACAAACATACGGTCAACAAGCATCATATTATATTTCTAGATGCATTATCCGGATGTGGTATAATGATGCTTTTCGAGAAACAATTTCTTGAAGAAAGAAAAGAAGAAGAAGAAAGGGAAAATATAGAGAAAAGAGAAGAGAAGAAGGGGGAAAAAGATATATATCAGTTTTCTATAGCGCATGATTATACTTTGAGTATTCATATTTCTGACAAATTAGTATATAGTAATATTATAAGTGATTAGGTACATCTTTTGGTTTTGGTGAGTTACGGCAATGTTAATATAAATTTTGCATGTTTTTATCACGTTCAAGAGTATTCATATACTCTTAAGTGATTTCTCTTGGATTATTTATATTCAAGGCACTATAAATAGATATTTGTAAACATTTTTAACAGAAAACATTTCCTTTATTTGTTCTATACTAATGTATTTTTGTATATTAATGTACTGTCTTTGGTATAAATAGATTGTTATATTATTATATATTATTGTATGTTCAGAGTGATGTCACTGATTAGCTTTGTTAGTACACCAACGTGATCAGAATTAGATCAACAGTATATAGGGTGATTCAGGTATGCAGTAATAATTTTTAGAGGTGATTGTGTCATGAAATATTTAAAAAAATGTCCTATAAACACCCCGGAAATCCCCATTAAAGGATCTAAGATCTTTTGAAGTTAACCAAGAAAAAGAATGATATCAAATATCCACAAATTAAAAAAATGACAAGCAGGTGCATAATAAAAAGCAAACTTGATAGGTTAATCAGTGCTGAAATAAGAAGTTTTTCCACATTACACGGAAGAGCGAGACATCTTTATTTCATATTTTAGAAGCCTAATGGTAATACATATATCTCTTTAGGTTCATATTTCTCCAAAACGGTTGGTTCCACGGTGTTGCAACAAGATAAGTTTCCTCTGTATTTTTGATCAAGGAATCATATTCCTATAAGACAATTATAAAAAATATACATAAAAAAGTTTGGACGGGGAGAAGGAGGCCATGATTGAATTTACTCTTGAAGGACAATATAAAATAATGACCTTTATTTATATCAGATCACGTGCAAAAACTAGTCAATGCAGTTCACAGGGTTTTTGAGATATTAAGTAAAACCCCATTTTGGGTGCCCACTTCAGAAGACTCTAGCTCCCTTAATAGGGATTTATGGACACGTTTGTAGGATTTTTAAAAAATATTTTTTTACATAGAATCACCTCTAAAAATGACTGCATACCTGAAACACCCTGTATATAAGGAAGGCAATTTCTTATTTTTTTCATAAAAATTAGACATTGACTGTGTGATTTTAAATAATATTTGATATACAGGGTGAGCCACGGTGGGTGGAGTATTAAGAGTATATATATGGAGAACGGATCAACCGATTGCTTTGAAATTTTGGTTACCAAGATAATCGAGTATGATCTCTTCAACTAAAATATTTTTGAAAGTGCGGTGTTGCCACTTATACGTAAAACTGGCAACATCTTCGTTATTTTAAATGGAATGCCCTGTATATTTGTGCATTTTTTGGATCGTCGTCTCTTTCTGAGTAACTTTTGTTGATATTTCCCTATCTTATCTCAAGCCGTTTTCGAGATAATAATTCTATTCTGAATTTATTGCCAAAAATTTGACTTTCAGTAAATCGTGATTTCTCCTACCTATGTAGCAATTAAAAGATAATTTTTTAGTTGCGACTAGGCAAGGCCTGGGGGCATCTCCTCTATTAATCAAATCTTTCGAATATCATACAGGGTAAGTTAAGGAACGCTTTCTATAAGTGACTTGGAAAAATGCACGAAAGTCATTTTTTTGAAATGGAATGCCCCGTATATTATTACTGATTCCTAAAGGTGATGCATTTACCTATTTAAAAAGGTCATATACTCTAATGCGCACCGTTTTCGATTTATGGGCACTTTTCTGTAACCTTACCAAGAATATTAGTCTTTTGATAAATCATTACAGGTGGGCCATGCAATTTTTATTTTGTCATTTTATAATGACAACAGACATGCTATTTTTCTAAATAAATTTGACGTTAATGATATTTGCACTTAATTTGAATAGCTGTAGTACAAATATAGCAGAAAATAAATAAAATCGAAAACGGTGCGCATTAGGTATAGGGTATATTACCATTTTAAATAGATAAATGTGTCACCTTTCCGAATCAGTAATAATATATAGGGCATTCCGTTTAAAAAAATTGACTTTCGTGCATTTTTCTAAGTCACTTATAGAAAGCGTTCTCTAACTCACCCTGTATGATATTCGAAACATTTGATTAATGTAGGAGATACCCCAGGCCTTGCCTAGCCGCAACTAAAAAAATATCTTTTAATTGTTGCGTAGGTAGGAGAAATCATGATTTACTGAAAGTTAAATTTTTGACAATAAATTCAGAAAAGAATTATTATCTCGAAAACGGGAAATATTAACAAAAGTTACTCAGAAAGAGACGACGATCCAAAAAATGCAAAAATATACAGGGTATTCCATTTAAAATAACGAAGATGTTGCCGGTTTTACGTATAAGTGGCAACACCGCACTTTCGAAAATACTTTAGTTGGAGAGATCATACTCGATTATCTTGGAAACCAAAATTTCAAAGCAATCGGTTGTTCCGTTCTCCAGATACTTTTAATACTCCACCCAACGTGGCTCACCCTGTATGTGATGCTAATTTCTGGTTTTTAAGCAATACCTAGTTTATCCAATGTAAACACAGATAATAATATAGATTTTTTGCATAAAATATAGACAGTAGAATTAGAAGAATATATAAATTAATTTGATTAACGAGATGTATGACTGCTATGACCAGGTAGGTTATATTACCTTAATGCCAATGTGTATAGGAAAATCCTGACTTGTGTTTATAGACGGAAGAGTTTGAATCACAGGAACGATCGGGAGCGAACAGGACATCATATTGTCAACCTGCAAAAAAGTATCATGATTTAGTAATAAAATTAAACAGAGGAGATTTCGCAAAGCATATTACTATAAAGAATAATTTAGTTTCAATTTTTACATAAGAGGTGAGGTAACATAGACAAAAGTGAAGTTCATAACTCTGCTGTTTGTAACACGACGAATTGCGGGGGGAATATTTAAGGTAAATCACTTACGGTGGTACAAGAAATTTCAGTCGATAAACTAAATGTTAAAATCCACAGTATCAGCTACATTCAATAAATATTGATATACTCCAAGTCACCGTGTAAGACTTGAGATCAAGTGCAGAGAAATGTCTGCTGGAAGCCCTACGGGGTATGTTACATATTATCTATATAATATAATTATAAGCATAAATCAATAATATGCAAATAAAAACGAATATTTTTACTTAAGTATTATCAGATAGGCTAAAAGCACATGGGTATAATTTCCCTCAATAAAAACAAAAGTTTTTGTAAAGATATACCCTAATTTTAATTTAAATATGTTGGGAGTGTTCTTATTGAATGTATTTTGTCTTTCGTCTGTAGAATAAAATGAAAATGAAATTAAATCTCGACGCATGCTGTCAATAAAATTAATAAAGTCAGAATTTATATTAAAAAATATATAGTAATAAACATTTAGTAAATAAATCATTTACCTCTAGATATTACACCATTACAGATATTTAAAGCACATTAATCAGGAGGAGAGCAGTATGGACTTTGCGTTTCATCGTGTAAAATTAATTCGTCGTTATAAAGACTTCCGCCAGTTTATAATTTTAATCTAAAAAATATCAATACAGACTCATGTCAAAATTGAATTCCTCGTATAATACAGTCTTTAACACCGTTCTTATATAATTTTGACAAGCTAAATCGAAATATGATTTGTGCCGTCCTCTAAGCCCAGGGGAAATTTCACTATTTGTTTTAAAGTTGTCAATTTAGTGGGCATTTTGAAAATAAACTATATTTCAGTATCTAACTGAAAAAAGATAATGGATGTTTTCAAAGCTATAAGCGATCACGAGGGTTCATTTATCATTTACTTATTTGTCAAATTTGACGTTAATTATTCATTTATTTTTCCACATGTTTCGTATTTATTCATTACTAGGATTCCTTATCTTTATTTTCGAAAATATTTTTCTCTGTTTGTAAATACGAATAAAACAGAATTAATTTTGTATTAGAAGTTGGCAGAAGTATACAAGAGACAATTTAATCACCTTCGACGTTGCGAGCTCCTTTTGGTCTTATTAAACCACAGCAATACAAAGTCGGTAACTTGTAAATAGTGTGAGTGGTTCCCTCTAACGGCATCGTTGCAAATACTGGACGCCTGCCGAAGTGGTGGGGCTCCTTTAATTTAAACACAGTTTCCTTCGTTAGTATTTGTTGCAAGCCCTGCGTTTTAGTAATGATGACCATATCATCAGAACGCACATCCCAATCATAGACTAGGAAACCAAAAGGAGTACGACTGTGCATATAGGTATTTTATTTTGATGATGTTCTAAAATGCTTCGTTTTCGAGATCAGAGAATGATAAATGTGCTACTCATAGTCCGACGACATCGGCTGAAGTTAAGTTTATTCGATTACAACAACCATATACTAACTTTTAGTTGATCTCTATACATAGTGCTGTAGAAATGGGTAAATGTTTTGGAAGAAATTGTTTGTCAATAGTGAGTCATTTATACACATTACGAATAGTGTGGATTTTAGGAAACTGCTAGAGCCCTACTGGTATCCTACCGACTGCGCCATGTTATACACGTGTGGATTAGACACAGATTGGGAGTAAAATTTTTTTTTCTAGTACAGAGCAATAGGCCTTAACATGTATCATGCATATGTAACAAATAGGACTTATTTCAGAAACTAAATGCATATGTGCAAACAGAGTTTATTTTTAGCGAACAGAGATTTGCAAAAGAGAAAGCATTAATTAAGGGTATAGCTAAGATCAACGGATATTGTGTAAGTTTGTTGACAAAATAATTAGGAAACGTATATTTTACGAAACCCTCCGGAACCACTTGACCTTTCAAACAGTACGGAAATATTTAGTAAATAATACACGAAAACAGACCACATATAGTAGACAACCTTCATATCCAAAGGCAAGGCTAACCGGAAGGGGTTTTAACATTTGGAAAAACGCAGACATACATCCATACCCACCGGCATTGTCAGTACATGGGCTGGAGCTCGAACCCAGAACGCGATAGGCAGTCGACCAGCATATTCGCCACAATACGCCTTAACCGACTGAGCTAATGTACCGAATAGTTTGAATGAATTCCATAGAACCCTGGTTTACCGGTGGTTAATAGGATTCTTAATGATTTCAATATAATTTACAACTTTTAAGCAACCCCAATGGAAAATACTGAATTCAACGAAAGATGCGAAATTTACGAGTTGAGAGATTTGTAATTTGAAGTATGTTGGACAAACGAAATGCCCAAGTATAACTAGATTTAAGAAACGTATGATTGATCTCATATGAAAGTGCTGGGAAGTCTAGTGTTGCTCAATATGCCCTTGATAACAGTCACAGAATAGATGTATCAGTATCTTAAGGTTAATCAGAAATGTAACAAATAAGAGACCGCTGATTGCTATTGGAAATTTAGAAATTCGTTGAATCAATCATAAATGTAGTGTAAAATTACGATACAATATTCCAGATGATGCCGACATGGTTGGCGAAACACGTATCGAGTATATTAGTCGGGTGTTTTGGTGTTCATGGAAACTATTTCAGAGACAGTATCTCAAAAAAAGGTTCAACCCCTCCAAAACATTTAGTAATTTGTTTCTTAAACATTACCTTCAAAGTGTTTGCGAAAATGAGAAAGATCAATATAGTGGATGTGAGAAATCAGGATTTTCTCGAAAAAAAGCAAAATCGTGCTAAAGTTATGAAACCTATTTCCCTTCCCGTTTTCGAGGGTACTGGAATATGAATAACAGGATGAAAAAAGTTTTTAGTCATTTGCACCCCCTCAAACGGCCAAAAACCACCATTTTCTTGCTTGTTTCTCGTATGATAGCTTGGCAACCGATCTTGGAGGTGGAATCTACTCTGTTAGAAGGTGTAAAATTGTTTCCGTTGTTGTTTCTTATTAAAGACGTGTACCCCCGCTTTCGAGGAGAGTGGAAAATTGATTTTGGTTCTCTCTTTGGTTTAACCGGTTATCCCCAGTTTTCGAGGATGCTGATCAAAAAAAAAAAAAATAATAAAAACAAACAAATAAAAACAAAAGCATTTGATTCTGCCTGCATTCCAGTAAGTATATCTGATTGAAGATTGTCAGTAGGAACTCGATTTAAAATTGACGCGGGTTCATTGGAACCGAGAGAGCACAGCATATCCCTACACATCTTCTACGGCGCACACTCAAACGCGGCAAGCAGGGGAGGCAGTGGACGATGCATGCGATAAAGAAGGAGGCAATTGCATTGAATGAGGAAACAGAACAGAAATTTTTACCAATAGTATTCTCTTCCTTATATCCCATTTTAAGAAACATGAATTTCAAATCCTTGCAAGGAGGTTCATCTTTGATGGACAAATGATGACTTTGAAACCACTCCCACTCAATATACAAAGTAGAAAATAAAAGAAAAAAATTTTCCTAGGGGGAGTGGTACCAACCCCTTGAGGCTGTCACAATTCACTCTTACCATTGT
The DNA here is from genome assembly GCA_936432065.2 of Rutpela maculata. NCBI lineage: Eukaryota > Metazoa > Arthropoda > Insecta > Coleoptera > Cerambycidae > Rutpela > Rutpela maculata. Next base: position 394,651,187 of record OW386285.2, read on the forward strand.
CCTTTGCTTATCAATGAACTTCTAAATTTCTAGCCATTCCTCTCCAAGAAAGCCCTGACGAGCATTGAAATCGTGAGACGTATGAAAGGGATGATTTTCATTCGTTTAAGGGCGAAGGAAGGGCGCACCATTTTTTTCTTGATCAGCATCATCGAAAACGGGGGGGGGGGGGGGTAAACGTCTTTAACAAGAAACAACAAAGGATATAATTTTATACCCTTGACATCACCTTTCACTTCTGTTATATCCCCATGAAAAAAACAAAGAATTTCTGCAAAAATAGTCGATGCCAAGCTGTCATACGAGAAATAAGCAAAAAAGGGTGGTTTTTGGCCGTTTGAGGGGGTGCACATGACTAAAAACTTTTTTCACCCTGTAGTCTATGTAATTAAGGCAGAAATAGTGTAAATATTTCGTGCAAAGACAAGATTACCTCCCTCCCCACTTTTTCGAGGATGCTGAACACGATGCAAGTGGTGGGAGAAGTTTTTGACTGCCACAACCTCCTGAAATGGCCAGAAACCACCCCTTTTATGGATCCCTTTACGTTTTCATATATAAACGGGTCTGGGGAGTGATTTATCAACGGGGTTATTCTTGAAATAACATGGAAGGGAATTAGAGAGTAAGTGGAATCCAGACAGCAGGTCTAGGGGGTTGATTAAACCCTCCCGAGGGGCGGAAAATCATTTTTTTTTTTAATTATTGGGTTCAAACGCGAATCCCCCGTTTTTGTGGTCGCTAATCACGGGAAAAATATTCATTCTTAGCTCCAACCCCTCCTCAAACGGGCAGAAACCACCCCTTGCATCGGTTCAGTAATCTCGAAAACAGGGGGGGGGGGGGGGGGGGGGTAATCTCGTCTTTGCACGAAATATTTACAAAAAAGTCGTCTTATAATGCTTCATTTCGTAGACTACTGTTATTCCTGTTCAGCACCCTCGAAAACGGAAGGGGGGCTACTCTTCCGACTTCTCACATCCACTAATATCCTTAAACTCACTCATATTTAGTTAAAGTATAAAAAAAATCGACGAATTTTGACCAAAGAAAATAATTAGATTTATCTCTCATATTTATTAAATAAAATTGAATTTCACTAATTTCACAACTCGCTGAACATCGGTTTGCAGAATAAGACGTTTTTTCTAATTAAAATCCGGTTATTTGGAGAAATTCAGCTTCTGCAAAATGTAATCCTTTGTGCGTAAGCTTTTCTCCCGCAATTTATTAAAAAAACACTACCTTTTTGTTAAACGTTTTGTGAAATATTTTTTTTATAATAAAGCAATCTACTTCAATGAACTCTTTAATTTCTCAAGTACTAAATTCGATTCCATTCCCCCTTTTTATATTTCATAATACACATTATTTGTTTTTGAATGCCTGTAGGTATTGTATTTTCTTTCGCCCTGCACATTTCAATGAGTTTCTAACCCTCCATTTTCCATTGTGCTTTTTGAAAGGGCCTTACTAGAGCTGTATCGATAACGTGTAGATGAATATTCAGTGTTCTCCTAAGATTTTATCAGGTTTAGACGACATTTAATGAATAATAAATAAAAACAGTTATGAATCCATAAATTTGCGTGATGTGCCTAACGCTTTTTAGGTCATTTAATCAAATACTGCGTAGGCTTGAAAATGAATTATTAATTGATATTTCTTAAGGAAATCTTTTAATTGCAGTATATTTTAACTTCGATTTTAATACATATTTTCTAATCTAGTTACTTATTTGGAAACAGAATTTAACACGCTTTAATTTTTGTACTTCAAAATTAAAGTTCCATTTTTCAATATTTGAAAAAAATCTCAATGAAGTAACAGATGATTGTTTAAAAAACACAAAACAGTCAAAGCAATTGTTGAAAATAACCACTAGGGTGGCCATTATTTTTCAAATTTAGATTTTTATTTGCAGCACCCCCCAGAATTGTTCCATTCCAAAAAAAAAAAAAAATTCGCTGTGTAAAATTTTAGCTCGATCGGATTACGTTAAGGGGTGCCACAACGCCCCCCATTTTTAGACAATAGAATTCTTATGGGTTTAATGTGACCTTAGGTTGATTCATCAATTCCTTGCGACACATTTTACAAAGAAAAATAACAAAATAACACTGAATACCATATTTATATTTTATTGAAAAAGAAACATCAATCCCTTACATATTGGTTGAACAAAATCGGGGAATCTTTTTCTATAATCAGACACTACCTGGAGCACATACTGTTTTTGCTTGTCGTCTTTTGACAATAAACTATTATAATTGCTGAATAATTTAACACCCCATTCCGCCACATCATTGACGACTTTCAGTTTTTTTACAAAATCACAACATTTCAAATATCTTTTGTTTGTACTTCATTGTTTCTGCTACTTTCGGAAGTTTTTGATCAAATGAAACCTCGTAAAAAAATTCTAGTTGTCATAGAAACAAAATCTTCTGGGTTACTATCCATCAAAAATGTTGTTACATCAGAACTCAGCTGAAACCGCATTGTGTTGTTACTGCTGTCTTCATTTTCACTGGATTGCCTTGCCAAAGCTTCCACCAGTTTAATTTTTGTTTCTTGCGACAGTCTTAAGTCAAAGAAAGATAAGGAACCTGTTTGTCTTCCTCGATGGACATCAATTGCAACGCTTATGCATGTGCGATATCAGATAAATTATGAAATCTTGTCACAAAGTCTTCCTCTTTACATCGTTGGTTGTCCGCTTAAAGCACTTTTGCAGTTCTTTCCATTCGTGGTAAAGATTTTCCAACTTGATGATGCAATTTTTTTATATTCTTGGAATTCTTCCTTTTTCCCAAAAAACTAATGCCTCTTTAATAACAAGCTTTGCATTTTCACGTAGGTCTAACTTCATTTGTCTGAGCTTAAAAAATAACACACTTAATACTTGCTAATTAGATGGAAGTTTACTTCCACTGGTCGCATGAGTGTAATGTCCAAGAAGATAAACTCGATCATCAGGACGCAAAGTAACTCCCGCTATGTCAAAATTAATTTATTGGAAATATTCAATGTAAAATTGCTGCATTTCACAGTTACTCATCACAGTACAAGAGACAGTGAGATACTGTACTCTCTTTATCACAAGCCCTTCCAGATAATTCACTGTTCCTCCCTCTAGCAACGATCTTCCGCTTTCTTGGGAAAAGGGCCTAGTAAACTATTTTATATTTTATATTTGTCCCTCCTACCTAATGTTTACTTCCTGGAAAAGGTCAATTTCACAATGGGGTGTTTCAAGAAATTCAGAATCTTGGGGGTGCTTGTGGCATGTTTTCCTCTTAACCGATTTGACTCAGCACCGATATAAACCACACTGCACACCAAGTGGAAAATCACTTATATTACTGCAAAAAAATTTATCCCTTAATGGATGATTAAAGATCACTTGTTCGTATACCGTAGACTTCCAATATCGAAACCCAATGCGCACCGCTTTTCAGGATATTCAAACCCCCCACCCATGGGAAGCTTCGCCAACATCCTGACAGATGTCACCTTGCTTACCACGTGAAAATTATTATTTTACCTCACAGCATGTAATCATCCCCGTTAAAACTTTCGAAAGGTGGATTATCATCAGCTGATAAGCATTAGGTAAATATTTATTGGCTCACAAAAAGAACCTGAAAACAGAAAGGAAAGGTTACTTCCATATAAAGGGTAAGAGAATATTATTTAGGTATTATGCAAATCACAACTTACACACTTTTTATTTATTATGAAAATACCTACTTTCTGTATATTGTTGCCCTAATCTGGGCACACTAATTATTGGAGAATCAATCAAAACAACTACTCTTCTAGCTAATACTGACGAAGTATTGAATTACATGATAGGATTCTTAGCATTTTAAAGAAAAAAAAATATATTGAAAATACTTAAATCATTTATTAAAAAATAATCATTCACACTTTTTTATTTAATATGAAATTATCTACTTTCTGTATATTGGTGCCTGAATCGGATCACGCTAATATACTACTTAGGAAAACAATTCAAAACACGCATTATTAGAAAACCAATCAAAACAACTACTCTTCTAGCTAATACTGACGAAGTATTGAATTACATGATAGGATTCCTGGCATTTTAAGGCAAAAAAATATATTGAAAATACTTAAATTATTTATTGAAATTCAGTCATTCACAACAATTATTGAACCATACATTCTATTTCAACTCTAGAAAAGTTGTACAAGTTTTTTCGAACTCGTTAGTTCTCATCAGTAGAGTATAGAAACATTCATTCATTATTTACAAGCCTATTCTTGATTGATTTTTACAATTAATTATTTTTTATTTATTTGCTTTTATCATGATTAGAGAATATTATTTAGGTATTATGCAAATCACAACTTACACACTTTTTATTTATTATGAAAATACCTACTTTCTGTATATTGTTGCCCTAATCTGGGCACGCTAATATACTAGTCAGGCACCAATATACAGAAAGTAGATAATTTCATATTAAATAAAAAAGTGTGAATGATTATTTTTGAATAAATGATTTAAGTATTTTCAATATATTTTTTTTTTCTTTAAAATGCTAAGAATCCTATCATGTAATTCAATACTTCGTCAGTATTAGCTAGAAGAGTAGTTGTTTTGATTGATTCTCCAATAATGAGTGTTTTAAAGTATTTACCTGACTAGTATATTAGCGTGCCCAGATTAGGGCAACAATATACAGAAAGTAGGTATTTTCATAATAAATAAAAAGTGTGTAAGTTGTGATTTGCATAATACCTAAATAATATTCTCTAATCATGATAAAAGCAAATAAATAAAAAATAATTAATTGTAAAAATAAATCAAGAATAGGCTTGTAAATAATGAATGAATGTTTCTATACTCTACTGATGAGAACTAACGAGTTCGAAAAAACTTGTACAACTTTTCTAGAGAGTGAAATAGAATGTATGGTTCAATAATTGTTGTGAATGACTGAATTTCAATAAATAATTTAAGTATTTTCAATATATTTTTTTGCCTTAAAATGCCAGGAATCCTATCATGTAATTCAATACTTCGACAGTATTAGCTAGAAGAGTAGTTGTTTTGATTGGTTTTCCAATAATGCGTGTTTTGAAGTGTTTTCCTAAGTAGTATATTAGCGTGATCCGATTCAGGCACCAATATACAGAAAGTAGATAATTTCATATTAAATAAAAAAGTGTGAATGATTATTTTTGAATAAATGATTTAAGTATTTTCAATATATTTTTTTTTTCTTTAAAATGCTAAGAATCCTATCATGTAATTCAATACTTCGTCAGTATTAGCTAGAAGAGTAGTTGTTTTGATTGATTCTCCAATAATGAGTGTTTTAAAGTATTTATCTGACTAGTATATTAGCGTGTCCAGATTAGGGCAACAATATACAGAAAGTAGGTATTTTCATAATAAATAAAAAGTGTGTAAGTTGTGATTTGCATAATACCTAAATAATATTCTCTAATCATGATAAAAGCAAATAAATAAAAAATAATTAATTGTAAAAATAAATGGGTAGTTTTGCAGGTCGAACGTATAATCGAAGAATATGGATAGTAGACTAAAGAGGGCAGCATATTGAATCGACTCTACCTTAAAGTATAAAATGTTTAAACCAACAATTAGTCGTCACATAGAATCAGCTATTTTATCAACAAAATATAAAGTATTCCGATGAGTGTAAAACAACAATACGGTGTCCTGTGACAGACTTGGACGATTGTTTTCTGTAGTAAATAGATAGGTGCAATGTTTGTAGGAATAATCCGATTATTTTGTGGACCCATATCAGCAAATACACATTCCCCATTCAAATATTCAACAGAAAAATATCACTTCCAAAGAGAGACTTCCAGCTTAGGAAAAGGTTTATAAAGTTACTTAATAAATACCTGTCACAAAATCATAATCATTTCCGACTAAAATCTTACACACTACCACCTAAGATTACTATATACATGAGACCTTAACAATATATTTATTATTACCTAATTTCAGATACCAACAAGGACACGAGAGAGAAGAAAAATAACTACAGAACCAGCCCTTCAAACATCACACGGAAATATATTACAATTTACAAACTGTAGTACTTTTAATAAAGTCTATTTTCACCAGAAATAAGGAACTATTTAAGATATATATATATATATATCTTGTACCTAGTGTCAAAAAGAACCGTTACAAGTGCCTTTCATCCATGCTCTGATGATCATTTCTAAGGTCTGCTCCTTTAGCCTTTCCGGTCCATAGTGCATTAATTCGCTGTTTATTTTGTCTATTTCAGGTTCGGCATCTCTTTGAACTCTAATCATTATTTCGAGCAGTTGATGATCCTTGCCAAAGAGCCAGTTGTCCATTTCTTGTATTTTTTCTGCTCCTTTTTCTTTACGTTCTCTCAATTTTGAAATATTTGCATCGCAATAATGATTACAGAAAGTGTTCGCTTGCGTCCCTGTGCTTTGATAGTATATCAAATGGATATAAATCAATCGGAGGTACAGTAACATCCAGAGCGGTCTTACCTACTTGCCCTAGTGTACAAAAATATGGCTATATCCACAAAAATCTAAACTATATACAGAAAAGTGCTAAGTTTTTCGAGATTTTGAGATAGTAAAAGCTGTTAATATATTAAGAAAAGTTACATAAGTAGTTAAAATATGTAAATCAAAGTAAGGATATAACTAATGGAATTTATTCATTGCTTTGGGGTTATCAGTGGAACATTTAGCAATGTAATTCAAGAATTATCAGTGATTATTTTAAAGAAAATGTTATACGAACAGTTTTCGCAACCACAAGATTAAAAAGCTTTATTCATTAATGTATATTCATTTTTACCCCTGCTTAAATGGAATTAGTCGGTAGAAATGACGAGGAAAACTGCTTAAAGAACAGCTAGCTATATTTTAATTATAACAAAAAAATACAATTACATAATAAGACGAACAGAAACAATAAATTGGAAATTAAATTTTCATTTCTTTAAATGAACCTGTTCTGACGCACAAGATTTTTTCTTGTCAAATTGAACAGCCGGTTTCCATTTACTTTTATTGTCAAGGGAATTGTGTTCTCGAAGTCTGATGAAAGGACACTTAAAGAATTTTAGGTAGAAAAAACAAATATTTAATAAATGCAGAGAAACTGTTTTTACTATGAAAACGAAAAATACTATTGTGGTAAATATTTTATTAAATATTATATAGGACTGAATTGTAGGATATATGCTAGAGAGGCAGACAAATTGTTGAGAACTGTTCATGGAGAAAATGCCAGTCACAATTATGAGAGTTCAGTGAATTCTATAAGTAGAAACATGATTTCTGCTGGGCAAATGTAGGAATATCAGATTGTAAATTGGTAGACGTTCGTAAATGTATTTATGGATATGTCTTTATTGTCTTGTCTTGTAATATAGCGTGGTGAGTTCATCAACAAGCGCAGCAACTTATTCAGAATCATAACAATTTTTCAAACTTAAATTCCCTAACTTTTCCAGGTTTTCCATGGACTTTTGGAAGTTTTTCCAGGTCTAATAATCGATGAGCAGGGGGGGACACTGCGGCGACACTAAATAATTCGGCACGAAACTAAAAGTACAAAAAAGTACAAAACTCAAAATATTTTTGATGAGCAGAGGGGCAAATTCCCTGACTTTTTATGAATTACTCTGCATTGCATGTTTTCAGATAAACGTCCTCGAAGTCCGGGCAGGTAGATTTTCACATTTATAGTTGAATATGTAGTTGCGATTATACTTTCTCTAAGGTAGGAGTCCATTCTTGCCATGTATGGTAGGCAGATTCTTATGTTTAATTAGATAGGCGACTTACCCCGGTATTTATATGCATATTTTTGAACTTTAATAGAATAAGTGGCATTATTTGAATCCTTGCGTTTTCTTGATTGAATGATTAGGTAAGTTTAACCTTGCGTAAGATTGTGGGTCGATTCCATAAGATACAGATAAAGGGCATCATATAGAAATCAGAGACATTAGAGAGAGCAGCTACTGCCCTGCTAAGACAAGATGTCGTAACTGCAAAAAATTTATTTTCGAGATTTTAATTGCATTTGCACCGTATTAGTGATCCTCACCACTATACAATATGTAGAAGTCGTTTCTAAAGCAAAACTAGTGAATATACATAAAGAATATGTGTCGTATCTAAAAAATAGACCAATTCGCTAAGCTCAAAAGTCATATCCGATCATTACCAGATTTATTTGTCGTAACTTAACATATATACAATGTTTTGTTATACGGTTACACTGATAAAAGGGACACATATTTATTTGCCAAAAATGAAAATCATAAATTATGAAAGGTAGATGGTATAACATAATTCAAAAAATAGTTGATTTCTCTAAAATTACATTTTCTCAGATACGACTTCTTGTCACAGCACGGCAGAGCAAGCAAAGTAAGAACTTATATCTTCGTCTATTATTGAACTTCGTCTTCTCTTGAGTTCATCACTGATAGTAGAAATAAACTAGTCATACGTTGAAAAAGGCACGACTGGTGCCCATTAGTAAATAGATATTGTCACGTCTTTCAGAAGTCGAGCTTTTCTAGCATACAGTACTAAAAAAATTTTGATACTGCTGAAGTCAAGGAAATTGGTTTATAGTTGCCTGCAAGATTCTTTGAGTTCTTTTTATGAGCTAGTATTACTTTTGCCGCTGTCAGGTTTTCTGAAAACATTCCACATTCAAATGAGAAGTATATAAGATGGGGTTATTGGTGCTAATAGTTAATCGCAAAATTTCTTTATAATATTGATTGATAGATCGTCAGGTCCAGTACTAGATTTTTTTTTAATTTTGAAAACATTTTCAGCATTTCCTCCTCAAAAGGAAGAAGTATCATAGTGGATTACTAGCTACATTACTACTGGGGTTATATTTTCTATAGGAAATTTGATGCGTTAATGTAAAAATTGTTGAAGATGTTTGCCATTTGAATAGGCGACCGTATAGTTTCACCAATATACAAACAATATATCTAAATTTGATGAATTACAGTTATTTTGACTATTTCTTAATTTGTTGATAATTGCCCATGATTACTTACTTTTGTTAAAAGAATTTTGAATAATTTTATCGAAGTGTTTTTTTGAGGAACTCAAACGATTATTCAGTTTTTTCGTAATTAGTCGAAGTAAAATGTATAACTCTTCTGAGCTATAATCACCTTTTAAAAATAATGACCATCATATATTACATAAATAAAATATGTTTTTTTTATCTTGTTTTAATCGTTATTAATATTTTAAAAGTTACACCTACTTCGAACACTAAATATAACATAGTCTTAAACCTTCTTGGACAACCGGTGTACAATTTAGTTTTTATTAAACAAAATTACGTTTAAGTGACGATTAGCTGTCCCTACGAGCCTCAAGGCCGCAGTGTTATTACTATAATCACGGGGAAATCTTTAACATTCAAAACGAGTGCCACTTCCGGTTTTCATTAACACAAAACAAGCCAGATCATCAGATAGAACACAGAACTTGTTAAAACGACGGCTCACACAAAAATGTAAATGATCTATTCACTCACCGCATGAGAAAATTCATTTTACACGTTTGTTATTCCCCCAAAGAAAAAAACTAACAATTCTCCACTATGCACATAAAATTAAAACCACAAAAGAATGTTATTATTATCGCGAACACGCACCGTGAACTCTGAGGAATATTTCAGCGGGTTTTCGTTACTCACATCACCTTGAGAAGCGGCGCGCGGACAATGTACACTGTCCACTAAAATAATAAATCAAGGTCTTTTTATTATATCGACCTTTAACAATTTTTTCGGTCGTCAGCTTATTTACCAGTGCGTTATTGTACTCGGACTGTGATAATCTAATTATCGACGACGACGACACGGTGGTCGAGGAGGGGCAAATTTGCATAGTTCATTGTCCTGTAATTTACTTTAAACGGGGAAAAATTGTCCATTGACATAATAGGCCAGGCGCCAGGTAATTTAATAAGGAAATCATTTCCGAAAAATTTGTTTTAATCGCTTCAAGTATATGTCCCGGTAAACATACTAAGTTTCCCAGTTGTACGATGTCGGAGTTAGTCGCCATATTGACAAAATGGCACCGAAATTTAGTTTTCCGCGAATATCTCTTAAAATACTAACTTTCTGGCAGAAACACTTATAGCCAATATTAATCCTCATTAAATTCTCTATAGGTTCTTAGTACTTTTTTCTTAAAGTTAACCACTTCGGAAATACAGTCAGTATCCAGATGAAATTGATAAAACGGGAGATTTATCGCAGCGCTTTATGTAGCCAAGAACGATGGAAGCAGTATAGATGATAAGTTTTCAAATGAAACCGATAAAAGGGGACAAGTTATTTATTGCAGCGTTCCATAAAACCAAGGATGAGGGAATCACAAAAGATGAATTAAGGCTCCAATTGGACCAGATAAAACAGGAGTTATTTATCGCAGTGCCTTATGGAGCCAAGGACGAAGGAAGCACTATCGATGATAAAGTTTCAAATGAAAACGGTAAAACGGCACAGTCATTTATCGCAGCGTTTTATAGAACTAAGGATGATGGAAACACAAGAGATGAATTATGAAAATGGACCAAATAAAACGAGAGTCATTTATCGCAGCGCTTTATGGAGTCCACGACGATGGAAACACTAAGGATAATAATGTTTCAAATGAGGGCCATAAATCGGGACAGTTATTTATCGCAGCGGTTTATAGAACCAAGGATGATGGAGGCATAAGAGACGAATTAAGGCTCCAAGTGGACTAGATAAAACGGGGGTCATTTATTGCAGAGCTTTATGGAGCCAAAGACGATGGAAGCACTATAGATGATAAGGTTTCAAATGAAAGCGATAAATCGCAGCGTTTTATAGAACCAAGGATCAAACAAGCACAAGAGATGAATTAAGGTTCCAAATGGACTAGCTAAAACGGGAGTCATTTATTGCAGCGCTTTATGGAGCCAAAGATGATAGAAACACTAGAGATGATAAGGTTTCAAATGAAACTGATAAAACGGATCAGTTATTTATCGCAGCGCTTTATAGAACCAAGGATGATGGAAGCACAAGAGATGAATTAAGGTTCCAAATGGACTAGACAAAACGGGAGTCATTTATCGCAGCGCTCTATGGAGCCAAGGACGATAGAAGCACTATAGATGACATTATTTATCGCAGCGTTTTATAATACCCAGGTTGATGGAAGTACAAAAGATGAATTGAGGTTCCAAATGGACTAGATAAAACAAGAGTCATTCATCGCAGCGCTTTATAGAGCCAAGGGCGATGAAAGTACTATAGATGATAAGGTTTCAAATGAAAGCGATAGAACGCGACAGTTATTTATCGCAGCGATTTATAGAACCAAGGATGATGGAAGCACAAGAGATGAATTAAGGTTCCAAATGAACTATATAAAACGGGAGTCATTTATCGCAGCGCTTTATGGAGCCAAGGACGATAGAAGCACTATAGATGAATTGGGGTTCCAAATGGAATTGATAAAAAAAAGGAGTCATTATCGCAGCGCTTTATGGAGCGAAAGAGGATGGAGCACAATAGATGAATTAAGGATTCAAATGAGTTTGACAAAACGGGACACTCATTTATCGCTGCGCTTTATGGAGCCAAGCATGAAGGAAGCACAATAGATGAATTAAGTTCCAAACGGACTTAATAAAATGGGAGTCATTTGAATCGTGGTATACGAGACACGGGATGATTACCCGATATCGAACAGCCGAAAGAATTGTTCTAACAGAATTAAAAGAAAAAAACAAATAAAAATTATTTTAAGGAAATGTCAGCATAATATTTTTATCATATAAAAAATAATACAAAAATTTGGGTTTTAGATTTAGACAGATATCTCCGTAGTACTTCATTAGAACAATTATGGCTAAAGGTGTACATCGCAGGTAACAGCATGGTAATATTTCAGATTTTTTAAAGATGTTTGAAAATCTTCTGTCAGAGACTGTTCTGTTCCTATGGTAGATGAGGTTATATGTGCTGGGATGTTAAAATAAATATATTGTCTGACAATAATCATACCAGGGAATTTAACACAATTTTGAATAGTATAACTTTTTTAATAGTTTAAATCAGATTATAAATCGGGCATACAGGGGTAAGTTTTATAGATGTATTTTTGGCTAGTGATGTCGATGGATTGGCATATATAAATGTTCAAGGCATGCATGATGCGACTGATGACTGCCAAATTTAGTTACATGTTAGAAAAACTTTCGCATACATACAGAAATTAAATATTTTGAGTTAACCATATTTTATCGCAGCACTTTATGGAGTCAAGGACGATGAAAGCACAATTGACGAATTAAGGTTTCAAATGAACTTGATGAAACTGGAGAGTTATTTAACGCAGCGCTTTATGGAGCCAATGACAATGAAGGCACAATTACCATCATCAAGAACCCGGCTCCACAGTCCCTCTTGAACACAATATCATGCACATGTTCAAAAGAATGCAGGGTAGCCTACGTTTGCAGAAAAGTGGACCTCCGTTGCTCTACATCTGCATTCATTGTCTAGGACATACTGCATCAACACTGAAGATGTGGAAAAAATGAAGATTTTAACGAAAACATAAACGTTCAACTAGAGCCTTTAATGTATAAAGACAGAAGACCATATCGCTTTAGAAGAACACAGTGAGAGTTTGGTCATTATTATCGCCTTCATCGTAGAAGCGATGAAAAATAGAATAAACTTGAACTCATATAGTGGAGTAAGCCTATCGGGGATACCACTGCAAAAAAAACGTGCCATGTACTCTAACGCAAGGTGGTGTGGAAACGAATATTAAATACTGAGTGCTTAATTATGGTCCATAGAACGAGAAACTGCGTATATCGTACCGAAAGTGATAGGCATTGCAAGTAAAAAACGCTATTTTCCCGTAATCGCGCAAAAGTATCGAACTTCCCGCGACTGTATCTGCGAAAAAATACCAAGGACCTTTCTTGTAGAAAACTTAATGAGGATTAATATTGGTAATAAGTATTTCTGCGAAGATATATATTTTAGGAGTCGTTCGGAAAAAACTTAATTGCGACGCCATTTTGTCAATATGGCGGCTAACGTACCACGGGGAAAACTTAACATGTTTAGCGGGAGACATAATTAAAGCGATTAAAACAAACTCAAGATTCTCTGGAATTATTTCCGTGTTAGGTCTTTCTTTACGCCTTGACGCCTGGCCTATAAGTTGAGTCGGATAGATGCGGGCATGGTGGTGTCCATGCCGGGACTTCACTGACCCATATCTACATGAAACAAATTCTGGTGTTTGTAGAGGGACCCGCATAATAACGCGCGACCCCTTGTCCCGACGTTCATTGATTTTTGTCATTTATCTAGTCGAGACAGTCGAGGCATGATTTAAATATTATTTATTGCTTCTATTTAAGAATTCATAATAATCACCCCGTGGGAATGGGAGCCACGGGATGATTACCCGATATCGGACAGCCGAAAAAAAAATGTTCTAACAGAATTAAGCGAAAAAAACAAACAAATAAAAACAATTTTAAGGAAAGGTTAGCTAATATTTTTATCAGATACAAAATAATATAAAATGTTGTGTCTTAGATTTAGATAGATATCTCCACAGTACTTCATTGGAACAATTATGGCTAAAGGTGTACATCGCAGATAACACTATATTATCTGACAATAATCATACCAGGGAGTTTAACACAATATTGAATAGTTTAACTTTTTTAATAGTTTAACTCAGATTATAAACCAAACTACCAGAATCGGGCATACAGGGGTAAGTTTTATAGATGTATTTTTGCCTAGTGATTGGCATATATAAATGTTCAAGGCATGCATGAAGCGACTGATTACTGCCAAATTTAGTTACATGTTGGAAAAAATATCGCCCAAAATCTCAACATACAGAAATTTCGAACGTTTTTTTTTTCATTGGAATTTCTTGACCACCTTGTATAGTACCGATTTCAATGAAATATTTAATACGATAAACTCAGACCACATTTTTTTATATATATAAAATCTTATATATACTTGATTCCAATGCCCCATAAAAACTGTAAGAGTACCAAAGCGTTAAGGCTGATTGGTTAACAGATCCTTTAAGGATTATGATAAAGGATAAATTTTTAAAAAGCAAATCCGCTGCTGGCTAGTAGGAATATAAACGCATGAAGAATTACACTATACTATAAAAAAATTATCGAAAAGATCGTAGCACATCAAATGAAACATTTTATTGATTTGCATAATTTATTTGTTGGTTAGTCTGGATACAGACCATATCACAACACATCTGCTTTACTTAAAGTATCTGATATCTTGACATTTTTGGATAATTCGGAGATTACACGTGTAATGATCGGTAACAGTAAAGCAGGCCATTTTTTAAGAAACTTTCTCTGGGTGGCCACAGACACTGCCAGATAAGTCAAAGTCCTAATTATGTCTCAATTTAAAAAAATTAGAAGCACATTATCTGCTCTTCAGCTCACCCAAAACCTGCGCGGTAGCAGAATTTTTGAAATAAAAGGACGCACGATACCGGGAATCACAATTTGAACAGACCCCTAATAAAATACATTGATTTTTACTTTCGGTTAAATTTTTTTGAAACTTCGGATTTTGGTAGTTGATGACGATTGAATGTTCAAATGGCTAAAAACGTGTATTTTGGTATTTAGTGCTTCGTCCTGTGCTGCCGTTATTAAACTTTTCGTCTCCCCCTTCAAGCCCGAGTCGTTGAGCCACTGCATATACGCCTTTTTGTCTACTGCTGGTTGGTTGAGATCGAGGAAGAATTTTCCATGCATCGGCTTCGCGTAGAGTACTATTTTCCTCTTTTCGATGCTGGTTTTGATTTTCTTCTTGGCGTCATCGTCGGTGGTTCGGCTCCCAGATACTTTTCCTGGATTTTTCGCGCTTCCTTCTGGATGGAATACAACTTCTTTTCGTTAGCGTGCTCTTTGATTAGCGTATGAATTTGTCCTTCCCTGTCGAATAAACGTGCTCAGTCCCACGATAGATGAATCATAAGCAAATTCTAGCTCTATTAATCCACAGCCGCCGCGCGCCGTTCCTTCCTCTTAACGCATAACCTGTGCACATCTGCTTTTTGGTGATGAATTCCTCCCATTGTTAGGATTCTCTTCGTCTTCCTGTCCATTTTCGCGATGTCACTTCGAAGCCAATCGACAATTCCAAACTGTAAGTAACTACGGGTTCAGCAATAGTGTTTATTGTTTTGATTTTATTCTTGGCGTTTAGCTCGATCTTAAGAGCTTGCCTAATGAAATGGTAGTATTCCCTCGCAATCCTACTCTTCATTTCGTCATTGTAGATTCCTGCGCACTCCTCAACACCAAGATACTTGTATGTTTCTCCCATATCTATATTTCGTATTGCAAATTCATCACTCAGCACGATGTTCTGACTCTGCACAGGATTACCTCTCTGGAGGATCACTGTGACGCATTTGTCTAATCCAAATTCCATCTTGATGTCATCACTGAATGATTTGGCGATGTCTAGCTCTTGCTTTAGTTGAGCTTCATTCTTAGCAAACAACTTCGGGTCGTCCATATAGAGGAGATGGTATACTCTATTGCTGCCACAAATTTCGAAGTCAACTCTCTGTTTGTTTAGTAGCTTTGAGAGGGGGGCGAGTGCCAGACAAAACTTACTGTTTTTATTATTATTTTTATTATTATCACGTACTTCTAAATACATTAAAGGACTTATACAGCATCGAACATTTCAAACAGAATTACATTTTTACGACAATGATGAAGATTTATAAGAAGAGAATGGTGAATAGAATTCAGTCATAAGTCAGGGAAGTTTATCAGTAACAATAACATTAACGGAAAGTAAAGCGGTAGACAGCAAAACTTTTACTGATCTAGCATTATTTTTCTTTTTCTTTCTTTTACTGCTAAAAGTTTTGAATACGTTTTCTTTGCACAGAAACTTCTAGAATACATAAATCAACTGGAATAAACAATTTAGAGTATTTAGAAAACTATAAACTGAACTTTTCTTGTCAAGTTATTGTGTGCAGGAATTATTTCATGACACTTAATATGAAAAAACGTATACACATGCTAATAAGAAACATAGATAGTGGAAATTATGTCCCGAAAAACAATAATAATGTTATGTAATTAACTCAGAACTTACTTTAACCATTCGAATTAAAAGGCAAGCATTTTTAGAAAATAAAATGCTACCCAACCACTATAGCGCTTGAATTTAACATTCAATTTTTTCTGCTCCTGTATTTCCAACGATTACAAGGGCTACCCTGGCTAATTAATGCTGAGCACGCCATTTGGCCTAATTGCACAACTGCTAAACAGGTGTCAACGGGTGGGGATGTAGGCACCCCATGTCATCTTGGCTGTAACAACACGAACAAGGACGGTGGTAAGTGTTATTCTCACGTGATTTGACAGTGGCGCACGCTCGTAGAATAATAATCTCCAGTACGGAAACGTTAATTAAACGACCGTTTACATTTTGAACAAAAATTACTTAAACAAATCTACTTTGTATGCATTTTTAGACGTGCGTTATATGTTTAATTTTTACTAGGACTGGTTGTGAAAAACAGTAAACCTTGTACACTGCACACGTTTTAAGCACCCCGAGATCATAACCGATTATTCGTGCATACTGGTTGTTTAAAATAACACCAAATAACCATGGTGTACTGTTACTTCTAGTCTATATGAACGACTTTCCTCAATTTATGTTGGCTAGCAAATCAACTCTGCTGATGATGATGATGCCACTCCCTTGTCACCTGACTGCAACATTGCCAATCTGCTAAAACTAAGTTCCAACACAGAACTCCGGGCAAAAAACTGGTTCACTTACACTTAATCAAGAAAAAACTCAGAGACTTATATCTTCTAAATAAAAATGTGTCCATAGGAGAGTACGTTAAATTCCTAGGTGTATATCTAGATTATAACCTTAGTTGGAAGTGCAACTGTTACTAGGAATCCTTAGGAAATCCAAAAGCGTTCTCAAATTCGACATCCTAAAAAATATTTACTGTCACTTTTCCATTCTAGACTTTCCCACGCAGTGGCTTTATGGGATAACTCCCACAATGACACAAAAGAACCTATTTTCATTAAACTGCTCTTTTCTCTCCCTTTCATTATTTATTTACTATAGTCTCCTCGAGATTCACCAGAGTGTGTCCGTCTCTCTACCTCTGCAGCTGAACTTTCTATAGTGAGGTACTCTAAGAAGAGTACCTCGCTATAGCTTAACTCTAGGCGCTAAAAATTTCTTCCACAATCTAAAATATAATCATTTACCACGTAATATTAAGGAGACAAACTTACTGTCCTTCAAAAAGAATGTAAAAAATTTCATCCTAAAATATCATTTTTATGATCTATAAAACACTTTTTACTGTGTTTTTTATCACCACAACGTTACTGCAGTGTCGACACTCAGCGTATCATTTTCAAACGTTTACAGGTTCACATTTTTAACTATATTGGGTAATAAGGGCCTGTTTGCCAAATGTTATAAAAATATTTATTATTTTAATTGCGTCATCAAAATTATTTTAATCTCATATGAGCTTGTGGCAGCTCCTTCTCTAATCAAATTATTTCATAGCATTTTCCAAAAAGAACTGAAGTTAATTGCCACTTTTAAAGTCATGGTCAATGGAAGAATAGACAGATCTTTATTAGTCATATGCAATTGTATTTTGACGAGTCAGTATGTACAAAATATAATAAACATAAAAAACAATACTTGCTATAAATAAAAGTACAATATACCCAATAAGTAAAAAAAAAAGATTTAATTTTTGTAGGAAAGATAATGAATATAACTTTTGTTAAAACTTTTTTTGTATTATGCATAATAATGAAGTTACAAGCATTTAAAAGAAAAATTTGTTTAAATAATATTAAGAAATAATTAAAAAAAAAATGTGTAATTTAAATGTATAGTATCATTTTTAGAAGACAAAACACTATTTAAAAAAATATAGGAAATTTGTTAATTTAAAAAATGATGAAAATAAAAAAATATATACGTCATCCAAGAGTATGCGAAATTATGAAAAACTAGTAACTTTTTATTCCTTAATACCAACTGTTATATTTTAGAAATAAAAAAAAATGAATTTCAACAATAAATAATTTTTAAGAAATAAAATTGAAAAAACATTTTTGAAAAAGTAATTTTGTATGAATTGCTTATAACTTTGAAATGAACAATTATTAAAAAGCAGCATATTTTGAAAAATCCATTAACCTCCAAAAGGGGTGGAAATGTCCAAAATCCCATTTTTCAAATGTTTTTTGCTTTGAAAAATGCATATTTAAGAAAAAAACATACATACGGGTCGAATTGAGAACCTCCTCATTTTTTAAATTTTGTTAAAAAATAAAGCATGCACACCATCATGTTCAGCATCCAATAAATCGGCAACATTTAAGTTTCCATAGGACGGCTAATATTTAACTGCTAAATAGATCATGTTATTATCAAATGAAACAGTAAAACATATAAACAGTGACAAGAAATAACATTTCACAAAATTTCTGTTCAACTACAAAACAAAAATGAAGACAATTTTTTTTAAATGTAAACGATTAATAACTGTTTTGTTTACTGATCGAGTTTGTTCAAAAACAATCAGGAATTAACTTACTATCCAAAATTTGATATGATCAGATTTCTCGTGCTTTAGTTATCTTGCTTATAAGATACATGATCGACTGACGCCACGTTTTGAAAATTGTTCAAAATTTTATCACTAACATAATATGAAATTTTCTTCTCTACGAGCAATATTTACGGTTTCAGAAATGTGCCGATCAAATGCAATATTATACTCTTTGTTTTTATATTTATGAAAAGTATAATAAACGAATATGTATATGGTTAAAATTTTGCTCGAATACAGCACAACCCAGACAACGCGGTCACGTCATTATAACGTCAAATTTATATCACCTTTATCACCAATGCGACGTTACATATGACGTGAAAAAGACGTAAAACATAATGGCCAAATGTCACAGTCTAAAGACGTCATTTTGTGACGTTAGATTGACGACGCTTAGCTATGGTTATCTGACCACATGTAGGTATTTTTAGTTAAGTGGTGTAAGTATATAATTAAGAAATATAAAACCCCATTTCATAGCGCAAAATGACAACTCTGATCAACAAGGGCTCTAGAGATGTTTGATGACTCCTGCCGTTGAGCCGCCAAGTCGTTGGATTGATTAGTAAGTAACCACCGTGGGTTCTGTACCATCTCGACCCGGCTATAGAATAAATGACCTTTAATCTGACCATTACTTCCAAACAAATCACTTCAGAATGAAGTTTTATTATTCATTGTAAATTTATTCGAATATAAATAAGAAAAACTGTGACTATAATGATTTATATATAAAATCACCCAATATTAAAAAATTACGTTATAATGATTACGTCAAATTGTCGTAACAAACAAACGTTATATTATTGTAAAGAATCACAAAGTTGCAGAGACGTCTACAAGCTATCAAATAAATATAAAAATATGGTTTCAAAAGATTTATATTTGAATTCAAAATGTATAAAATTGTAATAAGTTTTTGTTGTTATTACTTATATCCGTAGTGATACTACTAATATATGAATATATGTAAGTACGCTACATGTACTTCCCCCCTGCAAAAAAGAAATCAATCTTCCAAAGTATCTATATTAAAATTGAGATTTAAAAAAAAGTCAGATTTGACGGACAGATGACAAGACAACATGTTGTTCAATAAGGAAAACTCATTTTGTGCCATAAAATATCTGCAATAATATTTTCTTTAGCGTGAAGCATGCTCATTGGCAAATTGGAATAATTAATCCACAATAATAATTCATCATTGTTTATATATTCATACAATACTTCAATGCAATGGTAATCATGAATTCGATAAATGAAAGTTCACAATCGAGTGTTGAGGGCATCGAGATTGAGCATCTTTCGGTAATTGAAAATTGATCGTTAAAATATCAAATTAATTGATAAAATAGTAAATAATTGATACATTGATAAGATGGCTTAATAGTGCAAGGAGTTATATAAGCAGAGTACTCACCCACACATGCACAAAATAAATGTTCAGAGACATCAAACGGTTCTGTGCTTTGGTCGACTTCAGATCAGAAAGTTGAAAATGATTAAATTCTTGTGTTCATGTAAACGGGAATTATAGCATTATAAGCTATCAAATAAATATAAAAATATGGTTTCAAAAGATTTATATTTGAGTTCAAAATGTATAATATTTTAATAATTTTTTATTATTATTATTTTATATCCATGACGATACTTAATATGTAAGTGAATACACTACAACGTCATTTATTCGTGGTAGAGTCGTCAACTAACAATTATCTAAAAAGGACGTCATATGACGGCATCCTCCTGTTTGGAAATTCATAGTTACGTGGTGTCAGTGAGATTAAGTACACAGATGTCATGTTTTATTTATCCTTTGGTTAAATTAAATAGGTATAATAAATAATATTGTAAATGTCCCTCTCGTTCATTCACCGTGCTTGCCGTGGCACAACAGCCCCCCGTATATAATTAAGAACCTCCAGCGAATCGGAAGGTAATTCAGGCAACAGGCAAGCATGCGAAAAAGTCGGTCACCCGCCCGCCACTGCCTAACGTGATTCCGGCAAATTTGAAAACGAAATCGATGTCCACCAGACGTCTGGCAAACGTTATCCTCTCCGAAGGATAGCGCCATGAGGACGGAACGGTCCCGGGTGAAACAGACTCAATCGCGGGGAAGAAACTCCTGCTGTCGAGGTAAATTAGCGGGGGCGCCACTAATGATTGTTGGAACACACGCAGAACAACTGCCACAAACACGTTTGTCTTTTGTTACCGAAAAGCGATTCCCATTTATTAACGAGTTGTCGACGCTTATGAAACGACGTCGGATCACGAGAGAAAGGATGGCGAATTGTGTCGGCGACATCCTTTTGATGGAATATAATGGATTCTCCGATACAATGAGAAATACGAGAAAATGTAATGTGTAGTTACAAGCGGATATAATGAGCGCAAGAAATGCAATACAAGCTATCGGAGGAATCGTGCCAGAAAGGCTACATAGATGTATTTTTTATTTCTCTTTGGTGGGTTATATATTCAGGGTGGAGTGAATTTTATTTTGCTATTTCAAAAAGCTTGGGTGTGTAAAAGTTGACAAGCAAGTTTTTGTTTTTCTTTTTGGGATTCTCTCTCACCTGTATTTTTTTTCTAAAAGTAATGTCTATAGAATCTACAAAATAATACAATTATCCAGTATTTTACTGGAACATAACCTCAACACCTGTGACTTATACGTCAAAGGAACAGTTAGAGGGCGTTTTTTAACAAATACATGGCATGAATAAGAATAAAAATTCAAAAATAAAGTGTTTTGCTGACATTTCAGGAACCGAATCTGTTTCATTTTTCGATGATTTTAGTGAAGTCAAATTAGAATTTTAATGTGAATTGTCTGGTCAGAGCAGTTTTTTCGTTTTAACTTGTTCAAGGAGTCAATTAAGTTCACAGCTCAGTTTTGCAGTTTCTGCGAGGTCAGCGTATTGTTTGTTTAAACAATTTAATTTTTTAGACCCTGTTTTCCATCGGTTTTCTTTGAATATCTCGAAATCTACAAGTCCTATGGACAACAATAAAAAGAAGGAAAATGTTCATTTTGAGCTGTACAATAGAAGTACATAAACTATAATTCATTTCGATTGTTATTATTATTTAAAAAAAAATTGAACATTGCAAAATTATGCATTTTTAAACAAATCGCTGTTCTTTGAAAAATAATGGATAACATTCAATGAAATTTTGGAAAATTATAGCTCTTATAAAGTACAATCACTACTTACAATTTCAAATCAAAATGATTACTAAAACGGCTCAAATATACAATTGTTGCTAAAACTTTGCACCCTTGTGAAATCCTGCCATTAAGACCATGAAATGTGGACGATGACTCAAGTTGTAGCATTCCATAAGTACTTTAAGATCACGGAGAAAAACAACACGTTTTATTGCAGATGTTTATAGTTTACGAAATTTTAGTCATAAACAAATTCAAGTAACTCTCTGGTATTTTTATGAAATCAAAAACGGTAAACAAGTAATGAAAGTAGATTAATAAAGTCAACTTTTGAAAAAAAAAAAAATTAAAGCTCTACTTGCATTTGGAGCT
This sequence comes from Rutpela maculata, assembly GCA_936432065.2. Classification (NCBI taxonomy): domain Eukaryota; kingdom Metazoa; phylum Arthropoda; class Insecta; order Coleoptera; family Cerambycidae; genus Rutpela; species Rutpela maculata. The sequence goes on from OW386285.2 coordinate 394,673,519, forward strand.
GAGAAATGTTAGTTTTTACGTTTAGATCACTTATAAATAAACAAATCGATATTTCTTCTCGAAGTTTAGGCTAATTATTCTACAATGCTTATTGTTTGGTTTCTGCTATTTGAAGATAATCCAAAGCTACAACTGTTAAAATAACATCGAATAAAGAGGCTTTGAGAACATAATGCACATTTTTTTATAACTTAGATTTTTCGTCACGAAAATGGTAAACCAACCTAATTCGAACAACTTATGTTTATATATACAGCTTTGCAAAACTTTTAATATTAGTGATACAATAAAAAAAATATTTCGCGAACAGGATTTGAACCCGAGATGTCCGCATACTAAATAAAAAGTGCTAGTCGCCTTACCCACTGGGCTATCTAGCTCTGTAAGAACATAATATAACATTTAGAAATATTTGGTGATTTTCGGATCTCTAACAAAATCGCTAAGACCCCACTTTCGGGGCTCTATACAGTATCTTTAACAATTGTAGCTTTGGATTATTTTCAAGTAGCAGAGACAAAATAATAGACATTGGAGAATTACCCATACAATTTTCAATGAGAAATATTGGTTTATAAAATCTCAAACAATTTTTTTTTCATTATCCAAACCCACCCCATTATTAAATGGGGTAAAAAAAAATAAAATTGTTATTTAGTGTGTGTACAAGAACCAAGGACCTCAACAATTTCTTGTCCTGTTGTAGCTAAAAGATATATGCTTTCTCAAAATTAAGATTGATCAAATAATTATTTTAAAGTGGATAAGTCAATTTTTTTCAGATATTTTTCAGTTCCCCCATGTGTCAGCTTTATAAGAAATTGCCGTATCATCGGCGAAACTGATCATTTTGCCTAAACTTTGCAAAGAAAATACTCTATACTACTCTACTATAAAAATGTACATACATAGAAAATAATAACCTTGATAATAACCAATGCTAAGAAATTTAGTATCTTATTACCATCCGTTTAGGAATTTTAGAGATAATACTCAGTTATCTAAACGGTGGGATCGCTATTTTTAGGAACAGAATGACAGTTGCCAGATAAGAGACATCTCTAAAACTTTTCATTTTTGAAGGTCATGTCCATTGTTTAGGAGGTCAAAATTCACAATATACAAAAAAATTAGAGAATTCCATTGAAACCCAATCTTTCATAAGAATGGTGCGAGGCCCTTTTGCGTGTATGCTCAAAATAGGACGATAATAGTATAATAATATTTCGTTATTTCATTGTTTTAAACAAGAGTAATCAACATGTTCTTAATAGATCTAAATGAGTTTTTAATTAATCGAAATCTCAGGAGCGAGAAAATAACAGATTTGATTGACTCATAAAAACTCGGACTTATGTTGCTCCTCTAATTGTATTTCGTAACATATATTCATTTTATAAACTTGTTTCGTGAAAAACATCAAAGGAGAGTTTAGTACCTTGGAAAATTTTATTTTATGAGATTCTCCGTATAACGTTCCACTAAAAATCTCAAAAACAATTACCAGGAGAGTTACGGGAGCGCAACTAAAAGATGACGGGAAGATGAGAAAATGATTATGTAAATGAGTTGCAACGCAACTCGTGGAATTAGATTAGGTAAGTAAAACAATTGAGAAATTAATTTTTATTCGAAAACTTAATTTATCCGACGTCGGAGCGGAATGAAATTATTAACTTTTTACAACAATATTCATCGCCGATGTCAACTTATAATTAAAACGTAAAACTTTGCCAATTTAAAAGTTGTTCTTTTTTTCATCAATAAAACTGTCATTCCTAAACGTATTATGTACACTTGTGTTCTGTGTCATACCGGCCATAGGCGTACCTTTAAATTATTTTTACCTGGAGCTGTTTCAATGTGTTTAAGGGCAAATTTTAAAAAACCCATATTATGCGAATGTATTATGAAACTATTGACATTGACCTATTAACAAAAATACATTTATTTAAACTTGAGTAGAATAAGTTCATCTCAACTTTATACATGCATTATATACATTAAAATCTGTTAAAACTATTTTGTATACATGGAGGCTTTGAGTGCTAATAGCGTATAGTTGACCGCAGATTTAACAGGTACTCAAAAAATGTCGGCGCCTTTGGCCATCAGACACGCCGCATCGCAAAGCATTCCTTTATTATGTAACACTGTATGCTACATGATATTGATATTGAAAAGCAATATCTAAAATGTGGATAAATTATAGTACCTATTGTATATAATTAATTTTGACCATTCTGTTAAATCTGCAGATATTCTTTGGAAGAATAAGATGTTTTTGCCAATTTTCTTACATAAATAATCAACATGTTTTGAAAACATCAACTGTTGATCTAAAATCATTCCTAGGTATTTAATTTCACTTACAAATTCAACTTTTGTATTATTAATGTACAGAAACAGTTGATCATTTAAATATTTTCGGCACTTAGCTTTATTTCCAAGAACCATACATTTAGTTTTTTTATTATTGAGTTTCAATCTATTTGTATATAACCATCTATATAACATACAAAGCTCTTTATTCATTACATCTTCAATATGATTTTTCCATATACTATTAATATGTTATCAGCAAAAAGGTTTTTGAGAGATGATTTATATCATTCACATATATAATGAATAAAAGAGGCCCCAAAACACTGCCCTGCCGTACCCCATACGAACTAGGAATTTTAGTAGATGTCTTATTATTCACTTTAGTTTTATGGTACCTATTTTCTAAGTAATTTTCAATCCGTGTTGAAGCTGTTTCTGTCACACCATACTCACTTAACTTTTTAACTAACCTACGTCGATCAATAGTTTCAAATGCTCTCCTTAGGTATGAGTACGATACGACCTTTATTTTTTTTACCTTTATTTAGGAACACCCTGTATAAATGGAAATTATTGGCTAGTATGCATTACGAACATTTCGATTTAAGTACAGTCTCTAATTAGTATTAAAACAGTGATCAGTAGCGAGAGTGTGTGATTTTTTTGTGTATATTTAGTACCGCTGTAGTAACTATGTACAAGGTGCAGATACGTGTTGAAAGATTACTAAAACCTTTTACAAGAATTCATATGTAAATTTACATCACAGTTTTATATCAAAAAATTACATGGAAATAGGACACATACCAAAAATTCGTCCATTGTCATTACAACTAACACTAGTTGAGTAGGGCGTCTTCTTGGTATTTAAGGAATAATGAATGTCAGGAAGATAATAATATTATACGAAGGAGCAACCGGCCCATGTCGTCTGATATAGCTCAATTTACTTTAATTACAAAGGTTTGCTCGACCCTCGCAAATACCTAGTACATTATACGAGCATAGTAATCAAATTTGATTCATCTCGCCTTTTTGTGCGTTTAACAACATTCTAGTATCTTGGTTATAGTTTAACTAAACAGTTAAATGCTTTATATGCCAGTACGGGTGCCTCAACACGGTTTACGATTTTTGTCGAATAAATCGAAAAGTATTACTAGCTAAAAAATAAAAATCTCCAAGGAAAAGTTTATAAACTGAGGATCAATTTGCTGTTTTTAAAATCTTCGTAATTTTTTGTTTTTTCGGAGATATGGAGGTTTAAGAATGGCATCAAACGTTTTAAGTCAAAATACCTCTTTAAAAAAGTTAAATCTCAGAAACTATGGCACTTGCGCCAAAAACGTTTAGAAGCCAAATTAAAGAATATCGATTAAGCCGTTTTATAATATTCTCTCCTGCTTAAAAAAAATAAAGAAGTTATGACCGATACAATGTGCGTCTCCGCATTTTCCTTCTTTCACCCAATTTTTTTGTTTACCTTGAGTATGCTTAATAAATTTCCTTTTCAAATTAATGAAGTTTCATTTTGTATTAAATTTTACTTCCATATCCAGCGGAAGTAGAGTAACTACAAAAAAAAATTTGAACATTTTTATTGTTCAAATAGGCTTAGAATGTCATGAAACGTCGAGACTTTAAGTTTGAGCGTCTGTCTGTCGGTCTGTCTAACTTTTTTTGTGCGCATGATTACTCTGGAACCGTTTAAGATATTGACTTGTTTGGTACACGTATGTATTTTAACATGATCTGGAACTAGATTATATTATCATCTTATTCCCTTGAAGGGTTGGAGGTTAAATTAGGGTAAATGGTGATAAATAAATAAATCAAGCATATAAGAGTAAATGAAATTGGTATTTAGTATACACAAAAGAAGCTATAAGGTTTCAAAATTTATTTTGGCATTAGTTCCTCCATTACCACCCCCACCCCATTATTAAAGGAAGTGAAAAAATATGATTTAGTGTGTGTTCAAGAACCAAAAACCTCAAAATATTTTTTTACTTCATCCATTCCCAGTACCATGCCCTATCACCACCCCCACCCCACTACCGATGCGGGACATCGTTTTATGGGTTTTTGGGCTAGACGATTTCAAATATTATATTATTCTAGTTCCATAAGCAATTATTTCCACGCACAAATTTTTTTAGTTGTGAGAGTCTTGGATGGAAAATCTGGATGTGGAAGTAGTCATTCCTTGGGCAGCGGTTTTTGAAGTTATACGAAACTTTCTCTACTTAGTATATTTCATTTTATTTCAATGAAAGTTGGAAAAAAAGGAGGGTAAAATAAAATACATTTTTGAAATTGTAAAAAATACATTTTTTTGGAAATAAAAAGAATTGAACTTTATACTCTTAAAGTACCTATAAAAACCTACAAACGAAGAAAAAGAAAGTGACGCACAATGCATCCTTGATACTTAACGAAGATTTTAAAAAATTTCGTCCGCCATCTTTGACCCTTCTATTCGACTTACAGCGTTCGAGTATGGTGCATTATATTTGACCATAGATGAGTTTTATTTTTGCGAACTTTGGTGAAATTATCTTTTCTTATCGAAAAGATATTTTATTTTATTTTTTTCGGCCATCTTGGTGTTTTCTATTTTTTTCCAACATGGTGGATTGACTTATACATATCGGACAGGTCTATATTTCTTAAGTATTTTATTTCAAGAGTCAGTATTTTTAAAATTCCCATTGGATTACTGGTCCAAGATATATTAACCAGATAAGTAGAAAATTCGTGAAAGCGCGTCAAAAAGTGCATATAACTTTTGACTCATCAGAGGAATATTTAGGAGCAAATATTTTTTTCGTAATCAGGGGGTCATAATACATAAGAATCAATAATCAATAGTCAATAAATTTAGCGCCAAAAATTGCAATTGACCTATTTCACGTCAGAAAGGTTGGTAAAAAATGTCATGTCAAAAACTACTGGTATCACTAAAACTACTAAAAGTAGTAAAAAGTCACTGCACATGCACATGTTGACCAACTCGTCTAATTCACAAACTTTGTAGAAATGAAGTATCTGTAACATAATAATCATTATCATTATTTTCAGTATCTTTAATGTCAAATTTACTTTACTAAGTTTAAGCTTTATGTTTTAAGTTTACTTTAGTACGTTTAGCATTAAAGATACTGACAGCGATGATATGATTATTATATTATAGGTACTTCATTTTCATAAAATTTGGGAATTAAATGAGTTGGTCAACATGTGTAGTGACTTTTAGTGAAACCAACCTAGTTCTTTCCATGATACTTTTTACCAAGCTTTCTAACGTGAAATAGGTCAATTGTAAAATCAAAAATTGACTTGTTTCGGGATTTCGCATAAATAGTATTTATTATTAACGTAGAAAATAAATGTATTCGCTACATATTGACCACACTGTTATAATATACACTACAAGAAACTTTTAATTTTATACTATTCCAGTAGGTATATCTGTGAAATTTATAGTCTCCCGTTAGATACAGCGCTAACTCTAATTGTTACTGTTGGAAAAGTTAAAATAGGCGATAGAAATAAAGGAACTGCTTTTGTAAGCTATCCACATGCTACCTGGACGTCACTGCTTAACAACTAACTTACAGAAGAAGAAAATTATTCCCGACTTAAATGCTGGCAGTTATGCAGCCACAGAACATAAATAAAACCGTTTCCATCTGTTACAATACAAAAGTGATACATACAGTACCTGAATAGAAAAGTTTGTAATTTTACTGGGGAAACATCTGTTGTAATCTAAAAAATAATGAAGTCCTGCGTTTCAGTCGGAATTTATGGTAATGCTTCCATGGCATTTGTCTTGCTAATTACATTTTAGCAGCGCTTAATAATTTAGTGCGATTTAATGGGATTATTATACGCCATGTTTATTTAATTTATGCGTGAATATTGGGAGGTTTTTGCAATAATGAGGAAGGTAATTTATGCTTCCACATCCACGTAGTGGAGTGGAAGTATAGTAACGGTTAAAAAAAGTATTTTTTTTTGTTCAAATAGGCTTAGAATATCGAGATATCAAGTTTGAAAAAAAAATATTGTCTGTCGGTTGGTCTGGCAGTTTGCAATTTTCTTTTGTGTGCACGATTATTGTGGAACAGGTTAACAAGGGCCATTTTGGCATATGACAGGGTCAAAAAACTTGCCTTCTAGTTGGAGTGTCTTAACCAAGTATTAGAAGGGCTGAGGATATGTACTTTCTAGTTTCATATTTATATTTTTCTTGACATCATAAATATCATAGAAAATTTCATAAACTTATGTCGTTTAGCGATTTGTAGGCATTTATGTCATGATTAGAGACTTTTATTTAGGTACTAAGTAAATCATAACTTACGCACTTTTTTATTACACTCTTCGCAAAAACGAAGAGTATATTGTATTTGATCGGCACATTTCTAAAATCGTAAATATCGCTCGTAGAGAAAAAAATTTCATATCATTGTGTTAGTGAACGAATTCTGAACAACTTTCAAAATGTCCGTCTGTCCGTCCGTCCGTATAGTTCGTCCGTCCGTATAGTCCGTCCGTCCGTCCGTCACGTTTCTTGTAAGAAGCACGATAACTCAAGAAAGAAAAATCCGATTGTATTGAACAAAATCGATCGGTAAATAAAAATGTTATTATTAATGATTTAAATTTGAAAACATTTTTTTTTTGATTTTTATGTTTTTGTAATTGAATAGAAATCTGGTGAAATGATATTTCATTTTAATACCTAGATATTTATATATTTAACAAATATACATTTCATAATGTAATATGCAACCGTGAAAATATGATTTTAGCTCGTGTCTTATAATGTAAAAATTTACATTTTTTTACGTGTAAGGTGGTGGTGTAGCTCTTACGCTCTTGACTCGGAATCCAAGGGTCCCGGGTTCGAAACCCAAATGGGGTATGGTATAGCTTTTTTTTTATTTTTACTTTATTTTACACTGAGTATTTTATCAACTAAGTCCGTGCTATAAAATTAAAAATTATTTACAAAAAACTGCGAAGAGTATCCTATAGAATGTGTAACAGTTATATAAAAAGTTCAGTGAACAGGCGAAGAGTACGTTTTTAGCTTGTTTATTATGAAATTACCTACTTTCTGTATATTATTGCCCTAATCTGAGCACGCTAATATACTTTAAAACACTCATTATTGGAGAACCAATCAAAACAACTACTCTTCTAGCTAATACATTAATATATTGAATTACATGATAGGATTCCTAGAATTTTAAAGCAAAAAAAAAATACTGAAAATACTCAGATCATTTATTTAAATTCAGTCATTCACACTTTTTTTTATTTAATATGAAATTATCTACTTTCGATATATTGGTACCTTAATCTAGTCACGCTAATACACTACTTAGAAAAACACTTATCATTGAAGAGCCAATCAAGAGAACTACTCTTCTAGCTAACACTGACGAAGTATTGGATTACATGACAGGATTCCTAGCATTTTAAGGCAAGAGAATATATTGAAAATAAAAAAAATAATAATTGTAAAAACATTTTTGTCAGTTTTTGATACAAGATATTATTTTTTTAAGCATAATGTACCACCAATATTAAATTCCTGGGCTTTCTTAAGCATATAACAGTAAGTTGGTATATTGTGCACATCTGGTCTAAAAATTAAATATCTTCGAAAAACATAAAAATTAGTAAAAATCGCCTAAGTTTATGAGATGTTGATGTTGTCAAGAAAAATATAAGTATAAAACTAGAAAGTATATATCCTCAACTTTTTGGAACGACAGTCCAAACAGAAGAAAATTTTCTGACCCACCATAGGCCAAAAATGGACCCTTATCAACTCATGTCCTTTGATACACGTACTGTCTGTCAAGTAAGAATGAAACCGGAAAAAGAATGCGAGAAATGAGAACCATCTAATAGATAATAGATATAATTACTGGATTGTAAGAATTGAGAAAGTTACATTTAACAAAAGAGGTAAATCGATGAATATATTAATTAAATATCGACGGCCCGCCTATGGTATATCAGAAATATTTATATCGGCTGGCTACCTTCCTCCTTTCGTCGCGTACCTAGGTCATATCGCTTGACAGATAGGATGTATTAGGGATGGACGATGTTCATCGATATTTACGAAATATCGATGATAAAGGAACAATCATAGGTTTTTAACATCGATGATAAACTGTATTAATTATCGGAACATCGATGGTAATCGTTACTATTACAGAACATCAGATTAGAAGTTGTTCAGTATTATTTATTCTATATCGAAAACTATTAACTATATTTTTTTAGAAAAAACTCAAAAATATCATTCCGATAGCAACAGTGGAAAATACTACAAATTATACCTCCACCGTTCATCAATTATTAGAAGATCATCGATGTTTTGAGATTGATGACAATCAGTTAGATATTTAGTTGACGATGTCGACATCGAAACCAACATCGATGATTTTTTTAACATCGCTCATCCCTAGTATGTATTATAACGAGATCTGGGACAAGATTATATTTTGATCTTACTTCGTGAAGGGTTGGGGGGTAAATAGATAAAGCAAGAAAGTAAGAGTCCATACAATTAGGATTTTTGGTGTTCGAAATTTTTTTTTGGCGTCAGCCACCTACACTATCACCTCCATTACCACCCCCACCCGATTATTAGAGGCAATGGCAAAAAATAAAATTGTGATTTAGTGTGTGTACAAGAACCAAAGGCCTCAAATTTTTCAGCCACTCCCACTACTGCCCCCACCTCATTATGAAAAAATAAATTGTGATTTAGTTAGTGTGTGTGCGCCAGCATCATCATGAAAGAGGGTAAATATATGTTTAGTATGTGGCGAGGACGCGTTTCACAGTCGATTCGGATAGTACAGCGATATTTCGCCGTACTTTCAAAAACATTTTCAACGAAAGAATGTCAATTTTTGTTGTACTTCCTAGAAAATGTCAAAATATTTATAAGTAGTGTACACGTTGTAATATACACTACGATTAACATTTCCTCGAGTATAGGCGAGATATACGCAGTATTTTTAAATTATTCCTGACCTACCCGGGGGGGGGGGGGGGGGGGGCAATGAAAGCATTAGTCAAAAATGTTTTGTTTTCATTAATTTAATCAAGGTGAAATTAACAAGAAAATGTATTGAAGCGGCATATCGTTTTATGGGTTTTTGGGGTAGACGATTTTCGAATATTACTATATTATTATATTATTAAAGTTTTTTCAACAGTTATTTCCAGGGCAAATATAGTATTAATTTTTCTTTCATTGTAAGAGATGGATACGAAATCTGGATGTTCAAGTAGTGATTCTTTAGGCAGCGGTTATTGTAAAGATTTGCGACAAGATATACGCATTCAGTTTTGATAAACTTTACGAACTTTTGAGGCTCTTATGGAAACTATTTATCTGATGCAGATATGATTTATATATACCTCAAAGATCGTAAAAGAACCTAAGAATGTTTAATAGTCTTTGACCACAAAGATACGTTTTTACAAATAATCAAACTTGTATTCTGCTCTCGACTCACTATAATAAATCCTCGAACTCGTTGATTTTTTATCAAGAAGGCATAGAAAATACAACAATAATAAACCATAGTAATACTCCAATCATTTTAGACAAAAATATGGCTTCTGATCTAACAAAATATATCCTTCTTTATTTTTCTAAATCGATTTATTTTGGTGTTTTAAAGAAAATATTAAAAATTGACAACGAGATCACTACGGCATAAAAAATTATTCAAGGTCAAAGTTCACAAAAACTTTTTTTGCGAATATCACGCTTTCTATGGCTCGGAGACCAATTGAGGTTATTATGAAAATGAAAGATAATGAAATTCCGCACAAAAATGATCTCTTCCATTTTTTATGTACAACGAACGGTTTAGGCATTGTACGTAAAAAATAAATAAAATATTTTCGTTCAAAATTTGATTATCTTTCAGTTTCATAATAACTTTAGTTAATATAATATACACAAGAAAAAAAATCCAATCAAAATTACTGTACTGTACAATAAAAATTTGTATAATATGCATACACATTATACACAAATATACACAAGATATATTAAAAAAAAATTAAAAAAATTTAAAAAAATTAAAAATTAACCGACTCAAAGTGTGGAACTTTCGTAACCTAGGAGGACAAAATACCATTTTTGCCAGTGTATGATATTTTAATAAACATCTTAATTCCTGAAAGCAAATTGACCAGACTTCATGCGCATACACAGTGTGACCCATCTCAAGTGGACCCACCTTCGTAGCTCAGTCATTGGTCATCTAATTTCAACCAAATTTGTATCGGTATCAAAGACCTTTACTATATCCTTATTGAGTAAGACTTATTTCAGTCATTGGCGTGCATTTTTATTAAGAAAAAAAAGAGTCGACTTTCGAGAAGTCATATTAGGCATTTTTGTTGTTGAAAAACTAATGCAATATTGTTACGTGTTTACACCCCTTTTGTAAACACGCTGTATCGTGGATCCGGAAATTATAACACCAGGGTAACACTAAACACTAATTTATTAACTTACGTACTAATTACAACAAATAATTACTCCTCTAATATTACACTAAGTACTATAATTCACTTCTTTAGTCGCTTTGCTTACTCTTTGATCTTTCTAAACTTGCTATCTCTACTAAACTGTCCACACACAGCTTATCTATTCTTTTATATACCCAAAGATGAGAATGTTCTCTCCTGGAATTTTTTAGAAACCTATCTACAACTTCCAGGCTCTGACACCGCGCGCCATCTCTGGACCTATTGCCAAACTGACCAATTAGCTTAGTTTCTGTTACTTCTACATGGAACTAACTTAGAGGGAACTCACACAGATGTCCCTGGGAGTATAACAGGCTACAATATTATTGATCAGCATGCAGTAGAACCGCTATATCCAGAATTTAACAACATTTTGAATTTTGGTTTTCGAATACGGCCCCCTTAAAAATACCTATTTTAAACATTAAATAATCAATAAATTGGTAATGAAATTTTTTTTTCTAAAAAAAGTCCTTTATTTTCTCTTTAAATTCACTTTATCTACTATCTATCTACTATCCCATATGATGACATCAGATACTCCTGAAATACCCAACTACCAATATTAATGCAATTCCGATGAAATTTCAACTTTTTTCACAAATTAATTGTCTATACCTGCACCTTCGGCATATACTCGAATTAAATAATCTTTGGTCGCCCTACACTAAATCTAGCTTGATGAAATAATTATAGGACCATTGCAGAGCCATGCCTTGCAGTTTGAGAACGATTTCATAGAAATTACTTAGAGTAATGATTGAGGGAAAAAAAACAAATTTGGGTCGAATTGATAACCTCTTTCTTTTCTAAAACTGGGTTAAAAAGGGTCTTCGGCCAAATTGTACATTTTAACCTAAACATACCCACGACATCAAAAACTAAGTGAGTTTTCATCTACTATAAAGAAAACAGGCATGTTATCGAATTTTAAATAAATAAAATAAAATACGCAACAGATAACGACATAAAAACATGTGTAACTAGCAATATTTTAAAAAATCTCTATGAGCCGCATTCGCTATAAGCCTTCTACGAAGTGATAAACATCCTATTGAAAATAATAACAATGTGGGAACTTCACTGTCGATGAAAAGTGAGCAAAACAAAGTGCAGTGTCAGTAACCTCCGTGCGAATGTCTAGGCCAGGTTAACTTATCGCTACCTACCTATGTGAGAGGAATGAATGCATTGGCGTAATATTCAATGAGATATTCCACCTATACTCCGGGATAAATCATATGATGTGGGATATACACGACATGGTAGAGAGCACAATAAAAATGAGCCGGCAGGCAGTTAAAAAAGTCATACACGAGCTATCAATCGTTCAACTGATAGTGGAGCGACTTCCGACAAGTGGCTTGCAGACGTTCGAGAGGTATCCCAATTTAGATAAATTCAAATGCAAAATGTTAGAGCTCTCCTTGTTGCATTGATTCAGATAATATTTTAAAAGCCTGCTCATACGTGACATATGTGGACGTCCGCCAGTAAGGGGCCTAGTTGTCGGAATACAGTTACTGAATCAAATCATCATCAAATTCTTGATAAAATAAAAAAAAAGATCCTCCTATGTCAAAAAATGAAAATGTAATGAATTTTCAATGTTGACAACTTTGGAAAATGGTATTTTGGAAAAATTAAAGAGTAAAAATAAAATAAGTACACTTCCCGTATGAAGTTATATAATAATAATAATAATAATAATAATAATAATAATAATATTTATTTACATTAACTTACATAGCACATATGCATATATTAATTAGATAATAGCGTAAATAAATATTGAGAATAGTGGTAGACTATAATAGTTACTAAAAGTAGGTGTCCGAGACTTCCTTAAGTTTTCGAAAAAACTTGACTGTAGGTCTCGAATTCCTGGGGAGTAATGTATTCTTTCAACACTATTGCTACATTCAATGTAATAAAATACTATAATAACGATAAGAAAATCAATTAATAATAGGTGACTAAAGTGATATTTAAATATTATACAATACGTAAATATGTATATACATTATACGTAGATATATCTTATGAAAAGGGAAGAAACAAAATATATAAACATATACATAAAAAATGCAAATATGTATAAAGAAATAACAACGATTCTGTCAAATGTATATTTACACCATAGAAGAATGAGGTAAGAAGAAGAAAAGCGGATATAATAATGAGCTTTCATAAAAGCGTAGGTTTATTTTCAATTAACCACTGGCGAAGTTTTATTTTTGAGGACTTTTTATATATTATTTGCTTTAATTCGGGTGGTAGAAAATTGTAGACTTTTATGCCAATGTAGTGATATAGTCTCTGTCCAATGGTCTTACTTTTTTTTGGTAATAATAGATTTTTTTGTGTTTTGTGTCTTGTATTATGTATATGTGATATAGAATCCGTTAATAATTTGTGTTTTGACATATTTGTTAACGCAGTTAAATAAAAAAGGTTTCTTACGTCACATATTTTGGTATGTTTAAAAAGCTCCTCAGACGAAAACTTTGCCGGAAAATTAAAAATGATTTTGAGTATTCTTTTTTGTATGACTTCCAGAGGTTTTATTACATTTGAGTATGCTCCACCCCATATAGATGTTAATATCAAATTAGTAATTAGTAAAAAGTAATAAAACTTATAGCGTTTATAATATAATCAGAATATGAGGTCATATTCTAATATCGACAAAATGGGCCCTTTTCATGCAAACTGATTTTTGAATAAGTTATACTTCAAAGTAATGGAGTTATATATACAGTCAAAGACTAAGTATAAAAAATCATAAATTAGACAATAATCAGTCCGCAAAAATGAATAAGAGATTTTTCAACGAAGAAAACTTAAATACATTTAAATTTTACTTAAATAAGGAAACCTGGGCGGAGATATATAACGAAGTCGATGTAAACAAAGTGAGTGAAAACTTCCTAAATACATTAAGATACTACCTTGATGTTGCTTTTCCAATCAAAACTGTGTCCCGTCAGGAAAAACATAAACAAACTTCCAATTCGGAAACCAAATACCTATCAGAAAATCTGCGTGACCTGAAGCTGCTCTACAAAAACACAAACAATACAAATATTCTTGAACTATACAAATCTAGAAAAAGGGCATACAAAAAAGTTCTGTCGGACTACAAAAAATCACTCAATGGCAATAAAGTAAGAACTGCTGAGAATAAGTCTAAAGCAGTGTGGGACATCTTCAAAGATGTAACAAACAAAAACAAAAATAATTTAAACGAAAATATTTCTCTTATTGTTAATGACGTAAGGGTCGACGACCCTCAGCAAATAGCTGATCTTTTTGCTGATCAGTTTACGTTACCCCAGAACGCCATGCCATCTTGCAGACTAAAACATTCTATGTTTTTGACACCAACTAGTCCTCAAGAAATCTGTGCAGTAGTGGCCGACCTTAAGCCAAAAAAATCTTCAAGTTTCGACGAAATACCTATTAGCCTCATCAAAAAAATCATAAACCTGATAGCTGAGCCAGTATCATACATTATAAATATATGTTTTATGCGTGGTATTTTCCCTGACGTATTAAAAGTGGCCAAGGTAATACCAGTCTTTAAAAAGGGATCTAAAACACAGATAAACAATTATAGGCCCATTTCCCTTTTACCGGCAGTGTCGAAAATATATGAAAAACTAATTTACAATAGACTATTTTCATATATCAAAAAATTCAACATTCTAACTAGTCATCAGTATGGATTTCTGCCAAAAAGTTCAACTGAACTCGCTATATACAAGGCCCTCTGTTTCATTTCCGAATGCATTGACAGAAAAGAGAAAGTGGCTGGGATATTTTTTGACTTCTCTCGCGCCTTCGAGTCAATTAATCATTATTACTTTACAAATTAGAGAATTACGGGATAAGAGGAAAATGCCTTGACATTTTCCATTCTTACTTAAGCAATAGAACCCAACAGATATCACTAAAAACTGTATTTAATGACCGTGTAGGCAACAAGACCGAGGCAAATACTTTATCAGATAAAGTAATAATATCGCAAGGGGTGCCGCAAGGCTCTATTCTGGGCCCCTTGTTGTTCTTATTATATGTTAATGATATGCCTTCTTTTATCAACCGTATGTCCTTCTACCAATTTGCAGATGACAGCACGGCTGTATTAAACAGTGGTACTATAAAAGATCTCTCGAGTAAATGTAACAATGCCATTCAAAAAATGAAGGACTGGTCAAAAAATAACTCCATTCACTTAAATCAAGATAAAATCTTTACAAAATTCTAAATCAACAAAATTTCTAGTAGGATTAACAACAATTCAAAACACCATGTCGTGGCAGGTCCATATTGATGGCTTGGTGGCTAAATTAAATAGCACAACCCATGTCTGCCGATTTATAAAACAACAGATGTCACTGGAATCTTTAAAAGCATATTACTTTGCCCATATACAATCTGACTTACACTATGGCCTTGTGTTCTGGGGTGCGGATTCACACAGCCACAGATTATTTTCAGTCCATAAAAAATATATCCGATGTATGTTAGATAGATAGATAGATAATACGTTTATTTAGCCCTTGGCTATACATTAAAAATACATAGTTTACATTGCTGTTTTACATTGGTGACCATATATCAACGCAGATAAGAACAAAACTAAAACTACCTAAAACTAACTAAAAAATATATATACATATAAAAACTAACTACAAAAATATAATTTAGACAGGAAAGAAATATGTATATTATTGTATATAATAATTCATAACAGGACATCTTTTAATAGCCTTTTAAAAGTATGTAAATTAGTTCTACGTAAATCAATACCCAATCGGTTATACTCAACCACTCCTTTATAAAAAATTGAACGGTGCATTGATGCACTATTAGCTTATTTAATTAGGATTAGGATTACCTAATCGTACATCATGCAAACCAAATTTGATTGCTTTAGGTATATTATCTCCCTTCTTTGTATATTTACCGTCTAGTAAACTTTGTTAAATTAAACATGCATTTCTTTGTAAAAAATAATGAAATTAGTAATAGAACTACTAGAGGTACTACATTCCACAAGTACTTACCAAAAAAATGTACACTATAGGGCTATTCAAGCCTATAACAGCCTTCCTCCCGAATTTAAGACTATTTCAAGTGACAATACATTTAAAAACAAAACCAAACAATTTTTTATAAGTAAATGTTTTTACTCATTTAACGAGTATATTAACCGACTAGACTAGAATACATGTAATACTGGATATTTTGAAATTTTAGATTCTAACTTCATGTAAGTGTTATGGTGCGGGAGCTACGTGGCGTTTTCGAAACTCATCGTTACAAGCATTTTCTATGCGTTGATTAATTCTATCGAACTTAAATAACGACAAAATAGACTTCTGGCATATGTCAACTCGTCGAGTTGGCCATGGTTCAAGATATAAAAATCAGTGAAATTAATCATCGTTACAAGGCTAATTTTTCTTGTGTGTACACATTTTATGTTTAGAATGAATAAAATAAGATCGCCAGAGAGTGTGGGCCGTCAGGGATGCAGCCAGAAAGGTCAAAGATGTAAAAAACGGAGTTATATAACATGATCGTTACAAGTTTTTTTTTGGGCTAAGCTTGTTTATTTAAATGTTTTGAACACAGAAAAAAATTCCCAGAAAGAAACTCCCGTCAGTAAGGCTAGCCAGAAAGAAAATGTTTAGGATTTTTGAAGAAAATTGGATTTCTTTTCGCATATTTCATCTCAGAACTCTAAACTCAACGTTACAAGTTCTGGCCCCTTTTTAAAACGTAAATATAAGCTCCTTCAATAATAGAATAGCCTCCTCAGAAAGTTCTTAGTGTCGACAAAAGTACTATAGGCTCTTAAATACAGGAATTTAACACTTTCGGCTAACTTGATTTCTTACCGTGCCTCAGATGTATTGTATCATAATTACCTTTCTGGCTGCGCCTCCTGACGGCCCACACTTCCTGGTGATCTTATTTTATTCATTCTAAACATAAAATGTGTACACACGAAAAAAATGAGCCTTGTAACGATGACATAATTTCACTGATTTTTAGACAGTGTTCGTGATACACCTGACAGGAGGTGCCCGCCAGAAGTCGATTTTATGAATCGTTATCATCCATTAAACCATAAAATATATATAAGTTCATAAAACGATGATGTGTCGAAAAAGCCACCTAGCTCCCGCTCTATTAGCTTATATATATTAAAACGATACCAATGTTCTGTATGTTACGAATTTATGGTAATAAAGATTTATTATTATTATTTATTATAATTCTGCAATCCATAAGGAGATTAAAAAAAAAAATGAATCGTGTATCTACAAAAATACGAATTTTATTAAGACATAAAGAAGTATACAAAAATACTAAAATAGTCATGAATGTTCAATATCTGCTCTGCGCCTAGGATAAATTATTTGATCACCATGATTTTGATTATGGTGATCTATTTCGTGGTAATAACTACAGCAGAGTCTCTTTCGTTTCATCAACGACCCATCCGACTTATAAAGTTGATAGAGCATCAGCTGTTTCAGCATCAACATTGTCGATTGATGCTGGCTTTGGCTTCGGGCACAATATGTCTTGTGACTAATAACACGGGTCCACAAAAAAAAATGGTCTGTTCGAGGGAATCCGAATCCAAAGTCAGATTGGCTCGCTTTTCATCCATAACCCAAATGAGTAGTTAATTTTTTTTTTTTTTTAGTTTGTTTATTTCATAACCTCATAACGCCGTAACGTCATACTGTCACTGTAACTCCATAACCGTACAGCTCTATAACCCCATTAGTTTGGTCGTGCAAGCTTCTATAACCACAAAACTAAGAGTTAGTAAACATTTCACACATCTGACTTCAAAAACCATATATTTCGGAGTGTTCAGGCTTTTATAAACCATAACCTCTAAATCCTGTGACTTCCTAACCCCAAACTATAGTAATACCGTTATTTATACTAGTCAATCAAGCCCGGATGGCCCATTTTGCCTAGGGATCTACAGTATGGCGTGGACACCAAACCACGGTCCTCGACCACCACCTTTTTTTATGGCGGTTCAATAACCCGGGATTGTCTCCTGGGCCAGCCACCGCCCTTATGATGGTTCATTAGCCCGGGGATTGTCTCTCTTGGCAGCCTACCGACCATTAGATGAGATCATGGATCACCCATCCAAGTGCCGGGCTCGCTCAGCGCTGCTGCGACTTGCTGATCGAGTGTTGGAACTTAAATTGGTGATCATACCTCATTCCCATCCCAAACTCTGTAAGTCCATTTTATATACTCCGAGTTATATGGTTTTTGAAGTCAAATGTGTAAAATTTCTATTTACTCAGAGTCTTGTGGTTATGGAAGCTTGCACGCCCCCATGAAGGGGTTATGCGGTTATGAAGTAAACATATTTTAAAAAATTCTCAAGTACTTATTTGAGCGTCAAAGGCGAAAAACCGGCTTTTTACTTTTCTTTTGAGGTTAGGGATGAAAAACGAGCTAATTTAACACTTCGGATTCAGCGGGTCAAAATATATAAGGATGCGCTGATCTGGTCCACCTGACAGACCAGTTTATTTTTGTGGGCCTGTGCTATTTTTCCATTTACTCAAATACCCAAAAGCCTTAAAATTCTTAAAATATTGTGAGTACGGTTCTTACCTGAATAGTACATCCATTTGCTAGATAATCTATTAACAATACAATTTATTGCAGTTATTTGATCCACCCGCTGGGTTTATAATCAGTGCTAATAGGTGGCAGATAGCCACTTTACTACGTCTATGAAAACACTATACGAAGAAAAATTATTGCACAGTTTATATTCAGTTTTCATTGAAACAACACGAAACAAGGGGCGAAATATTTTTCTTCCACTATAACAATACGAACTAAATAAATGTTTATCTACATTTACAAACCCCACGCCTTCTATAAATAAACAAACGCCCAAAACCAACTTAAACTTGAATACAAAACTAACTTTGACATGGACACACAACATGAACATAACATTATGCAATATTTCATATACTACTGTGTTGATGTATCTAGTAAAGAGTTCTACCGTCATAATATCAACATCATTATTATCATTACCTTAAGAAACTTTAGTCTAGCATATCAACGTATATCAATGGCATATTTCCCAGGAAAAGGATACTGTGTTAGAGCCGCGCGCTGTTAAGGAGCTTCCCATGACACAATCGGCGTGTTTCAATCTGCTGAGATTCCTGCAGATTGGTTAGCGTTTAGGCTAATGGGTACGATTATTTTTACGAATTGGCAGGGTAATATTCAAATCGCCAGAGATGGGACTCGGACGATCTGCAAATTGTATTGTACATAAAACGATTGCGACAATTTATGCGAGCTTAGTAAATGGTAGGTGTTTCGTAGTCTCTTGAAGTGACAATGATTATTATTATTGTATCGGAAATAACGAACAGAGTAAGAGAAGTATGGACGGAAAACCTTAAGAAATCATCTACAACTTGCTTTTCGTTAAAAAATTAACGGGGAATAACACATCATTTTTTAATACTGGAAACCCAAAGCTCGGGATTTTTATCTCTGTGAAATCAAAATCAGGTTGGCTCTAGGTCAGCGCGGAAAGATTTTTATGCAAGTATGACACAATATACCTTACCTTGTACTTTTTTTAGGAAATTCCGTAATATCCAAAATTAATATGGTCAGTTTATTAAAGAGACTATTGTCGCTATCAGTAGAGCCACTAGCATTCATATGCTTTTGTGAGGATATATGTCTATTAAAATTTGTTTTAGATTTCCAAGAAACTGTTTTGTTGCAACTACTACAATAAAAATCTGTTCCATCAAATTGCAGTTCTGTAAAATCGCGAATCCACAAGTATATTGCAGCCCGAGAAGCATGAGACATTTTTTTATACAGTCGACTAGGTTTGAAGATACGTACATACAATTATCTGATAAAAAATCAACTGGTATAGATGAGGTTCCTGTTAAATTAGTAAAAGACTGAAGATTATTGAAAAAGTAATCGCAAATAGAATTATTTTATTTCTAAATGAAAAAAATTTATTAACATCGTCTCAACATGGCTTTAGAAGTAAATTTTCTACAGAAACCGCTACAAATGAACTAATTCAAAATGTATATGAGGAAATAGATGCCAAAAATTATGTAATGGGAGCTGTCTTTGATCTCTCAAATGCTTTTGACACGTTAGATTTGTCTTTTGTTTCACACAAATTAAATATGCTAGGTATTAGAGACAATCTTTCATATGAACATGAGTTAAATACTGGAACACCTCAGGGTAGTGTGCTGGGTCCTCTGATATTCCTGCAATATGTAAATGATCTACCACACTATATAAACTCTACAAATGTTTACATGTATGCAGACGACACATCTTTTATAATTACCGCAAAAACTCCTGAACAACTAGAGAAAAATGTGAACGCTCTTTTACATTTGTTCAGTGATTGGTGTTTTAGAAATAGGCTTATAATAAATTATAGTAATTTGCATTCATTTTACTACAAAACAAAAAAGAGTATAATTTTAATATAAATTTACATAGTCATTCTGTATCGCTTCAACCATAAATAAAGTTCCTAGGAACTATAATTGATGCGAATTTCAGCTTTACAAGTCAAGTGAAATATTTATGTAAAAAATTGTTTCGCTATCACAAATTTAAAAAACAGTTTGGACAAAAAATCGCTCCTAAATGTCTATTATGCCTTAGTATACTCTCAAATTTCCTATAACATAATTTCATATGGAAACAGTACAGACATGCAGAGTATTTATAATGCAAAAAAAATTATAAGATTAATATTTAATTTAGGTTATATAGAATGGAGTATGGAATTAGCAGGAGGGTGGTCAAAAACCACAGCACTTAGGCCCCATTGGACCCCTTGTACATCCTCCCTCTAGGCAGACACTCGCCTAGGCCTCCAACCAACCTATTCTTTCGAAGTAGGTGGTGATGTTGCCTAGGGGCATCTCCCTTACATTGGCCAAGGTAGGCCAACGCTCTCCCAAGATGGATTCTCTAATTGATGAGACGGCTGAACAGTCACAGAGTACGTGTTGAACCGTCTCATCTTCTTGTTCACAACCTCTGCAAAGAGGTGTTTCGCTTAATCTCATATTGTATAGATGTTTCCTTAGCGGACAGTGTCCAGTCTGGATTTCTGTTATAAAACGTAGATTCCTTCTGGTCATTGCCAGGTAGTCCATTGCTGTTTTCTTGTTGGGATACGTGAGTAGATCCCTAGCAAGCTGACAGCTGCTTGTTTCATCCCACAGCTTCTTAAATTCGTTGTGGGTGTTCTCCTTAATTAATTGTATTATCGCCGTAATCGGTAACAGACTGGCCGGGCCTGGTCCAAAAATAAGTTGGCCTGCTGCCTTCTTGGCCAGTTTGTCGGCTTTTTTGTTGCCACTGCACTGTGCGTGTCCTTTCACCCAGCATACCGAGATGTTGTTCGTACTGGAGGCACCCACAAGTGCTTGATGACATTCCCATACTGCTCCTGTGGTTATTTTGTAACTTCTCAGGGCTAGTAGTGATTGTCTACAGTCTGTGTAGATCCTGATTGTTTTGCCCGTAGTTTGTCTGCGGACAATCTCTTTTGCGGCTATGGTTATGCCCGCCAGTTCAGTTTGTACTATGCTGGCTCGCTCATCCATAGTCCATTTATATTGGATTTGCAGGCTTCTGGAATATATTCCACATCCTGCCCCCTCCTTCTTCCTTGATCCGTCTGTGAAAATGTTAATCACACCTTCACCAGCGGTCTCGTTTTCACTGTTTGTCTGTATTGTGTAGGGTCTATCAAGGACAAATCGGGGAGAAATACCATCTGTGCATGCCTGTAGAAGAGGCGTCTTCCTGACAGCCTCGTTCCACAGGCGACTTCTGGTCTCCCCACAGCCTACCTTTGGTTGTAGGCCAACGGACTTGAGGCGTGCCATTGTTATTAAGGCCACTTCTCCTAGATGTAAATCCAGTGGTGGCAAACACAGCATTACCTCCATTGCTCTCGTTGGCGTTGTTCGCATAGCTCCTGTTACGCTTAGGCAGGCAACTCTCTGCACTTGGCTGAGCTTGGCTCTCGCTGTAGTCTGTTTACTCTTAGGCCACCAGACCACAGCTCCATAGGTTATCATTGGTCTTATGATGGCAGTGTATATCCACATGACCACTTTGGGTTTCATTCCCCAGGTTTTCCCCACGGTCCTGCGACACTGTTCATAAGAAATGTAAGCCTTTTTTAGTCTTCTGTCTAAGTGAAGATTCCATGTTAGTTTGGCGTCAAAGGTTACCCCAAGGTATTTCACTTCTGATGCGAAACTTAGTGTTGTGTCCAGGAGAACTGGTGCTTTCAGTGCTCCTGGTTTCCTTTTTCTTGTGAAGAGAACCATCTCCGTCTTCCTGGGATTAACAGACAGCGAGTGTTCTCTGCACCATTTTTCAATTATTCTTAGAGCCCCCTGCATCCTTTCGCAAAGGACTCCTTAAAATTTTCCGTTGAGCAGTATTGTTATATCATCTGCGTAGGCGATTGTGTGGAAACCCTCTGAGTTGAGGTGGCGCAAGAGGCTGTCGAGAACTAAGTTCCATAGCAGTGGTCATATTACACCTCCCTGCGGGCAGCCTCTCGCGACCATTCCTCGCACAGAAGC
Organism: Rutpela maculata; assembly: GCA_936432065.2. NCBI lineage: Eukaryota > Metazoa > Arthropoda > Insecta > Coleoptera > Cerambycidae > Rutpela > Rutpela maculata. The sequence goes on from OW386285.2 coordinate 394,696,129, forward strand.
GTCTCCCACACTGATTTGTACAGCTCTTTTGGAGAGCATGTTGGATATCCAGCTTCCCATAATCGTGGGGACGTTTCTCTCCACTAAGGCTGCCGTGATTTTTGGGAAGGTGGTTTTATCAAACGCACCTTCTATGTCTATGAATACACCTAGGGTGGACTCTTTATTGTCCAAGGATTTCTCAATCCGACTCGCGACCGCATGGAGGGCGGTGTCGGTGGATCTTCCCAATGTGTATGCATGTTGGTTGGGATGCAAAGGGTTGTCTTTCACTACGACATCCCTCATCTTTCACATAGCTTCTCCATCGTCTTGAGGAGAAACGAGGTTAGGCTGACAGGCCTATATGCTTTGGGGGTGGTATAATCCATCCGCCCTGCCTTTGGAATGAACACAACTTTCACTTCTCTCCATATCTCTGGAATATGAAGGTGCGCCAAGCTCGCCCTAAATTCTCCGACCAGGTGCGGCAATAGTTCATCCAGTCCCCATTGCAGTAGGGCGGGATAGATGCCGTCAATGCCTGGTGATTTGAAAGGAGAGAAGCTCTGTATTGCCCATCTTATCCTATCCTCACTCACTACTGGGTTGGCCATTTGCCAATCCAGGTCTGAGGGCTGAGTGTCGACTTCGTTTGGCCATTCCTTCCGTTCTGTTATCATAGAATCATGTAGAGATACTTTTAAAAGAGAGAAAATATTGACTGTGGCATCTATATATCTCTATAAATTGTTAATTTACATATATATATATATATATATATATATATATATATATATATATATATATATATATATATATATATATATATATATATATATATATATATAAATAAACATAAATTAAAAACTTACAATCACTGTTATCAAACTCGCAACAAAGACGAGATATATATAAGTAGATATAACCCTTCTTTATATAAGAAGTCCCCATTATGTGCAGGTAGTTATTTATTCAATAAATTGCCCTCAGATATAAAAAATTGCATGCCAATAAAAAAGTTCAAACAAAAACTAAGAGCGTTTCTAGTCGATAATTGCTTTTATTCCGTGGAAGAGTTTTTGGAACTCTAAATTACTGTAATGCTTGTTTTTATATAGTTTTACTTGAAATGTGTTGTAATGTTTTTTGTAATGTTTTTCTTTGAAATTTTAATGAATTAAATTAATTAAAGTCAGGTAATTTAAATTATATTTGTCCATATTATCTTGTTTCTTATTTTTAGAATTAACTCCATGACAATATCTTTACTTATGTAAATAAGTCACAGAAATAAATATTTATCTATCTATCTATCTATCTACGGCTAGACTTGTACTACGGATTGTGAAACTGCGATATCGGATGGTCTACCCTTTCCCTTTAATAAATGTTGATGTAAATGCGCAGAATTGCCACAATATAGGTATAGTAAAAGGGATTTTATCAAAGCAATGTTTCGCAATTTTGGCAGCGTCGCCTAATTAAAGGAGATAATAAAACAGCATTAGTAAAAAAACATATTAAAGTACCACCGTACACTGGAATCTAATGTCGACACTCGGTCAGGATTGAATGCCTTCAACACTGCTATTGTAAAAAAATCAACTACGTCTTTAGGTAATTGTTAGTACATTTCACAAATGTAGTAGAATTCCGATAACGGTAGGTTACGTTTTAACATTTTAAAATGAAACAAAATTCACTATATGACGTTGTGTACATTTGTGATGCACACGGTACATGGCAGTTTTATGGCATTAATCCTTAATGGTTTATTTTATTGGGAAAAATGTTTTATGTTGCCAACAGATTCTTAGGTTTATATATTTAATTATTATTAAAATAAACATAATAAACACGCCACAGAACAGGAAAGTATTGTTTGATTCAAAATTGTTTTTTTATTTGCTAAATATGTATTACATGTTTTTGTAAGAACCACTACCGTTTTTAGGTTAAAATTATTAAAAATACTTTGTAGCTGGCAATGATGAATATTCCACCATTTCATCGTGTTTCTGAACATTTCAGTAGGTGTTTGCAATATAATATTATGTCTATATGAAAGCCGACTCTGGCGTCGAGATAAAATTCCCGAGCCAAGCACTACTACAACTATTCGATCAAAACTCCCTAAGTACAAACTTCATTTTTCGACTTTTGGCCAGCTTTTAACAATTTCAGACCTCGGCGCGCAGCGTCCAGATTGGCTCCTGCAGATTGTATCGTGTGTGGACCGCTTTAATGTTAGACTAGCATCGAGAGCAACGCGGCGCTACGCAATTAATGTTCGCGCTACATGAAAAGTTGGCAGTGGTCTATGTAACAGATAGAACAAACGATTGCGGTTCCTTTTCTCCGTTTCACATCACGTCACTTCCTCAGACTAATCTCTTTCTGATTGCCTAACTTTGACATATATATTAGACCCCAGTGTCATCGCGATGACGGCACGGTAACTCACGGCGAGGGTGTCACGGAGATCCTCTAATATTTCAGTTCCACACCGGTAAAGGTTCTGGATGGAATGGGATTAAGGGGGATTACGAAATCAAAAATGCTTAGGCCGGGGAAAGTTATAGGCTTAGAGGAAATTTTAAAAGTGCGCCCCTGAGGCAGAAACTTCGCAAGCGTGAGCGACAATTTGCCAACGATTCCGCAATAAACCGAAAATCAATTTTCTCTTGTGTTATCCCACCCGATATAAATTAATCTTAAACAGAGGGAAAAAATCACGGCGGTCATTTCCGACTCCATAGTAATGGATTCCGCACAACTCACTTTGCACTCTAAAACTGTTTTAAATTAAAGATGCTCTATGCACATATAATAATAATAGCAATGTATTTATTTCCATAAGGCTATTACAGTATTGGAATTGTCAACATAAAGTATAAAAATTTTTAAAAATAATCAACGTCTTAATAGAATATACATAATATTACATACACAAAATATACATATATTCCTATACTGAAGAGTAAAATAAAAATATATATTATACGATAAACAATCAAAACATTTAAAACTACAAGGTAAAAGGATCTTAATCAGACAGGTAGTAGTATTCCTCGTAGAATAAAGACAGTGCTCAACTAAATGTCTTTTAACAAGTCTTTTGAATGATGCAAAATTGCTAGCGTCTCTTATAGCTTGTTGGAGATGGTTATATAATTTAATTCCACTAATAAAGGGACCTTTTTTTCTGCTCTAATCTATGAAAGGGTACAAAGATGTTATTCGCGGAGCTAGTGTTGTATTTATTAATATCACATTTTAAAAGATTGTTAATATTTTTTCTCACAAAACATACAGACTGAAAAATGTATATCCAATAAATAGTGAGATGCCATGTTGCCTAAAATAATTTCTACAGGATATGTTGTATGTAAGTTTAAACAAGCTTCTGACAATGGCGGATTTACATAAGGGCACTTGGGGCACGTGCCCAGTGCCCCCACGCAATTGAGGCCCCCGAATGTATAAAAATGGTAAAAAAAAATGTAGGAATAAATGAAAAAATTACAAATGAAAAGAGATGAAAACGCAATAAAAAGTTAATTTACAAATTTAAAAAATTAAACTTTCTATTCAACAAGAGTAACATCCAAATGTCAAATAATTTTTACATTACAAGGGCCCCCACATAAGAAGTGCCCAGAGGCCTCTCAAACGTAAATCCGGCACATTTTTTATTGCTGAGCTGTTTCCCCAGCATAACATGCAATATTGCAAGGCCAAGTAAACACAACCGTAATAAAATGTTTTCATGGTGTCAGTGTCAACAGAGTCTCGCATTTGGAGTAGTGCAAAGTTTGGACTAGCTAATTTATTAGCTAAATTATCGATATGGTTTTTCCATGACATACTACTATCCATCTGTATGCCTAAGAATTTAACACCATTATTTTGTTGTAGGTTATGACTACATCTAATCAGGAGACTAAAATCCAACTTTGTACCAATTGGAGAAAACATTAAAAATACTGTTTTTTGTTGATTTAGTATTAAGCCACTACTGTGACATTTTATCCACACACAGTGTATGAAAGAAGTTGTCTCCTAAGAGGGACTTCTTGTTGATATACTAGAGTGATCATACTTGAATCAATAGTATTTGAACACACCACATATAGTAGACAACCCCCCCAAATCCAAAGCCAAGACTGTCCGGAAGGGGGTTACACGTTTGAAAAAACGCAGACATACATCCATACCACCGATACTGTCAGTACAAGGGCTGGGGCTCGAACCCAGAACGTGATAGAGAGTCGGTCAGCATATTCGCCTCTCAATACCATAATCTACTGAGCTATCGTGCCGGTAAATGAAAAAAAAAATTGAAAAGAAAGAATCGTTTCTTTGAAAGTTATTTGCTGAATACCCAAAATAATATTTTTCAATAACAATCTTAAAGAATTTGTTATTATCCAATTTAAATACTTTTATTTTCTTTAAATATTATTAACATGCCATTGTTTGGTACTTTATTTATTTCATTTAAAAATATAAATAAACAATTACAACGCTGTGTACAATTTCGTGGTGAAACCGCGCAAGGCAGCACAGAGGCCGGATGTTGCGGCAAGTGACACTCAGACGATGTTATTTAATTTGAGAATAAAACGATATTCAAGCTTATTATTAATTGAGGGTAAATGTGCATTAAACTATTTCATAGATAAAAATAATTTATTGACTCACGTGGAAATACATAAACAACAAAATGTCATGATTGATGTATTAAAAAGCCCTCAGTTCTAAAAACGGAAAAAAAAATTCCGAAACGTTAACAGCTCTTCATTACCATAATAATCTATCTCGTAATCTATTTAACAAATTATGTTCTAGTTTACATATCTTCAGGAGCGAGACATTTTGTAGTAATAAAAAGTATTCAAAAAATTACCCGTGTCTAATCCATTTGGCGCAGAGATTTTTTTCATTTATTTTTCAAATATTGTTGCAAAAATGGAAAACTGCATAATAAAGAGTAAGAAAATAAGGATCATGACCGAAAAATTAGTCAAAAATTTTTCCACGTAGGAAAAATAGTAGTTTTGCAGTAATTTTTTTAAACTAGCGTCTCGAGCAAGCTAAATAAACACCGTACGTTTTACACAGTAAAAATAACTCTCTTTTACAATTCCCCGTTGAAAAGTTTTCCTTTTTATTTGTTAGGAAGCTGAGTGCATATTTCACTGGACTAATATGAGTGTATTTATTTCAAAGAGCAAGTTTTGAAATTTAATTTTGGTAGCTGACAGTTCTAAAAATAAACACAATCTGTTGATGCAATTTCCTGGGAAAAACATTTTAGTTCCGCATTATTATTTCAAAAACATTTGTGATTCAGTCTGATGAATTTTGTCCTTAAAAGTTATAGCCTGATATTTTCCAACGAAAAATAGGAATTTGCAATTTTAGACGATTAAGTTCTAACACCAAAGTTTAAGTAAGTTGTAAAGTCCTTCAGGTTTCGGATAGTTTAAGTTATCTAAAGCCTTGATAACTTTAAAAGTGATCTTGATAATATGTGGCTGTCTACTTCACAGTTGTATACAGGGTATTCCATTCATAGATGTTCAAAACGAACAAGATGATAGAGGACCACAAAACAAGAATATTATAATTAAATAAAAAAGTGAACTAGTCGATAATCAAACTGATGTTGCTAACGCATTTAACATTTTCTTCAAAAACGCTCGACTTGATATTATTAACAAATACCACATAAGGATAGTGAAAATCTTTGCTTTAGTAATAATATCAGCATAGCACAATATTTTTAGAACCATATTCAGAACCAGAAATGTGTAATATCATAAGAAATAAACTAAAAAATAAACACTCATCAGGACATGACGATGTACCCTCATTTCTCATTAAAAGAGTAATGATGGAAATAATAAAACCCTTAGTTTATATTGTAAACTTATCATTTTCTACTGGAGCATTTCCGGAAATTTTGAAAATTGGGAAAGTTATTCCTGTTCATAAAAAAAAAAACAATATACAAGAGTTACAAAATTACAGACCAGTTACCATACCTTCAGGGTTTTAAAAAATTATTAAATATTGCTTTTTAAACCGATTACTGATTTTTTTTGAATAAAAATAATACTTTCACATAACCAGCACGGATTCTTAAATAATAAATCAACTTATAGTGCAATGCAATCGTTTTATAAAAAGATAATAACGTATGTCGAGGCAGGTGAATGCCCTGTTGGTATCTTTTGCGATTTAAGCAGGGCATTTCACTGCGTCAATTATAAAAAACTTATCTCTAAACATTCTAAGTATGGGGTAATGGGCCTAGCCTTAGACTGGGTTGAAAGTTATTTCGCAAACAGTATGTGTCAATTACCAATAGTACGTGCAATACAATTGATTCTGTTAACTAGGCATCTGTAGAAATTAATATGGGCGTGCCACAAGGGTCGGTATTAGGTCCCATATCATTTTTATTATATATTAATTTTTTGAGTACTTTAGCAGATTTTACTTTTTACGCAGATGACACATCTATTATACTATTGGGTAAAAATGTTGATATTTTAGAGATGAAATGTGATATTTTATTGGAAAACCTTAGTAATTGGTTTGGTGAAAATTCTCTTTATTTTAATGTTGAGAAAACAAAGCATTAGTGTTTCATAATAGATAAAAGAAATGTGATTATAAAAATATTCAACTTGATAATACGTCAATATCAACAAGGACGTCCAATGTAAAATTTTTGGATATAAATATTGACAACTGCTTAAACTAGAAAATCCATTGTGAATTACTGATAGCTAAATTACATTCAGTAGTTTTAAAAATGTAAAAAATGTTCTAAACATAGCTCAACTAAGGAATTTATAGTTTGCTGAGGTTGATTCTCGGCTAAGATATGGTGTTTGTTGCATTTTAAGCCCAAAAGCATGTGATAAAATGTATGGTAGGCTTATCCAGAAGAGAGACCTGCAAAAATACATTTAAAGACTATAATATATTGATACTTCCGTCAATTTTCATTTTTGAGCTATGTTTATTTGTCTTTAAAAACAAGAGTAAATTTGTCTGTAACGATCATCTACATAAGGTAAATACCAGGTAAAAAGATGATCTCCCTGTGGAAATATAACATTGCAATGAACTTTCACTATTTAGAAAAAAACTTAAAGGATTTTTAATTAGCAAAACCTTCTATAAACTAGAAGAATATTGTGACGTGTTTCCACCTCTAGGAAACCGCCCATGCAAAATCCGTGGGTTCCAAAATTAATAACAAGAGATAAACACTAACACACTTTATTAAACAACTTACTGAATACTTCAAAATACTATTATTAATTAAAATACACTTCTACTGACTAAAAATAACCTTTAACAATGTTCATTACTTGATATTCACACTTTCTATTCACTTCGTACTTCTCACCTTACTTGTTAATTAAAACTTAAACTTTCCGTCGAGAATGCAGCCTTATATAACCTATCAATTGCCTCTAAGATTATTCTAGAAGCGACGCGAGCGTCATCTAGAGCAGTGTGAAAGTTTCGATCCCCTTCTCTAAGTTTCCAAAACGTATTTTTACCGGTGTCTCACAGATGGCGTAACACTGTATTTAGTGTTGCCTACCCCCAGGGGGTGTATACACGTAACAATATTTTAATATGTAAAGTGCTCGGTGATTTACTTCTCTTTTTTTTCTTCTCTCTTTATATATTAAGTCTAACTATTCCTATACAATACATATTGTCATAAAAAGAAAGTAAAGTTTATTATTATTATTATTATTATTATTAAGAACAAAAATATTGCCCATCTGTTACCAAAATTTAATGGTTCAATAAATGATACTATTTTTTTATCCATCTCTAATAATAATTTACCTTGACAACTTAGCACCTTTCCAAAAAACCTTATAAACTTGACTTCTAACCTTTAATAACGCTACAACAGGCCTTTGTCGGTGGTATGCCAAAAAAGAACAGTTTTAAAAAAATCTTTAAAAATGTATTTACTATTTTACTTTCTAATCGACTCAGATAAAAAAACAACAGAAAAGACTAATGAAGGGAGCAAATCTTACGAGGACACTTTTTTACCTGCCTGAAACTGACTAAAATGGAGGGAAAAATGCCCCACGAATGTTTTTTTCCCTCTTAAAATAGGTAATGACAATCTCGACCGCTACCCCTTCCCGCTAGCCTGAGACTGCTAAAACGAAGAAAAAGACAGGTGGAAATAATTAGGGTCTTAAAATAGTAGATTGTAATACAAGTATGGCAAGGGCTTCATTGCAAAACGATGTATGAAAAAACTCCTGTCATACGAGTTTTGCAATGAAGCTGCCACATGTGTGTTACATACTATTTTTTCTACGGTTGTGAAGTTATTTCCCCTGTTCAAAGTATTTCCAAAATTTTAAATTTGCTGCCTGTCAGATTTTATTTAAAGTGACATTTTCCCAAAGATGTTTTAACTGATCTTTGCATTTTCCGCAGTCATTCTGAAGTTAGAAAATTTGACTTTGTAATTGCAATTGATGTGTAATTAATGTACATTTATAAAATTTAATTATTATTACAAGTAAGTAATATAAAATTCTTTAAGGTAAACACACTATTTTATTCCGGTGTGTGAAGATGTAATCAAGGCGTGTGGCAAATTCTTTGCTGCACGGCGTGCGGCAAAGTGGTATTTTCTGCAGTCATTTTGAAGTTAGAAAATTTGACTTTCAGCACAATCGCAGAAAATAGTAGATTGTAATACAAGTGTGGCAAGGGCTTCATTGCAAAACGATGTATGAAAGTAGGAACACGAGCGCAGCGAGTGTTCCTATCATACGAGTTTTGCAATGAAGCTTGCCACACGTGTGTTACATACTATTTTTTGTACGGTTGTGAAGTTATTTCCCATTTTAAAGTCCTTCCAAAATTTTAAATTTGCTGCTTGTCAGATTTTATTTAAAGTGACATTTTCCGCTATCATTCTGAACTAAGAAAATTTGACTTTGTAATTGCAATTCATGTGTAATTAATATACATTTATAGAATTTAATTGTTATTACCAGTAAGTAATATAAAATTCTTTAAGGTAAACACACTATTTTATTCCGGTGTGTGAAGATGTAATCAAGGCGTGTGGCAAATGCTTTGCCGCACGGCGTGCGGCGAAGTGATATTTTCTGCACTCATTTTGAAGTTAGAAAATTTGACTTTCAGCACAATCGTAGAAAAAATATATTTTCTCTTCCCGCCAGCCTGAGACTGACTCTATGAGAGAAAAGAGAAATACATCTCTTTTCTAATTAATTCACCCAGTTTGGAGGTAGAGTAAATCTTTACTCCCACTTTTCTCAGCCAGAGACTGACTAAAATAGAGAAAAAAGTAAAGAACAAGATTCTAAACTTAGTATCCGAAAGCTTGAAATTGATTTCAATGAGGGAAATATATTTAGCTCCAAGCTTTTAAAAAATAATTATAAATTGATCATATTTGCAAAAAAATTATACTTTACATTTTATTGGGAATTGTTTATATACTGAGTTAAATAAATTATTGAGGTCGGATTTTATTTATTTCTTCGGAAATATCTTTATTAGTTTATTTTTTTGTCATTTGCTAATCAAGCATTTTATAATTATTTATTGATTTGCCAGCGTGCGGTAGGCATTGCTGCCACACCCAAAATATACCGCTGGGCTGGCTACGTCCACGCTGGGTTTGTATTTGGGTCATGCTTGTTGACAGCAGCAAGAACCACATGGCGCATGGAATAGACCGCATGGATAGATATGGCATGGGATGGACCGTGTAGGTGTTTGTGAAATGCGTTGCCGCATTGTGTCGTGATATGGAGTGTTTATGCTCCTCTTTTTTTGTGTTTCTGCTTCTACAGATTTTCTTCTTCTTCTGAGTCTTCCGATTCCTCTGTTCCTCATTCTGGTAGAGCATATATCTGTAGGTATTTGTGAAATGCGTCGTCGCACTGTGTCGTAATATGGAGTATTTCTGCTTCTACAAATCTTCTTCTTTTGATTCATCCGTTTCTGATTCTGGTAGAGTATATTAGCCCAGTAAATAAAGACAAATTTGAGGCCAAAATAGGAAAAAATTACGAGAAAGCTGGTTTTTTGTGGAGACCTTCATTGAGATGCCCTTAGTACATCCTGAGAAGTTCGAGCAATTTGAGCCATGGATTTTTTTGGGGGGGAGGGGGATTAGAGGGGGCGATTTTCAGTTTTTTGCCATTATCTCGAAAAGTATCACTTTTTCGACAAAAATATCCATGAGCAAAAATATTTCTTATAAAATTATACTCAAAAAAGATCATTACACTTTTACACTTTTTTTCGTAGGATCAATTGTTTCAAAGATATAGTGTGTTTGCTGGCCACTATAATATTAAATAGTCCTGACGTACGTCTCGGAAGAAGTAAACATTAACAGTTATTATTGATTTTGAACCTTCATGTGACCTTGAGGGACAGATGGCTAAAACACAGTGAGAAAGGTATATAGTCCAGTCGAATTAGACATCATAAAAAATTTTGCGTACTGCGGACTTTTTTTGTGGAAGTTGTTTAAGAGGGCATAATAAGCAAGCACAGAAAACTACACCCTGCTACACCATGTGCGTCCCCTATTTTTAGGGATTGAAACTTTGAAATTTTACTTATGTGTCCATATTTTTTCCCTATTGCCCGTAGGGCTCTTTACCAAGTTACACTTTTTGAAGATTCATCCCTCCTCTACATTATATATATATATATATATATATATATATATATATATATATATATATATTACACATTTGCCGCTGGATAAACGGTTTTGGCTGTATGAGGCCGGAAAGGTCGCGCTGTCCGAATTTGTACAGGGCAAACGGCTATTATTTCCAATCTACAATACTACACATACTAATGCCCTTAAGGAGGGATGATGATTTGTGAAAAAACTTTCATCGAATACCGCGCGGTTTTCATGATACGGGATGTTGAAATTTTGAAAACCTCTTTTTTGAAAAAAAGTGAACCTACTTTTTTTCGCCTATTTTTTTCATGCATGTATGACCCTAATATAAGAAAATTTACGTTAGTTTCATTTTAATACATTCGTTGGTTTAGGAGCTAGACAGCAAAATATGCCAAAAATGGCTATTTTGGTATTGTTGCATTAAAAAACCAAAACCAATATAATTCTGGTAAGTGTTTTTGTTTATCCTAAAAGTTCAATTCATTGCGGATAGAAAATGTGTTTTTGTATTTAAGTAGGATCAACACTTATTGTGTAAAAACGATTTATGTCATGTGTTCTCCAGTCTCCTTTTTCACAATTTTTCTTTGCGGCCTTATGGTTCATAGTAGGACAGAAAGCATTATACAAGTGGACAGGGCACATAATAGGGCGTTAAAATGGGTCTCTTGTTAAAATGCGATAGGACGTACAGTTTTCGAGTAAAACGCACTTGTTTGGTTATGTTTGCTTTGAGTTTTCATTGTGTTCTGAATTGTGATCTGTTAAATAAATTCTACATTTTGGTGTTTTCTTTCTTAGGAATTTGTTTTTTTAAATAATTTTCCGATGAAATGGACATATAATAATAGCTGTTTCTCGAGGAAGGTAAAATTACCGTGGATTTTGTTATAGACACAAAATAAGTTGCAATGATGATTCGAGACAAGCGTGAACCTTCAAATAGGGGAGTGAGAACCCCATATTCCGTCCGAGTCCCTTCATTTTTTCATTAGCAATGTCCCTCATAAACAGAAAAAGCAAGAAGAGACACATAGTTTTATTTTTTCGTAGTCAGCGGTGAGTATTTACTAGTCAGTCGATGAAAAGTGTGATCTGAAATAATTTTTTGCAAACAAGTGCATTTTACTCGAAAACGGTACGTCCTATCGCATTTTAACAAGAGATCCATTTTAACACCCTAATATGTGCCCTGTTCAGGTATACATTGCTTTCTGCCATACTATGAACCATAAGGCCGCAAAAAAAATGTAAGAAGAAGACTGGAGAACACATGACATAAATCGTTATTACACAATAAATGTTGATCCTATTTAAATACAAAAACACATTTTCTATGCGCAATGAATTGGACTTTTAGGATAAACAAAAACACTTACTAGAATTATACTGCTTTTGGTTTTTTTAATGCAATACCAAAATAGCCGTTTTCGGCATATTTTGCTGTCTAGCTCCTAAACCAACAAGTGTATTAAAATAAAACCAACGTAAATTTTCTTATATTAGGGTCGTACATGCATGAAAAAAAAAATGGGCGAAAAAAGTAGGTTCACTTTTTTTTAAAAAAGGGGGTTTTCAAAATTTCAACATCCCGTATCATGAAAACCGCGCGGTATTCGATGAAAGTTTTTTCACAAATCATCATCTCTCCTTAAGGGCATTAGTATGTGTAGTATTGTAGATTGGAAATAATAGCCGTTTGTCCTGTACAGAAGACTCCCAAATTCGGACAGCGCGACCTTTCCGGCCTCGTACAGCCAAAACCGTTTGTCCTGCGGCAAATGTGTAATATATATATTCAAAAAGTGTAACTCGGTAAAGAGGGAAAAAGATACGGACACATAAGTAAAATTTCAAAGAATAGGGACGCACATGGTGTAACAGGGTGTAGTTTTCTGTGCTTGCTTATTATGCCCTCGTAATAGTTTCCAACAAGCGACGACCATTAGCCGTTAGTCACAAACCACCCATACCTATAGACTTTCAACTTATATGGAAGCAAATGGAATCACTTTGTACGGTCACGTGATGTAAGTGTAGTTGCGCTTCCAACCCAGAGATGTCGCGCTCTAGAGTAATTTTATCAATAGTGTTGGTAGCAAAAAAAATAGTTGGCAGCGACGTGGTGTCACAAACGTCAAAGTTATGGTCAAAGTTGTTTATTGTTTGGAAATGGGATATAAAATGTTGTGTTATTAATTGTGAGGACAGTATGATTCATAAGCATCGGTTCCCTCATCCATCTAAAGACCTCAATAGATTTTAAAAAGTGGTTAAGAGTAATCAACAATCCACTGTTTGTCATCGACATTTTGAAAGCCGGTATTATTTATGCGGAAGGTGCTTTACAATGGGGATCTAATAAAACACTTTTTACTTTGTTTTTTATCGCTAATGTATTGTAAGTAAACTTTACTGCAGTTTCAACATTAAGCGTTCCATTTTGAAACGAGGATCTCTTGTGAAATGTGAAATATTTGAAAATGACACGCTTAGTGTTGAAACTGCAGTAACGTTTAGTTACAATAAATTAGTGATAAAAAATAATGTAAAAAGTGATTTATTAGATCATCATGATTAATTAATTATTTCAAAGAAGGGCTTCCACTATTCAGTTTTAATTAATATATGTTATTCAAACCTCTTGAATCATTAATTTTATTACCCAAAATATTTTGTTTCTGCAGCATAATTTCAGTGAATTTGAAACTGTGCTAGTCATATTTTGATATTTAATTATCAAATGTGGCATAGTACTGCTTTTAAAAGCATTTAAATGAGATTTAAGATTATTTAAAACTTCCCGCCGGCCGCCAATATAGCTCCGCTTGCGCTTCCAACCACCAGAGGCGCTTCAGTTTTGATCCCATTTGAATGTACGGCAGTAGAACGTCTATAGGTGTGGGTTGTTTGTGCCGTTAGTCACAAACTACACACTATATAGACATTCAACGTAAATGGAAGCAAGTTGGACAGTCACGTGGTCATTACAAAGTTTTTCTTACATCCAAAAGATGTCGCGGTTGTGAAAAATTGTTGGTAATGGTGTAATTGTCATTTGTCAATAAATATCGTTTGTATGTTGTGTTTTAATAATTTTCGTCCAAAGTAACCTCGTTGTGTTTTCAAATAAACTATTTTAGTCTGTAATAAAAAGAATTTGGTACAATTATATACTTATAGTGTTTCTAATTACCTGTAACCATAAAAACTAAATATCAGTGAAATGGGTTACATAAAATGTTGTGTGTCTAATTGTGAGGACAAAGTTTCACAAAGACATCCAACTGACGAAGCTATTTATGAAGAGGACGATGAAGTTGACACGGAATTAGATCTGCTAGAAGAATACTTTTCGAGATAATGGCAAAAAACTGAAAATTTTCCCTTTAATCCCCACCTCTCCAAAAAAACCCATGGCTCAAATTGCTCGAACTTCTTATGATGTACTAAGGGCACCTCAATGAAGGTTTCCACAAAAAACCAACTTCCTCGTAATTTTTTCCAGTCAAAATAGCTTCATTTACTGCTATATATCGTTACGATTTCTTTACATAATAAAATAAAATCATAACCTTTGAACCGTCTTAAATTGAACCAGATATGTAATGCTCAATATTGTTGTTTTCGGGGTCCTCTAGCACCTTATATTTAACCATATTAGATAATCTATAAAAGAAGTTATTCGGAATAATTTTTGTAGTGATTAGTCGCTACAAAAAAAGAGGTACAAAAAATATGTATTCTCTTGTCTACATGTCGAAATGGAAATTAGTTCTCTAAGTTACCTACTTGGAATTCAAATTTAAATCGACCACTTTTTTCTTTTAATTATTTGTCGGATAGAAAACAAACAACACAGGACTAGGTATGTGTCACATGAAAGACGACGGTTCCTTCATTATAGACAATATAAACACCCAGACATTTCTATTTAAAATCATCAGGTTAATAATTTGCAACCTTCCTATACCATTAACACATCAATAAATTCAACAATCTTAATATTTTAATTTAAAACATCGTTACCTTAGATTACCTGCCAATCAAAGTTAATGACAACAAAACTGCTCGATTTGCAAAACTCATGATTTACCTGCAACAAAAAAAAAAATAAATTAGTTATATAAATCATCAAATTTGGAAATTATTTGGAAATTTTATCAACTTTATTTCTAACTTCTTACAATTTATTAATATTGTGTATTAAACCATAGGCTGAGTAAGATTTTTTTTTAACTATTTATTTAACGTCGGCCTATTTCCGCTACCAGGGCCTATCACCAACGCCAGGAGACGAGCAACCTCCAAACTGGAAATTTTGCCGAACCTCTTCTCGAAAAAAAAGTAGGGATTTCATACTTGCCTAACATCTAATAGACAATGAACTAATTGTTTTACGTCCCCGAAGGATGGAATATTCACTATCGAATCCTCGCCTTATATTGCATATCTTCTGCGTATGTGCTGATACACAAACCGCTAGAAGGTGGCAGGAGATCGCTGTGTTTCACAGGATGATCACCCATTCAAGTATTAACTACGATGAACATTGCTTAACTATATAAATACGTGTATAGTGAAGTGAAATGAAAAGAGATTTATTTTAAATTAAGTTTTACAATATGTGTCTTACAGGAATCTGGTCCGAAGCTAGTCAGACAACCACGGCGCGTAGCGCCGTGGTGAATGCAGGGTTGAACGGAGCAGGTCCGGTTCGGCTTAACAAGTAATGTTTTGGAGGAGATTAGCTCTCCTATTCGTCTTAGACGAACTTAAAAATAATAATAAGATTGAAAATTGCTGTCTACGCAGAGACCTAAAGCTAATTAAAAATAACACAACACTTGGCAAAGCACTTACAAAATTTGGGCTGCTGACTCGGCTAAATGAAAAAACCCTGTTGCCCTGGTGGTCTCCCTGCCTCCAGGAAGATATGATAAAGTAAAAGAGTATCATTTAAAATGTTATAATTTTCAAGAATTTTTCAGCCTAAAAGGAATTTGTGAACGCAACTGACTCAAGAAACCAGAAGAAACGAAAAAAGAAAAAATGGGGAAACCGGGTTACACGTGGAAAACAACAACTAAGAGGATCATGAACAAACTGAGAAGCGACCAAACATACTGGAAAAGAAAGCGAGTGGGAAAAATGAACTCCACAAAGAAATCGCAGCGATATACCCTACCAGAACCAGAAACCGAGGCATCAGAAATCTCAGAAGGAGAAGAAGAAAATTTGTAGAAACAGAAACACAAAAAGATGAGCATAAACATTAAATAACGAACACAATGCGACAACACACTGGACTTGTCATCTTGCTGTCGAGGCGACCAGACCTGCTTTATAATGCTCTGTCACCAATGGATACCCATAAAAGTTTGTAAAAGTTAAATAGTGACAACGTGTAAAAAATATAGTTAAAAAAAGTATAAGTGGATGTGTTTGCAAAATAATACATATCTCGGAACATTTTCAGTAATTGATAAGAAATATTAGATAGTGTTTAATTAGGTATACAAACCAAAACTTTACACAGTGCTTCCCCTCTAACGCAGTAAATAATGGTACATATAGTGCAGTGAAATCGTGCCAGGCGGCAAAGAGGAGAAAGAAATCAGTAATAAACCGAAGAGAGGACTGTCTATATGGAGCATTAAGCCATCAATTAGAAAAAGAAAACCGGCACACACTAACGCTATGAAAAATCAAGAAAAATGTCCATTATACTATTAGGAGACTTTAATGCACATATACTCCACAAATGGCCTAACGAAAACGGAAACGCGCTGAAAAACCTAGCACACATGTTTGACTTAAGAATAAGAAATACATGGAGCAAAAGTCAAACCTGCATTGACACCTGGAGTAATGGAAGCTCAATCACACAAATAGATCATACCCCGGTAAGCAGAGAGATAATGGCAAGGATCAAGAAGGTTAAAGCAAAAAAGGGCAGCAGAAGAAAGCGCTAACACTGAACAGCAGCAAACTAAAAATAGGGAGACCATGTTACACGTAGAAAACAACAATCGAGAGGATAAAAAAAACTAGGAAAGAAAAGCGAGGAAAAAACATGCGTCATGTGGCTCTCGCTGCTGACAACAAGCATGACCCAAATCCAACCCAGCATCGGAAACCGAGGAATCAGAAGACTCTGCAAAAGAAGATTTGAAGAAGCAGAAACACAAAAAGAGGAGCATAAACACTCCATATCAAGACACAGCACATATTTCACACGAAGATTCAGAAGAGGCAGATGCTCAGAACCAAAAACACAAAAAAGGGAGCTTAAACGCTCCCTCACAACACAATGCGGTAACGCATCTCATAAATACCTACACCTCCCATCCCATGTTCCTTTACCATGCGTCATGTGGCTCTCGCTGCTGGCAACAAGCATGACCTTAGTCCAACCCAGAGTGGACGTAGCAGGTCCAGCAGTATAACCCTGGGAGTGGCAGCAATGCCTACCGCATGCTGGTAAATCAATCAATCAAATCAAAATGACAAAACGAACAAAAAAAGATAAAACAGAAGCAAAAAACGAACAAATAGAAAAGGAAAGGGGGGATTAAAGATAAAAAGAAACATGATAGGATGATACAGAGGTAGGGGAAGATTTGGCTAAGGGAGTTGCCGGAAAATACGCGTCTATGCTTCTGTACTTTGAAACACGTTATTGTGGAAGTTTATATGTTTATCAAGGTCGTTTTTGTGCAAATCCATGCTGTGCTGTGTACCTATCATAAATTTTAAATTATATTTTCCAAAGAGATATATTACCATAGTACGTACGTCAAATCATATTTATCCCGTAACTATAAAATGATAATAAATTTTTATACACATATTACCAAGATATGTGTACTCCACTGCTATTTAAATCCAAATATAATAGGATTTGGATTATTGTGTGCATATGGTTATCTGCATTTAAATATTTAATATTTATGAAAATTTTGGAATCGATCCAAAATCGAGTCATGCATAGTGGTTGGTAACGCGTTTACGAGTTCATCTACCTGTTTGCAACACGTATTATTTTCGATCTTAGTGTTTATTTTTAAGGAGATTTTTTCAATGAAAAATAAACATAAACTGAAAACATCAACCGCAAGTATACAATACATAAATTTAATGCAACAAGTTCATTAGAATGAATGGTTTATTAACCCACAGAAATTCGAGTAAATAAATAACAAATCACATGAAACGAAATATTAAACCATTCAATTTTTACTTTAATTAGAGTAGGCTGTGGAAAAATCTAAATTTTGTTGGTATGATAAACACTAAATAACAGTTTTACTTATCATCAAGGTTATGTTGAAAAGCAAAAAGTATTAGCACGGATTCAAATTAGGTCTAAATGGTTGCTAAAGGAAAAATCTGGAGAATAAAAAAAGTGGTATTTGTATGGCCACCATTAAACCATCTTTGACAAAGATCTTTTACAAAAGATATTTTATGAGAAATGTGATAGTAATATATTTTATAATGTGATTGATGCTCAATTCCTGACATCTAGATTAGATTTCCTTCAGTTTATCTTCTGAGAATGAGGAGAAAAGTGAGTTGCTGTTAATGAAAAGAAAAATCAATATTTCAGACAGTGAAAAAGAAGCTGAACAACTTACATTAAATACAAAACGTTGCCGTAATTATAGATAACGGTAGGAATTAAATAAAATTTTCCATTAGCAAATACTAGTGGTCCTACTGCAGTTGGACCTGGTTTTTCTTTTGAGACTGTTGCAATCAAGGATGCATTATATTGCCAACGTTATCGAAATTTCATATTGCATTTGTAGCTGCTTCATGGTAATGGATTTTTTTTTATAAAAATTTTGTAAAAAATGGTTTTATTTTCATTAAAGTTCTTAAAATATACATATACACGTAGGTATCAGCACATAGATGGTTTGTGGTGCCATGTTATAAATGACATCATTACAGATGTTATATTATAACTTCTGGCTTTGATTGTAAGAATTTGCAGGCGGACAATTTTTTTTTAGAGGATGATCTTACTTTTTAAAATTATTATATCACATTATGCTTACTTGGTGACTAAGAAGGATTCCATTTAAAGTTTATACAATTTTTATTAAGTTTCAAATTAGAAAACTAGCAGCTAGACATTAGTAAAGATAAAGCATATCTAATATTATTTAATGTACTAAAAGAGCCTCCTTCATAAAACACGTCAGAAAATCTAAAATAATGGAGATTGGGCTACTAAAAAAAAATTATTATTTGTCTTTTCACTAAAATGCCAGCATAATTTTAGACCCTGATCATATCGTTCTAACGTAGATTCGGTAATAGAAGATATGAATATATCACCTGATGAAACTGGTAGACCTTTTTGCCTAGAAGCTTGTTCTATACAATACCTGCCACCAGGATAATACTCTGCCATAGTGGATGTGGTTTCCTGTCGACAGATAATAATAAATCAATTCTTGGAGAGAAATATAAAGGTTTTGATTTCAAAAGTTTTTGAATAGCGGGAACCATGGCTGTGAGTGGTACAACTACAACACCCTTAGCTCCATTTTCCACATATTTTCTTAACATAGGCAAGATCATACCAAAAGGAGGAAAGGCATATGATTAAAATTTAGCCCAATCAATAGTGAAGGTAACAATTACGAAACAGTCTGGGTCTTGCTTCCATGATGCATATTTACAGCATTTAGTATTAGCTCGAGAGGCAAACAGGTTAATGTCTGGCTGACCAAACGCTTCAACTATTTTTTCAAAGGCCTTTTGGTTTAACTGATATTCGGTTTCTGAATATACCTTTCAAGACTTCTCATCTGCCTCTACATTTTCACCTGATTTTATGTAGGAGGCAAATATCCATCGAGTCACACCACCGCCAAATACTTCTAGTTAATTCATTTTAATTCTGAAAACAGATGCCCCCCATTCTGTTTATATAGGATATGGTGTTGACAATCCGCAGTAGAATGTTCACGTTAGACAATTTTCTAGCATAGCATTTTAATACAAAAAGACTGATAGAAGTTCGAGGTAGTTGATATGGTAAGATCTTTCTGTCTCTGTCCATTGACCCGATGCTCTCTGTCCTTTACAAAAGATACCCCAACCAGTAGATGATAAGTCCGAGACAATTTCTAACTGAAGATTATCTCCGATTACAAAATTTTCTGTATGAAATATGCTACTCTGCCACCATTTAATACCTTCCGAAATAAAGTCTGGCACTTGCATTACCCTGTCATAATTGCCATTCTATTTCTTTAAGGGAAAATATTTAGCTCGTATGGAACGAGCTAAATATTTTCTTTTAGAATAAAGCCATCCATAGTTGATACCAGGGCAAACAGAGACTTTCTAATAGTACATGACTTCTGTTCTGACAGATTATGTAACATTTCAAAAACTTTACGACACGCGACGTTTATCATCAGGAAGCTTTATCATCATATATTTGGAATCAAAGACAAATTCTAAGAATTTGCAAGAAGTAGACGAAGTTAACTGGCTCTTTTTAGGGTTTAGGCTGATAGGATTAATTATAAAATCCAAGGATGTCAAAATATTGATAGTGTACTTGATATTTTGTCAGGTCAGATATTTTCAATACGCTTATGATACTTTCGTCTGTGAATTTTTTTTTCAAAACCTGACTTCAAAACTTGACTTTTTTTTGGCAATGAGAAAATATCGAGACAACTAAAATAGCTGTCTTGTGGGAAATTTTACGTTTATTACTTATATACGTTTTTTCTTTTTATTTTCTCAAGTGCTTAACTGAGAAAAATCCAACAAACGCAGCCTACATTCGAAATTTTTGCAAGAATTTTTACGGATCGCTGACGAATTTCAAATGTATATTTGGAAAGACAATTAAACAACCCTGCGAAAAAAAACACCACCAATTTTGTTGTGTGCACTGTACCTTTAGTAGAGGAATCGAGAACTTTCGGAGCATCTTATAAAAGTATTTCAGAAGTTCCTCATACTCCCAATGTTTACGTTATCGATTACGGCCTCTGCGACGTTTTTTCAAAGCAAATAAAGTGGCTTCTAGCTAAGCACATAACTCAACTTTTACGAGGCCACAACATAAATAAAAACACATTAAAAATGAGGAAAAAGCCTTAAATTTTGTATTAACGCTCAGTTTAAACGGCCAGATGTATGGAGAAGCTATAGCGACTTTTTGTAGGTTTATTACAAATGAACCACCTGAAACTGATATTTGCCATTTGATCAAATTTTCTCTACAATTTGATACAATTTTTAATTAGCCATTCGGGAGTACCGTATATTTTTATGGGGAGGCATATAAATTTAGTACAATGGTGTGGTATGATAGCTAGTAATGTTATCTTTACGAGGTAATTATACATTAATTAAACAATAAAGTGACATGTTTGATACGTGTTCTTTTTATTATTTCTGTTAACGAGCGATTTATATCTTAAATAGTCGTGTTTGCAGTTAATTAATACAATTATAAATGAGCCATCAATAACATCATGTTTAATTAAATCGTGTTATTTTATTCTTATTTAGTGATTTTTTAGAAATAATATAACAAAAGGGTAAAGCGATGATAGTCACAAAAATTACTTTTTTGAGAATAAAAAAAATAAATACAGTCTTATATTTTATCATTATTATAGTTGCAATGTATTATAAATTCGTGTTTATTTTTATCACAAATTTATTTATCTGCAATAGTATTTTATGCAACAAGTGTTGAAAATATCACACAAGTGTGACAGTTTGATGACACGAGCCGCAGGCTGAAATTACTATTGAAAAATTTACATAGGCCTCCGTCAGTTGGTCTGTACGTATGTATGGAAACACTCTGCAGGTCGCAGTTTTTAACAGATTAATTTGAATGTTTTTCATTTTTGATAATAGTATTGTATGTCAAAAAGTGCCTCTTATTATAATAATATAATAATAATAATAATAATAATAATAATAATAATAATAATAACACGTTTATTTTCCTTTAAGACAATACAGATTGTATAGGAATCGTCACAACTTGCTTAAAACTAATTAAAATATTCCCTAACAGAATACAGACATCTATTTATGAGATATTCTCTAAGGTCAAATTTAAAACGATCTAGCCGTTTAACCTCCTTTAAATAGTCTGGTAAACGATTAAAAACTTTAAGACCAATATAGTCTGGACAATCAGAGGATATTTTATACTTACAGAATGGTATATTAAAATCATTTTTGTTTCTTAGGTTAAAAGAGTGAACCTCTTCAGCAGTATTAAAACAATTTCTCTTAATAAACACGTATACACATAACTCATATATATATATATATATATATATATATATATATATATATATATATATATATACGCGTAAAATCACCAAGTGGCACCAAAACTAAATTGACGTTCTCGCACCCAATATTTTCCGCATTTAATGTGAGCAAGTGGCTCCCTATATATTCCCGATATGTATATGCGTTCTGGCACCGTATATATGGAGAAGACACTTTTTCTTTAGATACTCACTGTGTTGTTAATACATTTAGGATTGCTAACGCACTCTGTAAAAATAGGCCATTGTGTTGCTTGTCTTTTTGAAACGTATCACATACGTGCGATATCCGTGGTGTAATTGCAGAAATAGAGGAAATAAGATGAGAAATAATTCTCAGAGTGAACTAAAAATTGTTATTGATGTTGACTCATCATATTCTATATTTAGTTTCAATTGAGGTCTAGAAAATTATTTGAAAAAAAAAAAGACAAGTAGATGAGGTTGATTAAAAAAGAAACAAATTAATTATTTATTATTCAGTGGTGATAAATCACTTATGAAAACATGTAATTAGAATATCAATTTTAGTTATTGTAAAATACAGTGTGAATTTGTGTATATGACATACCAATAGTAACTGATCTTTATTATTGACAGTTCGGCTAATTTCAAAGCATGTCGTACAAAATAGTATATTACGTAATGAGTGTTGTAAGAAGCATATTACGCACGAATGGAAAAGTTACGCACGATGCCGCGTAGCGGCGAGTGCGTATTTTCATGAGTGCGTAATTGCTTTACAACTGGAATTATGTACTATACTTTACCTACGATCATATTTATTTATTTATTTAGTAAAATCCTGATTTAGTTGTCAACAATATTATTCAACAAATATTATGTCAGTTTTGACAGCGTTTGAAAATTACGTAGGCGCATTTGTAAAGTTCAACTTACATAGATGTCAGGTAGTGTGTTTTTGACTAGTTACAGTAGTGATCGTAGGTAAATAATATAATAATCGTTTCCCTCAAAAATTCTTAAAATCACAAAAATGTATATTACAAAACAATAAGCGAGTAAAATATTAATTTCATATAATAAAAATGTCAATTTATTTACAATCTTTTGATTCTAAATATTATATTATGAAATAGTGTAATAGGTAGTATGATTTAAAAATATAATTTATTACCTTATTTTGTATGAACTGTTACATACGGTAACGTTGGATCTCAACGTTAATATATTTTGTTGAATTTGTACAATTGCTTTAAGGGTGGCGGTGTGGCTTAAAAAAATGATTTCGTAATTCGACAAGTTCTCCTATGAACCGATTGAGAAAATACTTTGACAGGCTTTTAGAAAATACTTGATAGAATGATACTGGGATATTGAAGTCAACAAAAAAAATATTTTTTTTTGTTTTTCACACAAGAAAAAAATGTTTTTCTTTCTTTAGTTTTCAATAAGCTAGTACCATTCTATAAAGTTGCCTATAAAAGCCTATCAAAAAATTATTTTAATCGGTTTAGGAATGTAGGAGAAATTGTCGAATTACGTTCGCGGCTTAATTGCAATAAAAGATTAAACTGCGGTTGATTTCGATACTCTTGATTTTATTTATGCCTTTTCAGAAAATTATACATATATAATATGCTCTTAGATTTAGTTTGGGTGAATGTTATAAAGTATATAGAGCTTTAGCTCTTAAATTTGTTAACGCTGCTAAATAGGTTGTTTTCAGAGTTATCCCATTCTCTTGTCTATAAACGGGACAAGTGCCGTAATAAATAAATGTTTATATATGTTTATATATTATCTTAGTTACAGTTCAAATGGTCGGTGCATCAAAGTTTTGTCAATTTTCAGTTCATAGACTTATTTTATTAACAGGCACTCACATCAAATCATGGGCCCCGGCCCCTTTCATTATAACTGCACTACCTGTACCCAAATTTTAATTAGTTTAATATTTTTGCATTGCGTTTCCTAGTTTATTCGGACCTCTAAGTGGTCGGGCCCTGGTACCACGGTACCCCTCCCTTGTTGGGGCCCTGATTATAAAGTATAGTTTAAAGTGAGAAATAATGTAAACAACAATTTGTAGATAGGCCAGACTCCTCCTGCCTGAAAGAACATAATACAGACAGATACTACAATTTTATTACATTATCAGATGAAGCTAGTTCAGGGATGAACAATGACTATGCATTGTCATTATAATATACGTATGACAATGCGGTAATATAGGTAAAGTAATTAATTGTAGGAATACAGGAAATAGTCAAGTAAAATTCTGAAAAAGTAAGCTAAATAATTGTATGTGATATTGACACTCATTGTATATATCACGTATCAGTTGAAAAACTCTGAAAAAAAATGTTATTAACAAAGATTAGGCACTTCTCAGTAGGGAGCTATTCATAACGAAAGTAGTTACGAAAGTATAGGCAACGTTTAGATTACGTTAATTATTTTTCAAAAATGATCAATCAATTGGCCTCAAGTTTTCACCTTTTTTTATATTTTACATATTTACAATCGATTATTTTTATTTATTTGCTTTTATCATGATTAGAGAATATTATTTAGGTATTATGCAAATCACAACTTACACACTTTCTTATTTATTATGAAAATACCTACTTTCTGTATATTGTTGCCCTAATCTGGGCACGCTAATATACTAGTAATTCAATACTTCGTCAGTATTAGCTAGAAGATAGTTGTTTTGATTGGTTCTCCAATAATGAGTGTTTTAAAGTATTTACCTAGCTAGTATATTAGTCCAATCAATGAATGCCCAAAAAGGGATTGTAGAGAACATTTTGGAGGGGAGAATTTTTCTCTTCAGGGATGTGTTGGGGGTAGTCAGAAGGTAAACATACTGAAAGTCCCCACCTCTAGCCCCGCCGCTTCAGGGGGGAGGGGGGTGGAAATGTTCCTCTTTTCGATTCTTCGCTTATAACTCGGAAACGATGCGTCGTACGAAAAAAGGTAATCTATGCAAAATTAAACGTTATTAAATTTCCCACAAGAATGTTTATATTCATTTTCTTCCTATGTGTTATATTTTACGAGATATTCGCCAGCGAAAATCGATAATTAATAAAAAAAAAATCAATTGTGTACCTTGAATATTTCTATCAAAGCGGTTTACCGTGGTCTGCTAATAAATCACAGTCACAAAACAATTTTTATTTTACAACACTCGACGTATTTACTAACGTAATATTTTGTCGAAGTCTAGACATTTCCTTAAATGTACAGTGTGACTCACTTAAAATGAAGATACACTTATAACTTTTTCATTTTGCTTCCGATTTGAATCAAATTTTACTTAAGTATAGAACAAATTAGGATTTACTTATGGCCAGAAAATCATTCACCTGCTATAAAGGCAAAGCCACCTGCGATACCAAAATATGCTGAAAAAAATAAAACATTTTGAATGTTAGAAATTCTAAAAAATGCATCCAATCGGCACCACAAACGTACATACACCAAAATTTGATTTGATTATTGATGGGGGATATTTCATACATAAGGTCATTTGGCAAAGGGGGTCCTCAGCTTCCGCAATTTGTGGTGACTACGTAAAATTCATCGTTCGAAAGATTAAAAATCAATATGATTTTTAATCTTTTTCCTCATATTTTGGAACCGCAGGTAGCTTTGCTTTTATAGCAGGTGAATGATTTTCTGGTCATAAGTAGATCCTAATTTGTTCTATACTTGAGTAAAATTTGATTCAAATCGGAAACAAAATGAAAAAGTTATAAGGGTATCTTCATTTTAAGTGAGTCACACTGTATATTTAAGGAAATGTCTAGACTTCGACAAAATATTACGTTAGTAAATACGTCGAGTGTTGTAAAATAAAGATTGTTTTGTGACTGTGATTTATTAGCAGATCACGGTAAACCGCTTTGATAGAAATATTCAAGGTACACAATTGATTTTTTTTTTATTAATTATCAATTTTCGCTGGCGAATATCTCGTAAAATATAACACATAGGAAGAAAATGAATATAAACATTCTTGTGGGAAATTTAATTACGTTTAATTTTGCATAGATTACCTTTTTTCGTACGACGCATCGTCTCCGAGTTATAAGCGAAGAATCGAAAAAAGGAACCTTTCCACCCCCCTCTCCTACTGAAGCGGCGGGGCTAGGGGCGGGGACTTTTAGTATGTTTACCTTCTGACTACCCCCAACACATTCCTAAAGAGAAAAATTCTTCCCTCCAAAATGTTCTCTACAACTCTTTCATTGACTAAACTATATTAGCATATTTACATATTTGTTAACAATAACTGTTAATATGAAGGTCAAATTTTAATAAGTGTAGAAAATATGGATTTTTATTACCATGTCGATAGCGAAAAATTGCATTCATTAATACAGCGAGAAACTTTTATCTTTCTAGATAAAGGATGGGGACAAGTTTTTACCGTGAAACTTCTATGGGCGCGTTAGGCATTTTTTAGTAGGAAGTAAAGTACTATAAAATGTTTTTGGTTACTTGAAGTCACCGGCACATAATTTTTTTTTGGGTTACTTCCAATTTAGCCGAAGTTTGCAACTTTTTTATTTTTAATAGTAACTTTCTTTCGTAATCCGAAGTTCAATTTTCTTTATACTCCTTTTTTCGAATTTAAGAATGGCTGAGTAAAAATAAAATTTAACATCTCAGTAGAAAGAATACCATGGAAAAAATATATAAGCTGCTTACCATGGAGTGTACAAAAAACATAAAACCACCTTCCTTAATTCAATATGTCAATTTTAAACTTGTATAAGAATTAAAATTTTCAAAAATTATTGAAAATAAATCTTTTTAAACATTTTTTTTAATAGAAGTCCCATTTTCTTTTCTATTATTTGTTTGTAATATGTGTTTTCCATTTAATTTTATTTAAGTAACAGAGAATTATATAAAATTAATGAAAACTGAATAGTTTCTTAGAAAAAGTACCTGCAACATAAATGTTTAAAATGAATAAGATTCCAGAAAGGTTCAATGTAATGTTGAAAAGGGACAGAGAGGTAACAAACACGTGTTAATAATAAGACACAAAAGAAGATACTAGAACTTACTTTGACTGAATTTTAAAGTAAATGGACCACTGCTCATTTTAAGGAATATATGACACATTTTAAACTAATTAGTTGGCGGGAATTATGGAGAAAAGAATCATTGTGTACCGTGGACCACACGGTAGAAATAAAATTTCTAATTCAAGCACATTACGGTAAAAACATTTTGTAGCACATCAAAAAGTTGCCTCTAACCTACCCTTCATTACATAATTTTTTCACATATTTCGGTACATATTTAAATACCGGTTAACCGGTTATGTTCATTTTACTTCCACGTCCAGTGGAAGTATAGTAACAAAAAAATTAAAAAAAAATTTTATTGTCCAAATAGGCTTAAAATGTCATGAAACGTCGAGATTTTAAGTTTGAGCGAAAAAAAATTTTCTGTCTGTCGGTCTGTCTGTCTAACTTTTTTTTGTGCGCACGTTTACTCTGGAACCGTTTAAGATATTGACTTGAAATTTGGTACACATATGTACTTTAACGAGATCTAGAACTAGATTATATTTTCATCTTGTTCCGTCGAAGAGTTGGGGTGAAAATTGGGGTAAATTTGGGGTAAATGGATAAATCGAGCAGGTTAAGAGTCCACGAAATTGGTATTTAGTATATACAAGGTCTCAAAAAAAATTTGGCATTAGCCACCCCCATTACCACCCCCACCCCCTATTAAAGGGGATGAAAAAAAAATGTGATTTAGTGTATGTACAGGAACCAGAAACCTCAAAATATTTTTTTACTTCATCCATCCCCCCATTACCACCCCCCTATCACCACCCCCACCCCACTACCGATGTGGGGTATCATTTTATGGGTTTTTGGGGTAGACGATTTCAAATATTATATTATTAAAGTTCCATAAACAATTATTTTAACATACAAAGTTTTCTGTTGTGAGTGACTTGGATAGAGAATCTGGATGTGGAAGTCGTGATTCCTTGGGCAGCGGTTTTTATTTACCGATTAACCGGTTATTAAAATTTCCTGTAAATTGCATTGTGCATGTTTACAACTTTATTACTTCCTTAGTTTTCTTTTAGTAAAACCTAAGTTTATATTTTCTGCAAAAAGGTAGATATTCGGAGATTCAAATAATAGAAAAATATGGAGACTTCCCCCATTCAAAAAATGTTTTAAAATGATTTATTTTCAACAATTATTAAACAAATTAAATAGTGGAAGCCATTACATTGTGATAATTAATCATAATGAAACAGATGAAAACACCTTTCTTTGTTTTTTATCATTAATTTATAATAACCAAACGTTACTGCAGTTTCGACAAGCGTGTAATTTTCAAACAGTTGATTCACAGATACAAAAATTATTTATAATTTAATTTTGTGTTTTAATATTTAAAATTTACATATTAATTTAAAGAAAATGCAGTGATATCATTTTCCAATTTTTTTTGCGCACTCTTCATTTAGAAAATATATTTTTAAGACACTTCTTTTCAATGGTTTTTTTAAGATTTAGAATTTTTTATAAAAATTTAAAATTGGCATACTAATAAATAAAATGCAGAGGTGTTGAAAATTTTCTATGCGCTGTTCTACGAAGACTCCGTGGCCAGCTGGATTTTATTGCTTGACAATTTTTCCTATGGCTTTCTTTCTGCTGAAATAAAAATGGTTTTCACTTAAAAATGTAAAAAATTGCAACTTCCGGCTTTACTCTAGAACCTTGTGAGTCGCTTCTTATTTCACCCCAATTCGATATATACATCCTCTAGATTTTGAGATGTGTTGACATAGACTTTTATAGACATACGACTTCAAATAATCCCACAAAAAATAATTAAAAGGTGTAATAGTAGAGGTACAGAATTCGAAAAAGTCGTCTAGAAACTTGTCCCGTGGAACATTGAGACAAGTAAATATGTACTTATTGCGCTATTATTATGTAGTGTAATTTTACAAATGAAGAAAATAGGATGAGAAATAATTCTCAAAGAGTGAGCTAAATAAATTGTTATTGAGTTTAGTTTCAATTGAGGTCTAAAAAAATTATTGGAAAATAAAATCAAGATGATGCAGATTGATTAAAAAAATAACAAATTCATTATTTATTATTCAGTGGTGATGAATCATTTACGAAAACATTTTATTAAAATATCAATTTTAGTTATTGTAAAATACACTGTGCATTTGTGTATATGACATACCGAGTGATATAAAAGGTTTGTAACATTTATAATAACCCATAAGTTTTGTGTTTTTAAAAATAAAAATATACAGGGTAGTCACTCTAAACAAATTTGAAAAAATATGGTGTGGTTACCAAAAAAAATTAAAAAATGTGACGCAGGACGATAATATTTCGCATGCAGCTAACATAACTGTCAAAGAAACATTTGAAAAAACATACAAGGTGGTCACCCTAAACACAAAGAAAATATATGACGGTGAACGATAATATTTGGCATGTAGTTAACACAAGTGCCGTGGA
The DNA here is from genome assembly GCA_936432065.2 of Rutpela maculata. NCBI lineage: Eukaryota > Metazoa > Arthropoda > Insecta > Coleoptera > Cerambycidae > Rutpela > Rutpela maculata. The sequence continues at coordinate 394,725,705 of OW386285.2, forward strand.
GAAAAATATGCAAAAAAAAATAATGCGATGGAGAAAAATTACACAAATCTTAGGAAAATAACCATAGTTTTTAGTTAATAATAATATACGGGGTCGTCATCTAACAGAGAAAGTAATTAATGACTAAAGTATGCAAACTGTGCATTTTGATAAGGCTGTGTGCTAGAGAGAAAAGTTAAGGGGAAATTTTGGGTTGGACTTAGCGCTTCGAAAACTTCACGTGCTTGGCCGGTTTTGTCCTGTTTAGTCAATTCAATAAACTGAATATCTCCAACTCTCTTCCTGTTATGCAGGAGAAGTAACATAAATGTTACCTTAACAAGAATTCTTTATTGCAATATATTTGTTTCTTTTTTAAAATTTCTACAGTATTTATAGCTTTTTCTATACAAAATGTTCTTAGTGTCATAACGTCTTCGGTAAACGAAAGTAGTTCTTTTGAATGGTTTATCGATTTGTTTCTATTCAGCTCTTTGAGAGCAAGACTACCAACTAAACTTCCCAATTTCATTCATTTTTCGCAAAAGTTTTAATTCCTCCACTATACTTTTAAAGTTATCTAATGACTCGTCCTTTTTGCATATTAGATATGTAACAATGTTAATTAAATCTTTTAATGTCTTTCCCTGGGCAAAGCGTACGATGCCACCCCATATGATCCTTCATTTTCATAATAGTTGCTATGCGTTATTTACGACCTGAACAAGATAATCGATATTGATAGCGTATTTTTTAGTGCAAAGGATATAATGAATGTATAAACAAAGAATTAATAGATACGTTACGGTTACATTAATCCTTTTTCTGTATATCCCACTTTTACCCCCCCAACTTGTTATAGAGTCCAATCATAGATACTTTTTTCTTGAAACAACAGTGTTAGGTACGTTATTTTATTTTCTTTAATTGTTCGAGGTTACCTCCTGAGTATTTTGAAAAGTTGGCAGGGGCGGCGGGGGGTGTGCGTTAGCCGCAATATTTGAGCTGTAGCTCTTAAACGGTTAGTTGTACGAAAATAAGCATGTAAATCAATTTGTAGTGGGTTCTTACCATTTTTGTCATAGCAGCAACGGTTCGCGAGATATATACGTTGAACTTTGAAAAGATATAGCAGCTAACTCACACCCCCGCCACCCTCACCACTTGATAGAATACTCAGGATGTACCTATTGATTGGACTAATATTAGTTATACCATATATTATCAGATTTTAACTATTTGGGTGGATATAGTAACATTGATATTAAAAGAGTAATAAAAATTATGTGTTGCAATGATTTATGGTTTTATTAGGAAGCAGACAGATTATTCAGAGTAACCTTTACCTCAGACGACACAGAACATTTTATAGTGAAACCCACAAAAATTTGCAAACTGAATAATTTTTTTTTAATGAGTTCGTGAAAGTGTATAGAATAATATCCTGAAAAGTTTACATTTCGCTCGGATGCAGAACATAAAAAAAAAGTGAAAAAAAAAAACCATTTTTTCAAAATTTTGAAATTAAGTCAGGGTAGGAAAAAATACAGGTGGATAGACCACGTGTTTCTGAACAAAAAATGTCCTAATAAAATTTATCGCTAAAGCCACGGTATTCCTGAAAAAAAATAGTGAAGTAATTTTGTCACTCTGCGCGGCCAGTGCACGGTTAAATGTACTCTATGGAACTTCTAAAAATTCTTAGCTGTTCTATCGAGTAAAATAAAGCTTTTTTTCTCTTTCTGATTACACGTTTTAGACATTTTTATTATTGAATGGGAGGATAAATAATGAGTATAGAGTGAAAATATATAATTATGGACGCATATACAGACACCACACATAGCCGCTGAATCGCTCGCATGAATTTTCACGTGCCTTTACTGTATTGTATTTATTACAGGTACACTTATCCACATTTCAGCTATATCCAATGGATTCCTTATACATTTGTTAATGTATTGGAAAAGTTCCAGAATTTATATTCTAAACAATCAAAGATATTTTCATAGTTATAAGGATAAGGTCGTGAAAATCGCAATTTGTTATCATGATCTGATTGATCATATTTTCGAAAAAAGGCATACAAATAAACGATTTTGTGTTTAAACATTCGAAAAGTATACATTTTTTTCCGAAATAGCGATATTTTACTTTTTTCAATGGGTCAATTTCTTGACAAGTTACAGCCTCTAATATATATATATTTATCAAAAAAATCATCAAGCAAGGAAATTAAAATTATTTGAGAGTACTTTTTTTAATCCTCGTTACTACAACTTAATAAACCATAATAATCATGGAGTGTACATACTTTTTAACAGTTCTCAATGAAGAAAGATTTTTTTTGAAGGGCTTCTATTTTTTTCTATATTGTTTATTGCAAGTTTGGGCGTGAGAATATATATAAGTATATTTGTCCCATCTATCCTTTGCTTGTATTGTTTGAAACAAAAAAACATCAGAAAGCTACAATTTTCATCTTTTAAATGAGCCAACACTCATATAGATTGAACAAATTCTGATTTAGTGACATGTAATTCAGTGCGTCGGTGTCACAGTCATGCGTATTCAAGCGCGTGCACGCATGGATATCGCTCCGAGTTATAACGTTACACTTGACTATTTTTTCCGGGAAAACCGTGGCTTTAACGATAAATTTTGTTAGGACATATTCATAAATATGTGATCTATCCGTCTGTATTTTTTATTTTTTTCTAGCTTGATTTTACTTAATTACTACTGAAAATGCAGAGGAAAGATATATGTAGTACGACTTTTTCGGTTTTTAAATGGATCAACCAAACATTACATACTTTTTAATTCCAGATTTACTTGAGAAGCTTGACCATTTTTTTAAGGTGTCCAAACCAAGATTGAGTTGTTTTTGGGATGCTAGTATTTTAAATATTGTGTATAAATCGAAAGGTATCTAATCGGTTTCTTAGAAATATTTTATTTTTCTGTCCCTTATCCAAAACTGCTAAAATTTACGGGGAGACATTTTAAAAAATGTGAATTGTAATTATAAAAAAAATAAAAAAATTTGCAGGTGAACACCTTCTTACCAAATAGCGCAACATATTTATTTAAACGACTAAAGATCTAAAAAGATTTTGAAATATCAATCATTTATTATTTAAGTGCGTAGACTTGTAAGAAGGCAATTATTTTTTTTTATATATACAATTTTACAAATATTTGATGATGGTAATAAGAAAAACTCTTTTCATCTTCATTGAAACGATTTTTTTGGAATTAGTTTAGAATTTTAGAAAGTGAGACCAAAACATTGAGGACTAACTTTAGAGAAGAAGAAATATGAATTTTTTTATTTATAAGACACCAAAACACAAAAATTAACGTATCTCGGGCCCAAATTCAAGTAAATCACATTCTGTTTTTCAGATGTTGGTTTATTCATCTACATTCATAATTCTTGACTGTTTTTGATTTCATAAAAATCCAGACTTATTAAAATTTGTTTATAATTACAACTGTGAAAATTATAAGCAAAAAAAATGTTTAAATTAAAAAAAAAACATGTTCTTAATTGTGCTGCAAAATACATTAAAACAACTTATATTTAAAAAAATGCGCTTCTATGAGTCGGTGCATTTAAACATTAATCAACTGAAATTTCGAAGTCTTTTTTATTTTCAGCTGTTTAAATAAATATTTTGCATTAAAATTAGACATCAATGTTTAGCTCGATAAAAGGGAATACTCCTATTAATGATTTGTGTATTATTATTACATCATATTCTTTATATTATTCAAAAAAGTAAATTTTAAAAAATATATATTTTTTGTAAATTAACAAATTATTAGAAAGTTTATTTAGAAGTTTTATTTATTTCAAATTTTATTGGGAACAATTTGGTATTTTTATTTTTGAGATGCAATTACTAGGATCGAGAGAGAAATATTTGAATTTCTGGTAGATTTTACTAGCAACACATGTTCATGGTTAACTTTATTTTTAAGAGCATCCCTCTACTTCGATACTGTTGTAATTGTAAAATATTATCTTTGCTAACCTTTTCTGTTGACAATTGAACAGCTTAAAGCATGGCGTAGAAAATGAATTTATGGCTTTATTGGCCCTAAAATTCTCATCTTATGAACTCGTTTATGAAATGAATTTTGCTATTAAATACCTATTCACATTACTTTATTATTATACCTATTTGATTTAATCAGATAGGTATATTTTAACCAAAAAAAAAAATATAATAATCATAGTAGAAAAAAAAATCGTACAGAAATTCGTTTCATATCGAATGTATGTGTGTGTAGATCGTTTCTTGTAAACACGATAACTTCTATTAGACTTAAAATAATTATTTCTTTGGCGCGTATGTAAAATAGTGTGGTAAAATACTCCCTGTTGAAATTGGGCCATATCCGCCATACAGGGCGATAGCCAGAGGCGTATAAATGATCAGGTTTTACATAAACTGTGTTTATTATAATTGTAGAGCAAAATATTACTATACAAAAATATCAAGATATATAGGATATCAAAACTATATAATATAGTGTGTCTATAAGGTTCGAAAGTACTTTTACGTAGATTGAAGGATCTATCAATTTAACTTCAAAATGCTATTGAGGTGTTTTTAATAATGAAAGTTGCATTCGTGTGCTACCGAATGCTAATACATATTAAACATGATGACTGTAGTTAGACTGAAAATTTTTATTTCAAATTTCGAACATTTGTAAGAAATTAGAGCATATCAGTCATACAGGGCAAGCATTTCCTCAAAACAATACAAAAAAGAGACTATTAGACGAATGTGAAATTATGCATACAAATTAAAATACATTCAAATAACTTTAAAAACTTAGTTAATTATTACAGTGTAATAAAAGGTTAAATTAAGGTCGATAACGATGCCATACAACCTAATTTTATTTAAGCGCCTTTTATCTACAAAAAAACCTATGGATTTTATTTGGTGCCACAAAAAGTTTTTGATTCAATCTAAGTTCCGGACGGTATTTGAGTAAACAAAACAATGTTTAAAGTAGAGTATTTCGTCTTTTTTCTTAGCTACCTCTGGTTGTATAGGTCATATCACAATAAACAACAAACGAGAGTGTTTATTATGAAATTGCGATGAAAACCAGATGTGCCGAACCCTTCTCGTCGATTTGTCGAAAAAATTAAGACAATTAAAATCGATAGCCTTTAAACAATTGACGGTGACTTAAGTAATAATACATACATTTCAACGAAATTTTAGGAAATAACGCTTCTAGTTGAGCTAAATCATCATGGCATAATATTAAGGCGAACGCCTAAAAAAAATAGCTGTCGAAAATTGAATAGTCGATTGTAAATGCATCAAGTCGTACATCTTTTTTGTTACAATAAAGGTTTTTTCATGTACTTTTTATTAGGCTTAATAACCTACATTGTTTTTTGAAATATTTAAAGTCATTTCTTGCTTTTCTTTAAATTATCTTTTTTGAACAAATCAAAACACTATTCGAAAATTAAATTTATTATTATGCATCAAAAATATACAAAAAAAAAATTTTAAAAATCTGTTTTTTTTTCTATGCCCACTGGGAACAGAGATAAAAGATTTTGTTTGCGCGAAAATATGCATTTGTTTAAAATACAGTTTTTTCAATACCACTGAAAATTACATGAAAAAAATCTACATTCTGAAAGAAATATATGTTGTTTTTCTACGACTCGTCCACTTTAGTCTATGTAAAACGCGGAGTTTGACGCTCGGAATGCCCCCCTCATCGGGACTACTTTTACCCCATGTTTTTTGGGTCGCTGATCACGAAAATCGGGGTCCCGCGGCTCTAAAAATAGTGCGTCACCTCTAAAAATGCCAAAAACCACCCCTTTTGGGAATAATACTGTAAAATAATGTTATGAATGTGCTAATTGTAATGATATTTTGCCAGTTCAGTATGTTCATCTAAATTAAGGACAAATTTTATAGAGGGGGTGAAACTTCCCCTAAATTGACGTAAAATGGAAAAATGATTGAATTTTTTTTTATTCACTGTTTGATTTAAATTTAGATGAATGGGGATTTTATAATGAAGAAAATTTTTTTCCAACCCGTCAGGGGTGAAAACTACCCCTGTATCGCCTTTAAATTGAACTAACGCTTAGGGGTGAAAACGTTTTTTGATATTTTTTTCGACGGAAGTTTATCAGAAATTACAAGCAAACTGAAAAGTATACATATCTACTTAATGTCTAAGCGTTAGTTCAATTTAAAGGCGATACAGGGGTAGTTTTCACCCCTGATGGGTTGGAAAAAATTTTCTTCATTATACAATCCCCATTCACCTAAATTTAAATCAAAAAGTGAATAAAAAGAATTCAATCATTTTTCCAGTTTTCACCCCTGAAGGGTTGGAAAAAATTTTTCTTCATTATACAATCCCCATTTATCTAAATTTAAATCAAAAAGTGAATAAAAAAAATTCAATCATTTTTTAATTTTACGTCAATTTAGGGGTATTTTCACCCCCTCTGGTTAGCCCTCAGCATAAAATTTATCCTTACTTTAGATGAACTTACTGAACTGGCAAAATGTCATTACAGTTAGCACATTCATAACATTATTTTACAGTATTATTCCCAAAAGGGGTGGTTTTTGGCATTTTTAGGGGTAACGCACTATTTTTAGAGCCGCGGGACCGATTTTCGTGATCAGAGACCCAAAAAAGATGAAATAAAAGTAGTCCCGATGATGGGGGCATTCCGAGCGTCAAACCCCGCGTTTTACATGGACTACTTGAACAATTGACGATTTAATTTACTACTTTATTATTCTTTTGTTCATTACACAGGCACACACAAAAAAAGTCGAATGCGAGAAGGCCTATGTATTCCCATGCATTTTGACCTGCTGAATACGAATCTGATGTCCGTTTTGCCCGATTGGCTCTTGCATTTTTGCTGACCTCAAAAAACACCTTAAAAATGCCCAAAACGAGTAAATAAAAAGCTTAAATGAGCTGATCACTATATCTATACGTAATTTGGGGCGCTGAAACTGAATATGAGGTCGGAATTAGCAGATCAGTTGGTAATTTTAACATAACCTCAAAAAATGCCTAAAAATCCAAAACAAATAAATTAAAAGCTTAAACCAAGAACTTTAAAACTAACATAACCTAAGGCAAGAGCTAAGAGCTTTAAACCAAGAACTTTAAACTAAGAATTGTTAACCCAACATAACCTGAGACAAGAACTTTAAACCAAAAACTTAAACCTATTATAAATTAAGACAAGACTGTTAAGTTCCTGAGGCAAGAACTATTAAGATTTAGAGTTCTTGGTTCAGAGTTCTTTGTGTAAAGTTCCTGTCTGAGAATATGTTACATCTAGAGTTCTCGGTTTAAAGTTCTTTGTGTAAAATTCTTGCCTTGTTTTTAGTCAATTCGACGATAAAATAAAAAATATTTATCTAAAATGTTATAGTATGGAAATAGTGGATAAAGGTTTTCCATGATACCTTGCATCATATATTATAAGACAAATGGAAAGAACGTTAAAAAGTAAAATATAAAAATCCAATGATATCGAAGGAGCCTGGAATCCGCGAAGAGTGTTATTTTTTAGCAATACAAATGTTTCCGGAATTAATGCTAAAAAAGGGTTAATGGAAACCGATTGTTCCGAAAGTAAAGAAGATGACAGTGAATATGAATATTTGGTGAAATGATAAACTTAATAATGTTGTTAAAAATCTTGGTCTATCTAATGGTAGGGAAGAATATTTTGCGGCGATTATGAAAAAAGACAATTTAGTATCAAGTGATGTTCGTTCTAGCTCATACAGAAAAAGAGAAAAAGACTTTGGAAAATATTTTACACAAGGAAAAGAACACTTGATGAATATACTTAAACCTATCATATATAGATTTTAGATAAATATTTTTTATTTTATCGCTGATTTTTTTTCGATTTTTCGGACCCTCGATTTTACTACAAACAAAACAGAAGGAATTCACAGTATTTACACAGTTGTGCAAAATTTTTTGTAGCCCTATACTCATAGGAAGGCAAGTTTCTTACTTCACTAGAGCTGCGGTTGCATGATGACGCCCACAGTCCCGCTTTCTCAACCTGACCTGCCGCCGATACTGAGGTTTCCCTCTCCTGCATCGTAAACTCTGTCTCTACTTCTGCCATGAAGGCATTTTTTTACCTAGGAACTTAGTCGAAATAAATCTTTGCCCGCCGTCACCACGTGGAGGTGTCCTAGTCGCAAGAATAGAAAAAGAAACAAATGGCATATGACAAACAAACAGAATAAAGAAAACTATACATATGTTTAGAACAGCTCTAAGAAAAAAAAAGTAGAAAATCATCAAGGGAGGGTGTAGGTAAATGTTAAGTCCAAACGATATTCCTCTCTCAATAGAGCAAACTTTGAAAAATTTCACTGTTCAGTAATATTTTCCTTAGGATACTTGAAAATTTAAAAGTTACCCATCTCCGCTCACTAGGGTTGATGAGAGTTTATGCTGAAGTGATATTTCTCTATGAAGTTTGCAGATTGCGCTTTAATTCTGACTTCTGTATTGTGTTCAGCACGTTGCAAATACGTCGGAAATTATATGTTCAGATATTATGTAGAGCAAAGTCAATTTCGGGCTATGATTCAGTCATTTTTGGATACGTTTTCATCCTAAATAAGGATTTTACAAGATATTCGATCGTCGCGCATAAATTCTGACCGATTCGGTTTCAGTGCCCCAAATCACGTATAGATATAGTGATCAGTTCATGTAAGCTTTTTATTTACTTGTTTGGAATTTTTCGGGCATTTTTTAGGTGTTTTTTTGAGATTATGTTAAAATTTCTAACTGATCGGCCAACTCTGACCTCAGATTCGCTCTCGGTGCCCCATAATATGCACGGAAATGGTGGTCAGCTCATTTAAGCCTTTTATTTACTTGTTTGAGGTTTTTCGGGCATTTTTAAGGTTTTTTTGAGGTTAGGAAAATACAAGAGCCAATCGGGCAAAACGGACATCGAATTCGTGTTCAGCAGGTTAAAATTCATGGGAATACATATTACATAGGGCCTGCCTTCTCGCACTCGACTTTTTTTGTGTGTGCCGGTGTTATTTTTTGGACTTAAATTTTGACAGGATGATTTATTTAGGTTAGAAATATATTGGAGTAGGAGAGAGTAAAAATATATGCATTATTACGTAAGTTATAATCAATTGTTAAAAAATTATCTTGTTTAAATTTTTTGCAACTTAACATATTGACAAAAAAGTTCGGGCTCATCGAGTTTTCTTCGCAATTTCATAACGGACATTCTAGTTTTTATTTATTTTAGTTTATTATTCTATATAACTAGAGATGTTTAAAAACTGCGAAAAAACACGAATTTTATACACAGTATATATAAAAACACTACAAATAAAATATTTACTCATTCCGTTATAGATACTCGGTTACAGTATGCAGTTATTTTGAAAAATAAAAAAGTTAATTCGATCACATTTTCCGCTGTAAATTACACAAAGTGATAACGCTTCCATTAATATTAATTTATTATTCAGTCATATTTTCAAGACAAATATACTTTTTGCATACACCATGGGAAAAAGAAAGGTAATTCTAAAATAATATTAAATAGTAATACTAAAATATCAAGTTTTTACTATTATGAATGAAAGATATAGAGGAGTTTCAACATAAAAAATGCGAAAATTTGCCAATTCCCAATCAAAGCACGACCTCAAAAATATGTAATGTGGTGTGTGTGGGTGTGTGTGTGTGTGTGTGTGTTAATAAGAGTTAACTGTCTGTTTTTGTGTGTTTGAGAGTTACATAGCATGTGTCGAATTCAGTGGTCTCGTTGTTCGGCTATACAGGGTGTCCGGTAATACCGGTCTGGTGCCGATTCTACATGCAAAAATATGAAAGAAAATTTATATAAATATGTCAGCTAATGCTTCCTTGTGGACTCAAAGCCCTTTGAAGATTGAAGCCAAAAACTGGTATTCTGCTATTTTCATTTTTTTTTAAATTAAATAATGGCAATGAAAATTAATTAACAATGAGCTTATTGTTACTCTACTTGACTTAATTGTTACGTGAAAACTTGAAGCACATCGTGTTTTCTCATTTACACGATTTTTCTCACAAGCGGTTAGTTTTTCGATTAAAATGAAAGATGACCTTTTTTAATATTTTTAATTAGTGCTGTAGCTCAATTAGGAAGCATTTGCGGGCATTGCGGCACTTTTTTTTAAATTTTTTCGGATATAATTTGTACCAGAATTTTGTTACCGATATTTTCTAACACCCTGTATAGAATATGAAGAAAGTACAGCTAAAGATTTTTAATTATATTAAAACAATAAGTAAATAAATCAGCAAATATTAGATATAAATTAAGAGAAGTCATCACATATTTTTTACTTGCCCAGGAATTTGACCTCAATAGGCAGTTCACAGAGTTATAATACGATAAAGGGGTTTGTAGATTTCAAAACGAGAAATAATGTAAACTACGGTTACTTTGTCGACAAAGGCATTAAGAAAACGATGATTAGAGGGCATTGTCGCATGTACCATAAATGTAATGTACTGTGATTTCTTTACAATTTTTAATATTCTGTGTAATGTCTTATATAATATACCCACGGACAAAATGATCGCATCATTCAAAATTTGTCATGTTTTGAAGTTAATTTATTTCTTAACCGTTTTTCCGATTTTAATGATAGTTTTATTGTTTAAAAAAAAAGTTGCAAAGTTGTAACGAAAACGTAACTTTCTTTATACTATATATCGGATTTTCTTCCATCTATAATATGATTTAAAATTCACTAGCCGTAGAAACCCTGAGGTGCCAGAAAGTCATTTTAAATATTTTGAATCAAGCGCAAATGAATGGTGCCACTAAGTACGGTTAGACATCAGTGGTTGGCGCGCCCTCTGCAGATTATACGGTTGAACCAAAATCCAGTTTTTATAGAAAAATCGACCAAGTAGCTCCATCTTGAAATTTTGTGGGAAGGATGTTATGATGTTTAGACGTTCAAATATGCGATAAAACGTTCTGGCACCTCGATCTGGTGCCAGAACGTATATATAGGTGCCACTCCGTCCATATATATGTGAATTTGGTGCCTGAACGTTCAGTTTTAAATATATATATATATATATATATATATATATATATATATATATATATATATATATATATATATATATATATATATAAACCAAATACTGTCAGTATTTTATATTTCTTAAAATAGTCTCTGCACGAATGAGGGACTCCCTCTAAACATCTTATAATTCGTTTTTGGCCTATAAATACACTCGGTGAGAGGGTGGAATTACCCCAGAAACAAATACCATATCTCAACCTGGATCCAACTTGAGCGTGGTATAGATTTATTAGATGCTCCTTACACAGAACTGTTTTAAAATTTCTAAATAAATAAAAAATGGAATTTAATTTGGTTATCACATAGTTGCAATGCTCCTTCCAGTTTAGACATTCATCTAAATTGAAACCCAAAAAACGTACGCTATCAATTTGTTTGAGACGTGTCTCGTTAATATTTAAATTCAAATTTGCACATGGTTTCTGTCTATTATGGAACCTCATAAAATGTGTTTTTCGATGTTTAGATGTAGTGTGTTAGACGCATACCAACTGTTTAGCGATTTCAAGACATTATTACTAATCGATTCCAACGTTACATGAGATTTATCTGACAAGATAAGCGATTTATCATCTGCGTACATGATAAAAGATGCCTCAGAGGTTAAAATATCAAGTTCATTAGTATACAATAAAAACAACACAGGGCCCAAAATGGAGCCCTGTGGAACCCCGGTTTTAACTTCACAACACTCTGAATTAACTCTACTTATTGTCCCTTGCTGACAGAATGTCACACTAACATATTGGCTCCTATCATTCAAAAACGAATCCAATCGAGACCCAATCGAGAGCAACGCCCCTGATACCATAACTTGACAATATATCAATAAGTTTATTGTGGTTCACACAGTCAAATGCCCTGCTTAGGTCGCAAAAAATCCCAACAGGACATTCACCAGCCTCAATATAGTCAATAACCTTTTTATATAAAGAATGCAGCGCAGTTCCCGTTGACTTAGAGCTACGAAATCCATGTTGATTTTTGGTGAAAATTTTATATTTTTCAAGGAAATTTAACATACGATGTAAATAACAATATTCAAACACCTTCGAAAAACCTGAAGGTACTGTTACAGGTCTATAATTAGCCATGTCCTCGACATCATGTTTTTTGTGTATGGGAACTACTTTCCCCAATTTTAAACATTTTGGGAATGTTCCAGATTGAAACGATAAATTTACTAAATACGTCAAAGGTTCTACAATTGTATACAGCACTTTTTTTTATTAAAAACGTGGGAATTTGATCTGGGCCAGATGATTGTCTATTTTTTAATTTGTTACTTAGTAAATTCATTAATTCTTCAGATAGAAAAGGTTCGAGAAATAAACTGGATTGATTAAATTTAATATCTGCATGTTTATCCTTAATTATATTTTGAACAGGAATTTGCTTAATAATATCGTTAGGGGCTTTATAAAAAAATCATTGAAATTTGAGGCTACAAGGATAGGATCATTTATCACCACCCCCTCATTTTTTATACATATATTATTCACATTCTTATGTTTGTTAGACATTTCCGCTATAACGTTCCATGCAGCATTGCCAGGATTATCGGAATTATTTATTTTGTTCTGGTAGTATTCTCTTTTTGTATTTTTTATCAATGCATTATGCTTAGCTTTTGCGGCTACATAGTCTGGAGTCAAGTTAGAATAAGTATTTTTCAGGTTATGAAGGTCTCTTAGCTTAATGCTTGATACCTTAACCTCATTATTAACCCATTTTTTATCAGCATTATTAGGTTTAGAATATTATTTACGTTCGGGAAAATATGTATTAAAATGGTACATAAATATTTTATGGAAGCACTCATATGCGTCATCTATATCAGATACATTATAAATTGCAGACCAATTTTCATTTTTAGGGCAAACTTGAAATTTAAAATGGCGTTATCATTGAAACTTCTTCTAAAACTTGAAGTCGATGCATGATTAGCACATGGTTCAAAATTAGACCGAAGTAGCACAGTTCTATGGTCAGATATATTATTGTCAACTACAACTGCCAGACTTTCATCTATTATATTAGTAAAAATATGATCCATTATCGTTGAAGTGGTATTTGTAACATGGGTAGGCCACCCCACCATCGGATTAAGATTAAAGCATATTAATAAATTACATAGCCTACTAAAATCGGTAAAATTCTTACAAGAGTCTATTAAAATCACCAGTTAAAATAATGTTTACATTTAGTTTAAAACGTCAAAAATATTCTCCAGAAATATATTTAAATCTCCACTTGGAGATCTGTAACATGTTAAAACTATAAATGTCTTTGTAGGATTCCCTAAGATGCAAGACAATGCACACATTTCAATATGTTTTTCTATACAATATTGGTCAAGATCAATTTTACTTATATTTAAATTAGACTTTGAAAATATAGCCACTCCTCCTCCTTTATGGAAAGTTCTACAAAAGTAGGTACTTAATTTAAAATCACAAAAGTGAATCGAATTAATTGAGCATTCATTTGCCCAGGTTTCGGTCAAGCACAAAAAAATTAAATTTATGTAGTCCTTAATGTCAACTTCTAAAAGGTTTGTTTTTTCTGTGTTTAAACTTTGTACATTTAATAACAGAAGATCCGGGTCAAACATTATATTACTGGATTTATCTTCTTCCGTATTTGAAAAAAACCTACTTACGCAAGCTCCGGCTGGCCAAATCTTGGGATTCATGGCTTTTTCAAAGTTGTCTTCATAAATTGTGACTTTAGATATAAATCGGGATATTTAGGAGATATTGATTCACATATTACTTCAGGGAAAAAGGGTGCTAACAAATTTTTAAATTCATCGATTGTGGTTTTCAGATCCACCCTGTATACATGCAGAGTTGCATATTTTGGAACACATTTTACTGTTGCGTCTGTACTATTTCCAACAATCATTTGCCGTTTATGCCTTTTTATAATTAACCTCCTTCCATTGGTCATTGCCATTTTTAGAAGTATATTGGGATGATGAGAATTGGTTATCCTCAATTTGTGATTTATCCTTAGTCAGGTTGATAATATCTTTACATTTTCGCTCAGTTTCAAGCCTCAGTATTTCAGCTGATATGTGCTTATTATTTATTTTGGATTCCCCTTGTTTATTTGGTCTAGTAAAATTACTCACAGTCGGGTTTTTTATTTCAGTCCTCGTGTTGTTAACGACTTTATCTGGAACGTTTTTTCGACTATTTACTTTATAATCTTTTTGTTCTGTCTGATTGCCTTGATGCATTTTATTCATGAGTTCGATTTGTTTGTTTAATAATTTAATTTTATCATAAAGTTCATTAATTATAATGTCTTTTTGTCTTATAATATAGGTAAAAATTTTTAAGTCGATCTTATTATCTGTATTTTCTATTTCCTCCACAGCATCATAAAATGCGGAGTTGATGTCACAAGTGTCATTTTCAGTTTTCAGTTTCACAACAAACTATTGTATATTGGGATGATGAGAATTGGTTATCCTCAATTTGTGATTTATCCTTAGTCAGGTTGATAATATCTTTACATTTTCGCTCAGTTTCAAGCCTCAGTATTTCAGCTGATATGTGCTTATTATTTATTTTGGATTCCCCTTGTTTATTTGGTCTAGTAAAATTACTCACAGTCGGGTTTTTTATTTCAGTCCTCGTGTTGTTAACGACTTTATCTGGAACGTTTTTTCGACTATTTACTTTATAATCTTTTTGTTCTGTCTGATTGCCTTGATGCATTTTATTCATGAGTTCGATTTGTTTGTTTAATAATTTAATTTTATCATAAAGTTCATTAATTATAATGTCTTTTTGTCTTATAATATAGGTAAAAATTTTTAAGTCGATCTTATTATCTGTATTTTCTATTTCCTCCACAGCATCATAAAATGCGGAGTTGATGTCACAAGTGTCATTTTCAGTTTTCAGTTTCACAACAAACTATTGTAGTGTCATCAAAATATTTCACATTTGCACATAACTTTGCACAATTCAAATGGAAGTGATTCACACAATATTTACACTTTATTCCATTTACTACCTTTTTATTACACCGTTTACAAATAAGACCGCTAGAACTACCGCCTGTCTCGCCACGTACGTATTATGTATATAAGATATCCCAAATTTCAATCAATAATCTTCAAAACTAAAGGAGAAAAGAGGGGGTGTACCATGATTCTGTTATACCCAGTATATGGTATTTTCAATACATGGAATTTTTGAAATTTGTCTGTTATTTATTTTTGGATTAATAATTTGAACTTTTTTTTTGTATACATAAAATTTTAATTAAACGCAAGTTCCCTGCTATCAATGATTTTAATATAGGGCATTTGATACGATATTCCGGCAGCACAAAGTAACCAATTAATCCGCTAGTTCATCGTTTATTATATTTAACTGTCAGTAAGGGAGGGCTGAAGACGACAAAACTTTACAAGTTTATTTGATAAAGTAATTGGGAAACGTACATTTAAGGAAACCTCTCCTAATTCCACAACCTTTCAAACTGAAGAACTCGTTTCAAATTTGTATGTACTAATTTCATGCATCGCAGTATACCCGTGGTCTCAGTAGAATTTCTAACAACGTGAGTATGATAGTGATCCACAGAGGAATAAGTTACAACTTTTAGGCAATTCAAAGAACAAAACTGTATATAAATGGCGGAGAGTTCGTCCTAAATAGCTCATCAGATTAAGGTTTAATTAGGTCACCACTCACAAGCCCTGATAGTTTAAGTAAAGATAGAAAGTTTCAATCAAGTTTAGTTTTATCTCCTGACGATGCCAACGTGAAGGATGAAATATACGTGGGGAGCAGTGTCCAGGTTTTGATGCTTTTGAGAAGTATTTCAGTATCATAATTTCACATGACATCGTGTCAAATCGTTTCTATGAATATGGCCGCAATTTGTAACTGGTAAATACACAGAGAAAAATATTTGTAAAATTTTGACTTGACCTTATACAGTTTATGCATCAA
This sequence comes from Rutpela maculata, assembly GCA_936432065.2. Lineage (NCBI taxonomy): Eukaryota > Metazoa > Arthropoda > Insecta > Coleoptera > Cerambycidae > Rutpela > Rutpela maculata. Next base: position 394,741,852 of record OW386285.2, read on the forward strand.
CATTATTTAAAATTTTTGTATATCTTAGATATCACTGCACAAAAATAAAGTATCTTTACTTCACTTGTGGAACAAGTGTCTGAACAGATTTAAGTTAGCTTCTACAATTTGTGTGAAATTTTAAAAGATTTTGAATGTGAAATCGTATATTTTCTTTGTCAATTTTGTAAACCATTTTGCACAATATATACACTTAATTCAAAAAAGTAATACATTTAACTAGAGTTAATTTTCCAGAATTTAAAATCTCCATATTGTACACTTTGCTCTGTTTATACTCCTGTTATATTTTTTGTTACTCTATGATTCATGAAATGTAAATATCAAATTAACAATTTTTATCGTAAATCCTCTCTATACACGTACTGCTCTTTGGCAGTGTAGCCGCTCCGGAGTATATCAAAGAATCACAAGAGACACTTACAAAGTATCTGCATTGAATGTCGGAGAAGGATTTAAATTAAACTAGAACGCCCTGCATTGGCAAGTATGATCAGTCATCCAGAAACTGGTTTCGGGCTTCTTGGCTCTCGTCAGCGTGATGTAGAAATACATATAGTGATCGCACTGTTGCATGAGGTGTTCACCTTAGGGTGCTTTCTTGGTTGTATTAATTCAGACGGCTTACTCTTTGGATTGTTTGCTATTTCTTATTGGTTGATTTGAGCCAGTCTCCATGTGTTACTCAGTTGATACTCATCCTCTCTGTTGAAGTTGTCCTTGTTTTTCCAGCGATTCTCTAATTATTCTTGGATAATAGAGCATATTTCTTCTTTCTATTTTTTCGACTACGAGAACTGGGGTGGGTTTTTGGGATAAAAGGATATTAGGCTGGTGAGGAATAGGTACGTTAGGATTGGGCGTAGGAAGGAGTTGTAAATGATGGTTGTGGTGCGGGGGGATTTCTCAGTAATGGGAATAAAGCTGTTGTTCTTTTTCTAAATTTACCAATTACATTATCAAGATGTTTCTTGAAAGTGAGTTTTCTATCTAGGTATGTGCCTAACTGCCCAGGTAATCAATATTCTCAGACCACTTAATGGCTTGATTTTGGATATTAATTTTTTATGCCTGGTTATTTAAACCTTTTGGTGAAGTATCCAGAATGAGTCTTCCGAAGGTTGTCAGACAAGCCCCAGCTCAGGTAGAATCCTACCATTTTGTTGGTATGGTAATTATATTACTAACATTGTACAGCGAAAATAAACAAGTTGGTACTTTAGGTTTCGAACGTTCACATGAACGAATTCATATGAAAAGGAAAAATTAATAAAAACTACAAATCGACTTAGGCCTACCATGTTTCTAGTAATATTTGCTGGGAGCGACATTATCGTTGCCAGTAAATATTATCAGAAAAATTGCGTTAACGTTCGAAACGTCAGGTACATAGCAAACGTTAATAAAATAACAATTTTTATGTTACACAACTTGTGCTAACTCTTTATACAGTTGCTGTAAACTAATTGTAAACAGAATTAAAACAAAATATGAAGTTTGAGGGCACGTTTACCAATTTTTTTTTGAGTAGAAGTACATAAATCTGACTGAATTTTCCCCAATTTATTATAAAACATTTCCAACAAAGTCACTGTAACTAAATCTTTATATTGGGCAAATATAATGCACAAGAATCATAATATAAAATTATGTTAAATGTATCACATCAGAAAAACTTTATCTCAGATTAAAAGTAAACGTTCCGCTTAATTCGGAAATGGGGCAGAAAAATATTAATTTAAACGCACCCTAATTTTAAATAGAAAAAAACTCGGTCCTGGGAGACGAAAGCTTCAACACACAATAAAGTGAAATCTGCAACAACCTCGAAAGAAGACAATAATTAATAAAAAATGAGGTAAAGCAGCAAAGAAAGAGGAATCAAGCTGTAGGCAACTGCCTGGATCGGACCCTATTTTCATTCCGTCACACTCTAACACTCAGCAGATGTTCCGGTTCGTTGCCGCTGCATCTCTTGCTCTTACTTCTCATACAAAGTATTAGCCCCGGTGGAATATCTTTACAAACAGCATTTAGTATATTTAAAATAATTGTCTTTCAAGAGAATATTATGAAATGTTAATTTCGGTCTAAATATATCTTTATCCATGTAAGCCTCTAAACATTTAGGTGAGATTATTTTGATGTTAATAATTCAAACTGAATATTAATTAAATTGATCCACAACCGTTTTATAATATACCAATTATACTTATGTTTATTCAATCATAATTATACACATTATTCACTACTACTAGTGATTAATAAATAATCACTATCTAGTAGTGACTAATGATTAATCACTGGCAGGTACTTTTTCAATTTGAGTGCAATCTTGCAACTTCTTAGTAGAATTCATGTCAGTTTCTGAAACGTTAAATGGAATTATTCGTTAACTGTCATAGCCACGATTGTGTGAACAATTTTTATGATATTCATGAATAGATAACTTTATTTAAAGTTTCAGAAACAGACCCTGATTGATCATACAATTTCGCTTTTAAATTTTAGTGAGTGGGTCATTATGTGCCAAATTAAATACAAACGTCAACGTTATTATAAACACACACTACATAAAGTCAACATTTTAAATTTGAGCAAAAAAAAATTGTCTGTCTGTCGAACTGGTCTGTCTGTAACTTTTTTTATGCGCACGATTACTCTGAAACCGTTTATGGCATTGACTTGAAATTTGGTACATCTATGTATTATAATGAGATCTGGGGCTAGATTATATTTTGGTCTTATTCCGTTGAGGGGTTGAGGGGTCGGGGGGGGGGGGGTGTAAATACGTAAAGCAAGCAATAAGAGTTCGTAAAATTGGGATTTAATGTATGTACAAGAACCAAAAACCTCAAAATTTTGTTTAACATGAGCCACCCCCCATTACCATCCTATTATTAAAGGGAGTAAAAATAAATTAAATTGTGTTTTAATTTGTGTACAAAAACCTTTGTCTTCAAAATTTGTTTTGACATCAGCCACCCCCGCTGCCACCCCCACCGGAAATTTGGATGTGGAATCATATCCCGATGATGTCATATTAGTATATTATACCGTATTCTTGTTTTTTCTATTTACGAACCGATGTTCACCCTATTGTTCAAAAACAATATAGCTCTACACTAACTTAACTGAAATTAAAATACTTTTCAAATATATTGGACAAAGCAGTAAACTGTTGATTAGAAACACAGTCTAATATGGACATCACGTGGTACAATTAAATGCGGAGTGCCCCAGGGATCAATTTTGGGGCCTCTTCTCTTTTTGTTATATATCAACAACCTTGAGTTTAATTTTCCTGAAGCCACTCTCGTTTTCTTTGCTAATGACAATAGTATTTTACTTAGCCATTCCAAATATACTCTATTTGGTAAAGACAGCAAATAATAAAAGCTCAATATAGAGGCACATTCTTTAAAAATGTAGGCAGGGCGCTATAAGAAATTGCTCATTGCACACTTTTTTTAGTTAAAACGTCAGATATATACTAAGAAGGGGTTATTAGTTACAGATATTAAGTATTATTTTGTTTGTTAAAAGTGCACATTACAGTACATTTACAATAAAATTGGTAGTGTCCTATCTGAAATTCAAGGGTAATGCAATCTTTGAATACCAGATAGGACTCTTCTAATAAGGAGGGCAGAATAGGATACCCGGCATACTTATTGCAATGTAGGAGAAGTTATTGATTGTTAATTAATGTATATACTGTTTACTATATGAAAGTGTTACAAATTGCAATATATTCAGAAAAAAAGATTAATAAGTACAGTACATTTTGCCGAAACGTCTCAAAATCGAGTTTTAATTTTTTATGCTATGAAACCTGAAAAACCTGCGAGGACGTTGTTTCTATAAAAATATAGAGATTGTTACTTGATAAAATCACCAAGAAAATTGAATTTTGAAATTTCAAAAATTTTTGGTAACCCGATTTTGAATCTACCTTAAGTTTCGAATGTTCACTTGAACGAATTTCATATGAAAATTTCCAATTAATCGGCTTAGGCATACAATTTTTCTTGTAATTTTTGCTGGCAACGATAGTATTGTTTCAGCAAATATTATCAGAAAAATAGTACGCCTAAGTCAATTTGTAGTTTTGATTAATTTTTCCTTTTCATATGGAATTCGTTCAAGTGAACGTTCGAAACTTCAGGAACATGATTTTGAAGCCAAAAAATCTGAAAAAAAAATCCTAACGTGCAGCCTTAAAACTGTACTTGCTCTAAGTTTTCAAAATTTCCAGTGCAAGAGGAGAAGCGAAATTAAATAAAAACTGAAATCACATTTCCTTCTATAACTAACCAAGAGGAGTTAAAACTCAGGAAAAACTGTTTATTTATAGAGAGCTAACAGACCATCTAGACAAGGCCCAACAGGGAATTTGCATTTATGTCACAACTATTACCTCTGTAATTGTATCTTGGAAAATAAAACTCTATCTATCTATCCCAGTATGAGCAATTTGCCGGGTCTCTAAATTAGTCATTAAATACTATCTGAAAATTTCTATATTTCTTTTCTATATTATATGTATAATTTGAACTGCCCTTGCTTTTATCCCTTGAAAATTAGATATCGTTGTTGCCAATCTTAGTCCATTCATAAAGTATCTCAATATTGCAAGTACTTTTAAAACTTTCTTACCAAAGACAGGCCCTTGTTTCGTATCTCCAGCGCCCTTCAAAAAGGACCTGCTTGAGAGTACGTTTGAAGAGGCCCTAAATTACAGCCTGTGTCCTCCTGTCGCACTAAACAAAAGACGTCCGCCTACAACTCTGAACTCTTAGCTTAGTTTTAGTGGTATAATAGGTCGAGTATATTTTTTTTGTTTATCGACGAATTCAGTGAAGAAAAAATATATACAAAACTTACCATCGTGTCAATGTTCATTTATTGAAACGTAGGTAAGGAATGAAACCAGCAATAGCCTCCAACGTACTTTTAAAATAGGGACATCGTAAAACCGAAATCTGATTCGCAGCACCCTGAATTGGCGTCTAGAAGTTGACTTTTTCTTTTTAAATATGTTTTAATTTTTAAAAATATATATAATAATTTTTTGATTCCAGTGGGATAGGTCGGAGTGATCGGTTGTGCGTCTGAAACTCTCCCACTTAAAAACGTTAAAAACCCGGTAAAACTGTGTTAAATTTGACAAAGCTTAGGTGAATTATAGCTTAAGAAATCCGGATTAAATTGATGAGTTATAACAAAAGAACAAAGTTGAAATATAATTAATATTTTGAAATAACTAATACAAAGTTTAGTGGCAATTAGTGTGCATAAAGAAATGAGCTTAAAGAAACGAATATATAAACACGACCCCAATTCAGGCGTGTAAGAGATAAGTATATCTTAGTTTTTTTGTGTCTTAATGACTACAAGTGTCTGCCCATAAAACCATTGAAATGTTTAGGTCCAGACCCTTGAAGAATCGACATCTGTTGAAAAATGTATGAGAGCAGTAAAAATATGGCCAAATAAATTGTTTTCAATCATTATAAAAATATTCAAATGATTTAATTTAAATTATATCCGAAATAATCAATAACGTATCGTAAAATATGGTCATATATTTCTTTCTCTCAAATAATTCTTTTTTCATAGTTATAAAAAAATACTCAAACGAATTTAAAAGTAATGAATTTGATTATTGCGGGTTTAGTTTATATTAAAGTAGGGACAGAACAGTTTCTTACGTAAATTTTCAAGTGAGGTTTTTATAATTATTAAAAGTACTCAAACGAATTTAATTTGGATAAAACCCGAAATAATCAATGAGACATTATTGATATACGGCGTCAAAATTGAATTCTCAGATTCTCACAGCACTTCAACGGAGGTATGCGTGGTGCAGGCTTCTTTCAGAAAAATGGTATTTTCTAAGAAAACATACACATACGCCGATGATCTCCTAATCACCGCAGGATCAGGTGCGTAAGCAGGGGGGCAAGGGGGGCAACTACCCCCCAGGCCCGGCGTGGTTTAAGAAGTTTGGGATAGTGACAATTATTTCATATCTGTTTTTGCATACCAAATATTAGTTTAACTTTGTTTTTAAACATATGCCAAAAAAAGCGAGGTTTTTAAGTTCCACTGTGCTGTGTTATGTGTTTATTTGGTCCCCCCTCAGAACACATTCCTGCTTGCGCGCCTGCGCAGGACACATCTGGACTGAAAACAAACTTCAAGAAAAGCCTAATAATAGAGTGAGAGCCATCAAGAAAAGAGAGTTGGACCAGCGGAGTGGAACATAAAATACGGAGTCAAAATTGAATTCTCAGATTCTCAAAGCACTTCAACGGAGTGGTGCGGCTTCTTTCAGAAAAATGGTATTTTCTAAGAAAACATACACATACGCCGATGATCTTCTAATTGCTGTAGGTGCGTACGCAGGAGGGCAAGGGGGCAACTACCCCCCAGGCGTGGCGCGTGGTTTAAGAAGTTTGGGATAGTGATAATTATTTCATATCTGTTTTTGCATACCAAATATTAGTTTAACTTAGCTTTTAAACATATGCCAAAAAAAGTGAGGATTTAAGTTCCACTGTGCTGTGGTATGTGTTTATTTGGTTCCCCGTGGTTGCTCTCCACCCAGGCGCGGCGCGGTATAGTGGTAATTATATCATATGTGTTTTTACATACCAAATATTACTTTAAATTCGTTTTTACGCATATGCCAAAAAGAAAAGTGAGGTTTTAAGTTCCACTGTGCTGTGTTATGTGTTTATTTGGTTCCCCCCTGGTTGCCACCCCCCCCCCCCGGACACATTCCTGCGTACGCGCCTGCGCAGGACACATCTGGACTGGAAACAAACTTCAAGAAAAGCCTAATAATGGAGTGAGAGCCGTTAACAAAAGAGAGTTGGACCAGCGGAGTGGAACACAAAATAGATGAATACTCCCTAAGAACAATGAACAAATTGAAGGACCAGAATCAGAAGATTCAGAAGAAGAAGATTTATAGAAGCAGAAAAACAAAAATAGGAGCACAAACAGCAGCGACACAATGTGGCAACATATATCACAAGAAGACCCAGAAGAGGCAGAAGTCCAGAACAAAAAAAAAAAGTGAGCTTAAACGCTCCCTCACGACACAACCCAGCGTGGACATAGCAGGCCCAGCTGTATAATCCTTGGGAGAGGCAGAAATGCCTACCGCACGCTGGTAAATCAATCAACCAATCAACACAATGCGACAACACATTGGACTTGCCATCTTGCTGTCGAGGCGACCAGACCTGTTTTATAATGCTCTGTCACCAATGGATACCCATAAAAGTTTATAAAAGGTAAATAGTGACAACGTGTAAAAAATATAGTTAAAAAAAGAAGTGGATGTGTTTGTAAAATAATACATATATGGGAACATTTTCAGTAACTGATAAGAAATATTAGATAGTGTTTAATTAGGTATACAAACCAAAACTTTACACAGTGCTTCCCCTCTAACACAGAAAATAATGGTATATATAGTGCAGTGAAATCGTGCCAGGTGACAAAGAGGAGAAAGAAATCAGTAATAACCGAAGAGAGGACTGTCTATATGGAGCACTAAGCCATCAATTAGAAAAAGAAAACCGGCACACACTAACGCTATGAAAAATCAAGAAAAATGTGCATTATACTATTAGGTGACTTCAATGCACATATACTCCACACATGGCCTAACGAAAATGGAAACGCGCTGAAAAACCTAGCACACATGTTTGAACTTAACAATAAGAAATACATGGAGCAAAAGTCAAACCTGCATTGACACCTGGAGTAATGGAAGCTCAATCACACAAATAGACCATACCCTGATAAGCAGAGAGATGAGGGTAAGGATCAAGAAGGTTAAAGCAAAGGACAGCAGAAGAAAGTGCTAACATTGAACAGCAGCAAACTAAAAATAGGGAGACCATGTACACGTGGAAAATAACAATCGAGAGGATAAAAAAAAAACTAGGAAAGAAAAGCGAGGAGAAAACATGCGTCATGTGGCTCTCGCTGCTGACAACAAGTATGACCCAAATCCAACCCAGCATCGGAAACCGAGGATTCAGAAGACTCACAAAAGAAGATTTGAAGAAGCAAAAACACAAAAAGAGGAGCATAAACACTCCATATCAAGACACAGCACATATTTCACACGAAGATTCAGAAGAGGCAGATGCCCAGAACCAAAAACACAAAAAAGGGAGCTTAAACGCTCCCTCACGACACAATGCGGTAACGCATCTCATAAATACCTACACCTCCCATCCCAAGTTCCTTTACCATGCGCCATGTGACTCTCGCTGCTGGCAACAAGCATGACCTTAGTCCAACCCAGCGTGGACGTAGCAGGCCCAGCTGTATAACCCTGGGAGTGGCAGCAATGCCTACCGCACGCTGGTAAATCAATCAATCAATCAAAAAATATATATAATAATTTTTAATAAACATTACTTTGGTCTGTCCGTCCACTAGATGCATTTTGAACATTTGCTATCTTTTAATTAATCTATGAAGTTGGATAATCTATTGAGTTAGAATTGTGGCTACCATTATTCGTCAACTGTTAAATGTATAATGCAATGATTATACGATAGTCGTGGATAATAGTATATTATTCAACGAGTATATAATGATTGCTATTATTCACGAGAAGTCTAAGACACGAGCCGCAGGCGAGTGTCGTAAACCACCAGAGTGAATAGTAGCCAGTATATGCGAGTAGAATACTATACTTTGTCCACGACTATTAAATATCTAAATTGCTTACTCAAGAAATTAATTAATTCATTCATTATATTATTTTTTTGAGTAATATGTAAAATTATAGTCAATAGTCACGGCATAGTAGCTCAGTCGGTTAAGGCGTATTGAGTGGTGAATATGCTGACCGATTGTCTATCGCGTCCTGAGTTCGAGCCCCAGCCCCGGTATTGTCAACACCGATGGGTATGGATGTATGTCTGCATTTTTTCAATTGTATAACCCCCGTCCGCACACTTTGCTTTGGTTTTTGGTTCTTGTACACACATTAAATCCCAATTTTACGAACTCTTATTGCTTGCTTTACGTATTTACCCCCGAACCCTTCAACAGAATAAGACCAAAATATAATCTAGCTCCAGATCTCACTATAATACATAGGTATACCAAATTTCAAGTCAATACCATAAACGGTTTCAGAGTAATCGTGCGTATAAAAAAAGTTACAGACAGACCAGTCCGACAGACAGAATTTTTTTTGCTCAAATTTAAAATATCGACTTTTCATGACATTCTAAGCCCATTTCTCCACGAAGTGGAGAAGTAAAATTAACTTATTTTAAAAAAAACTGCGAAAACTATTCTACACAATGTTACATGTATATAAGATAATGCACGTGAACAATTATGTAAAAATTTGAATAAGCCGATGAAGGTTATACAATGTGTCCACGGCAAAGCAGTATTAAGGTGTAAATGACAATTTTTTTTGGATTACAAACACAATTTTTTGTATTCTGCTTTTGCTTCACCCAAAAACTATTTTTAGTATCTTAGACTTTAAAAAATTTATAGAGGGCGCTGGTAACAGCTTAAAAATAAAAATCGCATCAGGTAAAGTGCCTTTTCTGTGCGAAATATTGAAAAATGTTAATAGAAAAACTTGCTCAGAATTAAAAAATATGACGTACCAAATTACAGAACTAAAAACATTTTTTTTATTTACAAAATTTTATTTTTTTTTAAATATTATAAATGTAATGATAATTTAAATTCATTTATTCTACCCAAGTTCCTCCATTTTCAGCACATATCTCAACTCTGTTCTTAAATTCTTTGTAGCTATTTTGAAGCTATTTTCCAGGCTATAATACCGCTTTGCCGTGGACACAGATAATATTTAAACCTAGTTTAGTTATATAGTTGATAAACTCTTTATAATCAACTACGTATTGTTTTATATTCTTAGCGAATGAGAAACGGTCCTGTACTTTTCAATATATTTTTTGTCTTATTTTGCTAGAAATCCTCGTGCCCGCTTAATACGTCTAGAAGAGCAACCTCCATAACTCAAATTTATGACTAAATAATCCGGCGCACTTAAAACACCTAGCTAATTGAATGGCTATTGAAAAAGGCCTGTAACTTTAGTCTCTGGTCAAGCTCAAGGGATACCCACCGCCGCGCCGCGCCAAGCCATGTCCATGTTTCTTATTTGACGCAATCACGCCAACTTTTATTTATAGTCTCGAGCCGACAAACAAGTTTAAATTTACCGATTTGTTCAATGAGCTCTAATTGCTCCTCTAAGATCTATTATGGCCTGCACTGCAAATGGGGTGATTTAGAGTAAGTCAAGGTTTTCGTGGTCTTTTTCTAATGAGAAATTGGAACAAATACAGAGAGCTGTTCAAGAATATTGAAAGCAATGAACAACCCAATCAATGATATAAAGTTACCGTATGTTAGTTATGTTTTGTCCTAAATTTAAACTAGTAGTTACTTGAATACTATAGAACTGTGATAGTACGGAACCTGTTTAATGATGTGTCCGTTAAACAGAAGAACAGCGAATCGCAAAGCCAACTAAATTGATGACAAAGTACTAAAAGACAAAAAACAGTTTTCAGTTGAGTTGTTGACCAGTTTGTTGTCTGTTCCAACTTCTTGGAAATATTGACTAACCACTGGAGCTACCAAATTCTGATTGATTGATTGATTTACCAGCGTGCGGTAAGCATTGTTGTCACTCCCAGGGTTATACAGTTGGGCCTGCTACGTCCACGCGGGTTGGACTAAGGTCATGCTTGTTGCCAGCAGCGAGAGCCTGATGGCGCATGGTACGGGAATGTGGGATGGCAGGTCTAGGTATTTGTGAGATGCGCCACCGCATTATGTCGTGAGGGAGCGTTTAAATTCCTTTTTTGTGCTTTTGAACTTCTGTCTTCTTGTGGAATATGTTGCAGCGTTGTGTCGTAATATGGAGTGTTTATGCTCCTCTTTTTGTGTTTCTGCTTCTTCAAATCTTCTTCTTCTGAGTCTTCTGATTCCTCGGTTTCCGATTGTGGCGATATATCGTTGCAATTTCTTTGTGGTGTTCATTTTCTGATCCTGATGCTCGCAGGTGTTGTTCTCCGCTGTAGCATTTAGGTTTTTTAGTTTGTTGTTCGGTGTTAGCGCTTTCTTCAGTAGATGTGTTGGGTCCCTTCCTTGGGTATGTCCCCAGTACTTCATTGCGTACATTTCTATCCTTTTTTTAATTGTGTTTCCTCCTAATAGTGTTGATGATTTATGTCGCTGTTTTCGTCTTGTTGTTTTTGCGAGTAGTTGGACGATGTCCTTTTCTGCTCTTCTCAAAAACTTCTTCTGTTGGTCTTTGTTGTTTGTGTTTCCTCCTAATAGTGTTGATGTTTTATGTCGCTGTTTTCGTCTTGTTGTGTTTGCGAGTAGTTGGACGATCTCCCTTTCTGCTCTCCTCAAAAATTTCTTCTGTTGGCCTTTGTTGTTGCCGCGTTTTTTGACTCCATATGTCATCGTTGGCCGTTTGACGGCTATGTACATACATTTGGTAAGGTCCCATAATAGTTTATTTTTCTCAGTGAACGGTTGCCCTTGTGACGCTGTATGCCGTTTTGATTCTCTCCTTTATCGTTTCTTTCCGTTCCAGTTGATTCGTCATATCTGTTCCTAGGTACTTCAATTTGTTCGTTGTTCTTAGGAAGTATTCATCTATTTTGTGTTTCTTTCCGCTCTCTTTTGTCTAGCTCCATTACTAGGGTTTTCTTGAAGTTTGTTTTCAGTTCAGATGTGTCCTGCGGTGATTAGGAGATCATCGGCGTATGTGGGTGTTCTTTTAGAAAATGTCATTTTTCTGAAAGAAGCCTGCACCACGCATACCTCCGTCGAAGTGCTGTGAGCATTCAGTTTTGACGCAGTATATCAACATTGCTTCATTGATTATTTCAGGATTAATAACGAGAAAGTATTTTTCATATTATATTTCCCTTTTACTATGACGGAATGTTGCCAATAATGCATTAGCAGGGCATAGATCTACGAGCGTCAAGGTTATGGATGCTTTACAGAGCCAATCAAGCGCTGTACATATTACAGAGTTGGAAACCAGTTACAGTGGTGTTTATACCTAAGGGGGAGCTAAGGCAGGGCGAGACTCACATACTCAAGTAAAGTCTCTATAAGATCTATAAGTCTTATATTGTTTAAACTGAAAATGACGGAAAAAAATACTTAACAGACATATTAGGAGTAACGTTATTGTTAAAAGTTCACTACATCAAGGTCCATTTGCATAAAGAGCAGGCGTGGCTACAAAAACGACACAATCTAATCTAGAAGGTGGAAAAAAGGTTGGAACACAGGAAGGTGGCATTGGGTGCCTTCCTCAATATATAGGGGGCATATGACAATACCTTCAACTCCATCATCAGAACTGCAAGATAGTGTAGGATCGAGAACACCTGTAGTAGGTGGATTAATGACATGCTCAAAGGCAGGGTGGCATTTAACACCATGATGGGTGAAACTTTAAATGGGTCAGTTGCAGGGGGCTGCCGGCAGGGTAGTGTCCTATCCCTCTGCTATGGAACCTGGTAGTTGAAGGACTATCAAACAACTTACAAATCAAGGATTTGAATCCCAAAGATATGCTGACAATGTCGTCATCGTGAAAGTTCATGAACGTAGTCGGGAATCGTTTACAAAAGGCCTTGAATACGGTTAAAACAAGTAGACCGACGAGGAAGGGCTGAAGGTAGGCACAACAAAAACTAACATCGTTCCATTTACTAGAAGGAGAAACTTGAAGGGACTGTGGCCTCTAGTTCTTCAAGGTAGGGACGGATTAAGGACTGGCTCGCCCCTAGACTAATCATGTATTTGCGCCTTCTCTTTTTATAATGGAAAAAAAATTGATGAGTGGGGGGGCAGGGCAAAAATCTGAAAAAACATATTTTGTCCAGATTCAAAATTGACGAGCGGGGAGGGAATAAATATAAAAAAAAATTGTCCCGGTTTAAAAATTGATGAGCGAGGGGGGAGAAATCTGAAAAATATATTTGTTGTCCAGATTCAAAATTGACGAGTGAGAGGGGGAAATATGACAAAAAAATGTTTTGTCCCGATTTGAAAATTGATGAGCAGGGGGGAGAAATCTAAAAAAAAATTAACCAAAATTGATGAGCAGGGATATGGAAATGGAAAAAAAATTGGGGACAAAATAATTTTTTTTTAATTGGAGCCCGCGCGCCCCTTCACGCATTGTCGCCCCTAGGCTATAGCCTATTTAGCCTTTAGCACACAACTACAGATATCGGGAGAGATAAAATACCTTGACGTTAACACAGACTCCAAACTTACGTGGTACCAACATCTAGACAGGATTATACCTAAATCGGTATATGCAGACGATCATGCGACGAAACATGGATGTTTAAACCTGGTATGTGGCACTGGCTCTATACTACGATAATAAGACTCACCATCACATACCCTGCCTTAACTTGGTTGTCTAAGGTAACCAAAATAACATCAATCGACAAGCGAAGCCGGATACAGAGATTGGCTTGTTTGAGAATCGAGGGTGCTATAAAAAGGACCCTCACGCAGTCGTGGAGACTCTACTAAACCTTTTCCGACTCAGCATTGTAATCCAGGGGGAGGTCAGAATGAGGACGTACAGGATACAAAACTCAAACAACCCGGTTCTACACGGAGCAGGATAGGGACACATGAGGATAGTTAAAAAGGTAGATCCTCTACTGCCCAAATCGGAGTACATGTCAGTAAAAAGCACGATTAACAAGTTTTTCGATATCACCTTCGGAAATAGGAAGAATTGATCAACAGGAGCTCCTGACAATACTACGAAAAGGTCTAACCTGGTACACAGACGGGGATTGGAGCAGGAATGAGTAGAGGCCAGTATAAGCATATCTCTTGGGCACCACCCAACTGTACTCCAGACAGAAACTCCACTTAAATGTGTACACGAGAGTGCTAATCGACGATACCTAACCAGTAGATCTAAATTGTAACATTGTCAGGTGGCACTAAGTGCCTTAGCATATGGGACTATTACGAGGAGCTTAAAATTCTGAGAGAGCGCAACAGAGTTAAACTACTCTGGGTGCCGGTATTACAATATTGACGGTAACGAAAACGCTGATAAACTTACTAGACAAGGAGCAGCAGAGATATTCTATCGCCCAGAAGCTCAGGGGGTTATCAAAAACTGGGTCAAGAACAAACACAAAAAACACTGGAGGAACTGCTCACTCAAAACAGGATGCAGTAGAAAATTAGAATAGGACTGCCGACAGGACACTTTCCTGCCAAGAAGCATCTGCAAAAACTTCAAGGGGCGAGCGTAGAGGCGACTGCAATGTGAATATCAGACGATATTCCGTTGAAGCAACATCGAGCGCGGTTAGTACTTGGATGGGTACCCATCTTGGGAAATACAGCGTTCTCGTCCCACCTTCTAGAGGCTTGTATATCAGTGTATACTCGGAAGTTACGTAATTTCAGACGAGGATTACGTAGTGGATATACCATCCTTTGGAGGGGATGTAAAGCAGGCGGTCCCTTGTCTATTAAATGTTAGGCAAGTAAAAGATCCCTACTCTTCTTAAGGGAAGAGGTTCGGCAAAATTTCCAGGTTGGGGGTAGCTCGTCTCCTGGCGTCGGTGATAGGCCCTGGTAGCGGAAATAGGCCTACGTTAAATAGTTAAAAAAAAAAAAAACTTCAACGGCAGACTAAGCGGATCGAAACCAGAAACAGTGGATCATACTATATTCAAATGCACTGGCCTTCAGAAGATTTAATATTTACGGGTAAACACAGACAGACCCGGAGACAACCAATACTCACCCAGTCTGAGACCTGCATCACCTGATCAGTGGCATTAAATTGGACAGAGTGAGTCAGGACAGGGAAAGTAGTAGTAGGATAAGCCCGGGAGTGAGCCCAGGAGGCTGCAGTGCCCTCGGAGTTCTTTAACAGGAGAGCCCTGAGCAAAAAATAAATAGCTCTGTGCAATAACATTTTAAGTAATATGTGGTGTCCTATAATGCAATAATTCACCCATGTCACTTGTCAAGGGCCTTTCTACAATTTAGACAGCGTAACGTTTTAAGGGTTTATTTTTGAAACATGAAACGAAATAATCTTAAACTATAGCGAGGTTTTGGTTCTCTTCCAGACTGATTTGGGACTGCCACGAAGAGCTCAAAATTCTGGGTGAGCGGAACAGAGTAAGACTACTCTGGGTGCCGGGACATACCAGTATAGAGGGCAACGAAAAAGCTGACGAACTTGTTAGACAAGGAGCAGCTTATATATTTTATGGCCCAGAACCTGCGCTGGTCACACAAAAGGCTCAGCCAGAAGGGTGTGGCTTAACAGTTAATAATAAGTTAAAGTTCTTTTCGTCTACCAACATTTCGAAAATCAAATGTTGAACTCTTAGGGCAGTTTAAACGCAAAACCTAGTTTAACCTAATATTTTTGTAGTACCAAATTCGATTAATACCTAAATAAATTTAATTTGAACGTAAAGAACGAAAATTACAGTTTGAACTCAGATAAGTCGGAAACCTAATTTTATGTACATAATGAACAGTCTAGGGTGGCCCATCTCTATAGGGGGTGAATTTTTTTTGCGTATTTTTTAAGTCTCACCCCACGAAAATATACTATTATACTAGGAATAATTTATGTCAAAGTTTCAGATAATTCGGTGAACGGTAACCCGTGCCGCATTCAGGTAGAAATTTGTAGATAAGATTTTATTACGGTAACCCGTGCCGCATTCAGGTAGAAATTTGTAGATAAGATTTTATTACGGTAATACACTTAAATTTTACTTAAAATACAAATATCTACCTCTTTTCTCATAATGTTTTATTGGTGTAATTATTTCCTAGAAATTATTTGTTTTGGAAGTTTGGAAATATAATGCACCTACGGTAGGTTTTTATGTCAGTTTGCAATTGCGTTTTACAGTGGTGACATTATAAGTTCTAGCATACGTTCCTTTTTGAAAAAACATTTAACGATGGCTGATGTTAGATCCTTACGAAAGGATACTTTCATTTACTTAGTTGGACACTATTCGTCACAAATCATTGGCAATAAATTGCCGTCTAATAGACAAGTATTACAGGTGCTCTTTTATAACATTCGTGAAGTGAATCTAAGTGTACATGAAAGTGCTAAATTAACAATAAAAGAGGTGTCAGTTTTTTGGGATAAAGCTCGCATTCCGACACGTCAGGATTTTCATTGTGTTAAACAACTAGATAAACTTTATGCAGAGTTGAGGAACTTACAAAAATCGGCTAAAAGAGCCAGTGCGGGAGGTAAAGAAAAAAATTTCGTTGAAAAATTGGACGATCTTTTTGATATTTCTCATGCAAATGCATTGGAGTTGATGAAAATAGATGAAGATAAGCAGTTTTTAATTAACCAAAGAAAAAAGGGACGTCCTGGATTTATGCATGGTATTGATTACCAACTTGCTTCTCAAGAAAAATCAGCTGAGGAGAAATTACAGAAATTATCCGAACGAATGCAACGAAGTCAACAAGAAAAAGCTAGATTAGAGGAAACAGTCACCTGTCCATCATCAAGTAGTAATTCAGCCGACTCCAACGAAAATGAAGATGAAATAATCGAAGCCCAAGAAGAGTTGTTACAAGACCAGCCTGGCCCGTCACAGCCAAAAAAGAGGAGATTGTATGGAACATGTAACATCATCACACCAAAAATAGCCGCTGCATTTGATTCTTGCAAAATAAGCGACAGGTATGGAGTCCATATTTTGACGGCAGAAGCACTAGGACATGACACCACATCTTTGTCCATCAGCAGAACCACACTTCAGCGCTCTAGACAACGCATCCGCAAAGAAAGAGCTGAAATATTAAAAACTGCCTTCGGTAATTCTGAATTGCCGGCCCCAGTCATCCATTGGGATGGAAAACTTTTACCTTCTCTCACTGGAATGGGAAATATCGATAGACTTGCTATCTTAGTTACTAGTGGAGATATTGAACAACTACTTGGAGTACCAGCTTTGCCCAATTCAACTGGAAGAGAACAGACTGAAGCAGTTTATGATGTGTTTTGTGAATGGAATTTGGACGAAAAGGTAATAGCTTTGTGTTGTGATACAACAGCATCAAATATGGGTTATATAAATGGGGCAGCCACACTATTGCAACAAAAATTAGAAAGAGATATTCTATATTTTCCTTGTAGACATCATATTTTTGAAGTGGTTTTGAGAAGTGTGTTTGACTCAAAAATGCCTTCCTCATCTGGTCCAAATGTGCCACTATTTAAACGTTTTAGGGAATTTTGGCCTAAAATAGATCAAAATAAACTAAAAACTGGATTTCAGGTATCAAAAATTAAACACATTTTACAACCAGTTAAAGCCGAAATTGTAAAGTTTCTAAATGCAGCTTTAACTTTGCAACAGCCTCGTGATGATTATAAAGAATTTTTAATGCTTTCTAAACTTTTTGTTGAAGAAGAGCCCACTCACACGACATTCTATCAACCAGGGGCATTTCATCATGCACGTTGGATGGCCAAAGCCATTTACTGTCTAAAAATATTTTTTTTCCAAGATCAGTTCCAACTAACTAAAAAAGAAAAAATAGGTATTGAAGATATATGTCTCTTTATTGTAAAGGTTTATGTAAAGGCCTGGTTTACAGCGTCATTTGCTAGTAAAGCACCGCTTCATGACTTAGACTTTTGTAAAGAACTCATTAATTATCAAAATATTGACAAAGAAATATCTCAAGCCGCAAGTAGGAAAATAGTGAACCATTTGTGATACCTTAATTCAGTAAATGTTGGCTTATCTTTCTTTGATGACGATATTTCAGTTACCACTAAAAGAGAAATGGTTAAAGCTTTGAATAGGAAAGCACCAAATCAAGAGGGTATTAAACGACTTATGATTAGTAACATTACTGACGTTGAAAACAAGGAAATTCAGGACTTCATATGCAAGAACACTAAACAGTTTTTTCAAAAATCAGGTTTGTCTATGGAATTTTTGGAAAATGATCCAACAACATGGAGGGAAAATGAAACTTATACCCGATGTTTCAATATTGTAAACAAAATTAAAGTTGTAACTGATGCCGCTGAGAGAGGAATCAAACTTATTACTGACTATAATGACATTTTAACAAAAAATGAAAACCAAAAACAGTTTTTACTCCAAGTTGTAAATGATTATAAATCACATTTTCCAAATGTAAAAAAAGAAACCCTGTCGCATGCTTTGGCCTAGTGCAAAAAATATTGTTTTTATTACTATATGTCTTGTAGATTTAGGATAATATTTGGTACTATGTATGAAAAAAACGTTTCATAACAAAATGCACAAAGATAAAACGAGAGTTTTATTTCAAAAACTTCTAGTCTAGTTTTCTTAGACTACGAATTTACAGTAGTATGACACATGTCATAGTCACAACAGATAATGTCTTTGATATTTGTATGACTTGATTAGTCATTCTAAAGATAAATGTTGCTGATTAAAAAAAAAACAATGCATCAACCAAAGAATGTAAATAATTCCATTTACTTTTATTATTGCATAATAATGCATTCTGCCTTCAATTTGCCTCAATTTGCATCAATAATATTTTGAGG
Organism: Rutpela maculata; assembly: GCA_936432065.2. NCBI lineage: Eukaryota > Metazoa > Arthropoda > Insecta > Coleoptera > Cerambycidae > Rutpela > Rutpela maculata. The sequence continues at coordinate 394,760,525 of OW386285.2, forward strand.
GGACTGTTTTTTCTTCAAATGGAACCATTTGAAGGGGTGAGAAATAAAAAAATTCGATTTCTAAAAAGATGGGCCACCCTAATGAACACTTTAGAGATGTGGTTAATGATGAATATTTTCAGGTGGTGAAATATATCAGAAATCCGAGAATTAAGCGAGTATTTCAGGAGAGAATAAATACTTTTTTTAATGTGGGATGATAATGATTTTTTTTTAATTTCGTTTGCCCAAAAACACTCTGCAATTTATTATTGTTAAGGTATAGTACAGGATCCGTACTAAGGTCGACTTTCACCGATCAGGTAACCGAATAAAATCTATTTTTTATGAAAAAAAATATGCTAACAAAAGTGCCTAACGAAATATGTTAGGCTATATTTAATTGAAAATTTTATAATTATTTTTTTTTCCCATCCTTCACCGATCTTCTAACCAAAAAAATTTAACACTAATCGAAAGTAAGAAACCTATAGAATATGTAAACATAGGGTTGCATACATTTTTCCGTTCAAGGCTGTACGGTTGCTAGGTTTAAATAGGTGAATCGAAAGTGGTACCTTCACTGATTGGTACTACTGGTAACCAAATAAATTATATATCAAAATAAAGATAATTTTATTGCGAAACGATAAGTATAAATAAAATTTAAAAAAATAAAAGAAACAAAAGAAAACAAAAAAAGCCTTGAACATATTTCGTTAAGCAACCAATCACCGTTACTTTTGTTAGCATATTTTTTTTCATAAAAAATAGATTTCATTCGGTTACCTGATCGGTGAAGGTCGACCTTAGTACGTATCTTCGACTAATACACAATGAAATACCTCCTCTTACTAACAGATTATGTTGAATAAATATATCTAATAGTTCGAATTAAATTTACTTGAATTACTTATTCACATTATAAAAACATAGAAGAGCAGCCACAAAATAATATATAACTATAATATTTTTATATGTATTAGATCTACACATAAACAGTAATAACAACAGAAATGTCATGATGAGTGATGACAGAAACGAATTTCCCTAATAAAATCCCTATCTTCGAACACGTTTATCCAAACTCAGTTTAAATATCCACTATGCAACGCATACCATATTAATCTTAGTTAACTTCTTAAGCTCGTTTAATTATTCCTTAGTTTAAACCGCTTTTATATAACTGGCCCTTTATGTATGCAAGTGGCACCTCCTCATATAAAAATATTGAACAGCCTTCCTGCACTATTCCCTTGTATCCAATTGTCTTATAACAAGTGGTTCTCTCGTACGCAAATGTCACGCATTCCGGTAAAACACGTAATCATATGCAAGAATGTTTCTTAAAATAAAACGTTTCAACCTGGCTGAATGAAACTTTATACTTTGAGAATTTTGACGTGAGAGATCATTTATTAATTGTTTCCCATCACACTGACCTGCAAAGAGTGTTGTCACATCCGGTTTAAAATTAGCAAAAACTCTCAGATGAGATCTTTGCATCTTTCTCTTTCTCATTTCACTATTTTTTGTAATTTTCTTCGTTATTTAAAATCGATAAGAAAATGAATTAACAAAAAAAGTATAAATTAATTTTAAAAGTTTGACTTGTTTTACTTTTATTTTATATAAATGACACATCCAACCCTGACCTTAATTTACCCCTTCATATATAATGAATTGAGTCTTGTCGCCATCGTGCTTTTCCACACATAAATTCATTAAAATATTCTCCTGTCCATTATATGTGTGAAAACTATAAATTAATAACTTCTTGGACAGAGTTGACATATCTCGCCGTAATTACAGCTAAGGGTTCTTTTCAAACGGTGTACAGGGTGGTCGCGAACATTAGAACTCCATTTAACTTCGTTATTGTTGGAGTTACGTAAAAAAGTTCAAAAATAAAAGTTATATAATCATATATATTTTCGAAAAACCATGTCAGAAAAACGATTACATATTTTTACACCATCTGAAAGGTCATAAAAAAAGCTTTTTAAAACATAGTATTTTATTGAATGTAAAATCACTAGGGCTTAGAATTTTATCGGTATTTTTTTTCGAAAGCGTTGTTGTCTGGTAATATAAGAGAACAGTTTATTATTTGATGATAAACTGCCAATATACACGAATTATATTATCTTTTGGTAACTTGGCTCGAAAAAAAATTATAGATAATATATAAAAGCACGAGTGGTATTTGGGGAGAATATTTCACGAATAAATTAAGTACATAAAACATCGTTAATATTAAGTTTTGCCATTAATTGCCTATAGGCGTTTTCTTGTCATTTTTTAGTATTTACTGACGCTTATATTAAATGTCATCATTTACGTCACATAAAAATGTATTTACAAAGCGACTGATCTAATAAAAAACAAAGTAGGTAAAAATATTTAACACAGCTGCAGAAACTTAAAAGTCCACGGAATTCCCATATTCTGAATGTAATGAATCAAGAAAAACAAAATACATTAAACCAGGTATTGTAATGCATAGAATGGTCCAAAACCGCTGTTAGTCTTCATTGTAAAGAGTTCTCGGGAACGTTTTGACCAATCACATTATGAGTAAATAGGCACAGAGAGCCCTACTGCATTTACCGATCACCCGCATTTACGTACTAAGGTTGCCGATATCAGAAGGAAATATTGTTCTAGTACCACTATTTAGTAATGCTACATTAGTACTCAGTAAAATATTCAAGAATTATATTAAATTGGCATATATTTATCTATTTAATCATTATTTTTAATTTAAGAAGTTTAATAATTTATGTTAAGGTTTGCTCGATTAAGCAGAGAATTTTAAGTACAAAGAATTATAATGTATATACAGGGTGCGCCACTTAAAACTCCCCAGGCTTGTAACTTTTTTACTTTTTAATCGACGACCATATTGGGCATATCAAATTGTAGATATCTTTAAGGCGTTTAAACATGTGTGCAGAGTGATTTAAAAAAAAATGAAAAAATTTTTAAGAAAGAAAACTTAATTTTCTTGAATATTTTTTTACCTCACCCTGTACATGAACTGCGTTAATGTTTTCTTATAAAGGTTTTAATTAGCTTCAATTTATGTTATTACGTCATATTCGAAATTCTTTTTGGTTTTAGAGAAGAAGTTAAAAACACTCTTTCTGATGCCAAACTGATTTTTTTTAAAATAACTTTGAAAAGAATGTAAGTAATAATTTTATGCTTTATTTGTAAAAGACATATCACAAATAATATTCAGCGCAACAAAACAGCAACAAGAAACAAAAGAAATAAATATTTTTAAAAACAAACTTATATTGAAATGTACTAAATAGGAAATTGCAAAATTTTTATTTTTAATTTTTTTTTATTTTAATAACATAACAATAACATAAAAAAAGCTAATTAAAACCTTTATAAAAAAACATTAACACAGTTCATGTACAGGGTGAGGTAAAAAAATAGAAGAAGAAGAAGAAGAAAAATAGTCAAAGAAATTAAGTTTCCTTTCTTAATAATTTAAATTTTTTTTTAATTACTCTGTATGCATGCTTAAAGGCTTTAAAAATATCTACAATTTGATGTGCCCAACATGGTCATCGCTTCAAAAATAAAAAAGTTACAAGTCTGGGGAGTTTTAAGTGGTGCACCCTGTATAGAGTATAGTTTCAATTTTCCGAATTTTTAACGTGCTGTTACTGTGTGCTTACATACTTATCGTATGTAAGCACATTTTTAGTTCACAGCGAATGTGTTTAACTTGTACACATGTAATAGTCTAAGATCCAGCTTAAGGAATTAATGTCCTACAAGTCTGTTATTTTACAATAACCACCCTATTTTGAGATACATTAAATGAAAAATAACGCCCTAGGGCGTTATGAATATCTATAACGCCCTAGGGCATTATAAAATTATAATACAACCCAAAACAAGTAAATTTTGATAGCGTTATTGACAAACAAAATGCGTTGCTATGCAGCGGCGGCGTTTACAAACAATTTTGATTTTTACTCTCTTTTAAATCAAATCGTTCTGAACATAATAGATGTCAAATTAATAAATCGTAAATGCCAAAAAAAAAATTCGAATTAAATAACAGACTTGTAGGACATTAAACGTTGAAGGCACCACGGGTGTTATAGGATAATGACGCCCTCGGTCGACGTACATTCCCTCGGGCCGGAGGCCCTCGGGAAGTACACTCCCGACCTCGGTGCGTTATTATCCTTATAACACCCTTGATACTTTAATAACTATAATACCCTCATCTGTTATTCAGAAATAGTTTATATAAAAGATAACATGTAGGCTAATAGATCGCGACTAGGTTGCCTAGCCATATCTTGACCCGATGCCATTTAATTTGAAAATTGTTGTCAGGTGAAATCGAAATTTTGTCTTTAAATGTATCTAGCAGCGAAACCATTAATCCTACAGGAATTTTTCAACGAAGCAAATTAATCATCATTTTATAATCTTTCTAATAGATCCCTACCAGTTTTTTCCTAGAACCAATGTTTATCTAGATATTCGCAAGAGATGAGAAGAAAACACGTTTCCTTGGAAAATGTAAGATTCCCGTTGTATCGCTCCTAGCGTCCTTATTTTTTGTCGTAGGGCAAAAAAATAAGAGATAGCTCGACTGTTGTAAACGGGGTTTTGAAGTAAAATTTTACCCCTTACTTTTTGCGAATTTGCATTAACAAAGGTCTTTTTTTAAACATATCTGACGGGATCGGGACAGGTGCAGGTCGATTTAGAATTAAATTCTACGTCTGTTAGGTTATCTTTCGTTGTTGTATTATTTATGGTTGATTAGTTATTAACAGGGGAAGGTCGACTATCTCTTTTTTTGCGATGGAAAGAGATGGGCGAAAGACACTCTGCTTACACAAAATCGCGATCTAGAAACGTCAAACGAAAAATCTCAAAAATGTCAATTTTGATTCGTTTGTATCGGGCCGAATTTTCGAATTTCGGCGTGCGATTTACGATGCGGATCAACTACAAGTCTTCCTCTTTCCGTATCGACATGGTACGGGCGTCGCGGTATAGTATTTTTGAAAATGTGGGTATATTTAGATGTCGGGTTTTCGACGAAAATTCCCTTCGGATGGCGCATCTCTGAAAACGATTTTTCGCCGGTAACTCGGAATCCGTGTCACTGTGACTCTTGGTTTGGACCCGGCGAGCCTTTTAAGATGGCGGTGTCTTGCACTTTTTTGCTTAAAACGCCCATAACTCCTACACGGTGGCTCCTACGGCAAAAAACTACGACCTAACGAATTTGTGGAGAATTTAATAAGCCACAAGTCTCTTTCTAATTTTTTGCCCTATGACAAAAAATATGGACGCTAGGAGCCATACAAATGGAAATTTAGATTTTCCGAGGAAACGTGTTTTTTTCTCATCTCTTGCGAATATCTAGATAAACATTGGTTTTAGGAAAAACTGGTAGGGATCTATTAGAAAGATTATAAAATGATGAATTTGCTTCCTTGAAAAATTCCTGTAGGATTAATGGTTTCGCTGCTATATACGTTTAAAGACAAAATTTCGATTTCGCCGGACAAAAAAAAGAAAAATCAATTAATTTTTTTCAAATTAAATGGCATCGGGTCAAGATATGGCTAGGCAACCTAGCAACCATGTTATCTTTCATAAAAACTATTTCTTATCTGATAACAGATGAGGGTATTAATTCCTTATGCCGGATCTTGTACTATAATAATTGATTTGCCTGCTTGGTAGGCATTTCTATTTAATTTGAGAGTTACAATTATTTTGTAACTACATTATTGTAAGCCACTGCAAGCTGTGTTTAACTTGTCCCAAGCCTATATACTCCAGGCAGCCTTGGTTTTGTAATTAGGAGTTGCCTACTGTACGCGTGTGTTTATGTTATGTTTATATTATTATATTATTACACATATAGAACAATTCTACAATTTACAAGTTACGTTACCACTAGACAAGCAATAAGTTAGTGAAAAAATGTATATATTAAAATTTAAAAGCACGGGTGGTCCTATTTGCGCAAAATATTTCACGAAACAAAACATGACATATATTAAAATATCACCGCGATAAATCTGACGATGGGTCGATAGAGAAAATGACAGTTACAAATTTTTCGTGTTGGTACTGTCAAAGGCCAATCTAGGTTAGTTCACTACTAATAATGATATTTGATTGGTGCAACTGGGCATTGGTGCAAAATGAGTGAAATATTCTTACACAACTTTACAACTTTCTGTTTAACTTACTTTACATTTACAATTTATCATATTAGCCGTATTCTGTTTTGTGTGTCATTTAAAGTAAACAATACGATAGTTCTGTCAAGACATTTGTTGGTAATTAATTTCACATTGTTTTACATAAAATGGAAAATTTCAATAATTATTATACGTTTTTCGGACTACCATGACCTTAACAAAATTTAAATTTGTATAGTCTTTAAGACAAAAAGCTTTCTCTATGGCCTTTCAGATGGTGTAGAAGTATGGGGGGGCATTCCACTACAAAAAAATTAGTAAAGTTCATATCTCTAACATGCGACTTTCAATCGTCTTTCTGAGATGATTTTTGAAGAATACATGTAATTTTTCATAACTTTTTTACGTAACTTCAAAAATAACGAAGTTAAATGGGGTTCTAATGTTCGCGCGACAACCCTGTACATGAGAATAACTAATTGCTTGTTTTATATTACTATATTCCTATCACATGCTGCAGTTAATCGTTCATTTATTTATTTATGTATATCAACGAATAGCTGCATTTTCCCATCCCTTAACTGCTTTAAGAACTGTCGGCCAGTATAAAATAAAATAAAATACAAATACCACAATTTCTTAAAAGGAATTCAACGGTCGCTTTACCATGGAACCGGTTATACTAATTATTTTTGCCGTAATAAACAATTAAATAAACTTAATTATAACATTCTTTGTACTCCACTGAAACAAACTCGCTTAAATTCCTCTAAATTAACACAAACGTCCTTCCTTAATCGAGTTACTAAAAAGAAACTCTACGTTGTTATAAGTCCATATTTCTCTCATTACACACAGCATAAACTACAACGAATAACCAACATACCTTAAAAAAACACCGGTACTGCAATAACATAAATACACTAAATAACCACCAACACAAATTTTCACAGCACAACAAACACTACAAAACTCCACACGTAATTTTTAATCTACCTACTGCTATAACCTAACTGTCACTGAACTATGGGAATTATAGAAACCACTTTAGGCCCATGTTAGGTCTAACTATCTGTGAAGGGCATGGAGGGCTGTAATGAAAATAGGGTGGCCATTCAACTAGTGAAGATTACAGAGAATTCTTAATAACCCAAGTTTGGGGTTACTACCTACTACAATAGGCGAACCTTGGGGTTTCGATTTTAAAAAATATCGAAGTGAGGCACATAGCACAAGGCGCATTACATAAAAGATGAAAAATTGAGGTTTGTCGGTCACTCACATTCTTTGTTTTCTGCAGATCTTTGAATGTGATTATTATAATAACAGGGTGTTTTACAACTTACAGGGTGTTTTACAACTTTTTTACGGCAAGTATTACATATTTATTTTTTAAGTTAAAAAAACTACGTTTTTTCATTATTTTTGTGTGTAAAACATGTTTGTGATAATAATGAAAAAAAGTCCAGTTTGAAAAAGTGACATTATTTTACACTTGTGTATAGTCGGATCTAAGAGTGCATTTAGGACAATAAATGAAGTTGTCTCACGATCTTAGCGTTAGAAACGTCAAATTATAGATTTGTGTTTTGACGTTTAAGGTAATTTGGAAATTTATTTAGGTAAATATGGAAATTAACGACAGTCGTAAAAAACATATTGTATAAAACGCATAAAGTGCCTTTTTTCACTCATGAGAAAAGTTGCCACTTTATGCAGTTGTTACATAAATTGCTATTATGAAGATTTTTAAATTTATTTTTTATTTTCCAATTTTCCCCATGTTAGTTAATATCCCAAAATTTTTATTAAAAATCTTAAATCTTTTGTGAGATTCCTCTGAGTCTTATATTGAAAATAACAAAAAAAATTTTAAAAAACTAGTCAGAAATAATTTTAATAAGAATCACTATCACCACGTGGTGAGTTGTGATATAGTAAGCCTTTTTACAACTGTTCCGTTAACTTGCAGTTAAATCATGACTTCTATCAACAAAACTTTGGTATGGCCAATGGCCATGGTTTCTTCCTTATCTACAATATAAAGCAATATTCTTATGAAAAATTTCGAGGAAAATAATATTAATAACTTAATTTATAAACCTTATAGCACGGTGGAGACATGTAGATGATATTTCTGATATGGCCTTACAGCAAAGAACATTTAGGTAATTTTTTCAGATTAACAGATTAACGAAAAAAATAACTGAAGGTTAATTAATTTTGTCATAAAAATGGAAAATAATAATGAATTACCTTTCTTAGATATTTTAATTAAAAATATAACTCATACGAAACCAGTGTTTATCGAAAACAAACACACACAAATAGATAATTCAATTTCAATTCAAATCAAGATTCTAGAGTTGTAGATATAAAATATTTATATGATAGGGCTAAAATAATTTCTTCAAATGACGAAATTTTAACTAACGAGAAACAATTTTTAAGAACTGTTCTACTGAATAATCAATATCCCGAGAGATTGTCGATGGCCAGCTGACAGATACATTTACAACATGAATTTAGATCCTTAGCATCAATTTCATATACAAGGTGTCCAGTTAGTGTTCCCTTGGAAGATTGTGCAAAAACAGCTAACTTTATTAAAAAAACTTTCTTAGCAAAACTTTCAATGTTTCATCTCTAATACAACGTAAAATTATTTTCAATTATACAAGGTGTCACAAAAAAAGAGTTACACAAGAAAGTATTTTTTTTAAATAGAACACCCTGTATTTGTTGACGCCAGTTAAGCCTCCAAGGGTCCTGTATCACACTTTAAAATATTTGGCCAATCGGATGAATCTGATTTTTTCCTATTTTTTTTTTTTTTGGCAATTTACAAACATTTTTTGACTACCATATCTCCACAATTTATTAACTTTTTTTTCTAAAAATGTAGGATTTTATTTGATGATGAGGTATTTACTGAAGAACATTTTTGAAATTAATTATTATTATACCGGGTGTCCAAAATATTTGTTTACATTTCTTGATATTTAGTTATTATTTTTCTCATTTTTTTTTAAATGGAATGCCTATAATTTTTTTGCATGAATGAATAAAGCATACAAATTCCCCACATTTTAATATCATACACTTTATTTTTATTTCAAATGGTTTTTGAGATAATTTTTGCATAAATTAAGGTGCTCTTCATTTTAGCATTAAAATCTAGTAGACTTCACACTTCATGTCTGATATTTCTGAAAAGGTCATAGGTTTGAGCACAACTTATGAATTTAAATAATAATATGTTTATGTATTTTAATGCAAGCTTATAATTAGTTTATTTTAATATTAATTATGGAACTAGAAAGTTTTAAAACATTTTATATCTCTTCTTTTTAAAACGACCAGACACAAATTTTTTAAATTTGATAGCGATTTTGGCAGTTGTCAAGAATAAAAAAAAGGAAATAAAAAATCTATTTTGGGAAATCGATTATATATGCGTAAAGTAAAGATTTAAAACTAAAATTGTGCGAATCTTTATATATTTGTGACCTTTAAAATTCAATTTTAGATCAAAATTATAGAAAATTATAACTAAAAACCGCTGCCCGAGGAATCACTACTTCCACATCCGGATTTTCTATCCAAGTCTCTCACAACGAAAAAATTTCGTATGTGGAAATAATTGTTTATGGAACTTTAATAATATAATATTTGAAATCGTCTACCCCAAAAAAACCATAAAACGATATCCCACATCGGTAGTGGGGTGGGGGTGGTGACAGGGGGGGGTGGTAGTGGGGGTGGCTGAAGTAAAAAAAAATATTTTGAGGTTTTTGGTTCTTGTACACACTAAATCACAATTTTTCTTCATTCCCTTTAATAATGGGGTCGGGGTGGTGGTAATGGGGATGGCTGATGCCAAAATTTTTTTTGTGACCTTAGCTTCTCTTGTATATACCAAATGCCAATTTTATGGACTCTTACCTGCTTGATTTACCTATTTACCTACCCCCCCCCCCCCCCCGCCCCCATTTATCCCCCAACCCTTCAACGGAATAAGATGAAAATATAATCTAGTTCCAGATCCCGTTAAAGTACATACGAGTACCAAATTTCAAATCAATATCTTAAACGGTTCCAGAATAATCATGCGCACAAAAAAGTTACAGACCGACAGACAAATTTTTTTTTCGCTCTCTTGACGTTTCATGACATTCTAAGCATATTTGAACAATAAAAATTTTCAAAGTTTTTTTTGTCGTTACTATACTTCCACTGTATGTGGAAGTAAAATAAAAAATCTGTCTTGGCAGATCGATAGAAAATTTCAAAACGAACATTTAAAAAAGTTTCTGATAATTTTACTTAACTTGACAACCTGTAGACTGATTTGGATGGTACAGTGATGCTTCGCCCCACTGTGCGTCTGTCGAGACGTTGTGAATAAGAAGACGCCACTCCTGTGACGACAGAAAAACTAAGTATTAAAGCCTACACTTATACTTTTTATTATACCTTTCTTGTACTATGAGCTCCCGTTATATTTTTTCGCATGAAAATAATTAGAACTATGATTTGAAATAATGTTGACTATATTTTTGTCAAAATTCTACTAAATCAGAATAAAATAGAATCATACAAAATGTATCGTGTTAATCGTTGAAATTGTAGTGAGTAGGAAGCAGCTCCAACGATCATTGACAAGAGTTTCTTTACAAATGGAAAATTTAATTGTCGAAGTAATTTCTTTTATTATTGTTTAACGAGTTTAATCATACTATAATTGCGGTATGCAAGCAGTTATAAGAATTTAATTGGTCTATCTTGTTCACGATTTAATTTTAAACGGAATTCACTGTGTTAAATAAAAGACTTTATGGGAGTGTACAGAATTTAAAGACAGACAGTGAAGGTCTTTGTGCAGGTTTGATTAAGTAAAGAAATGATACAACTGCTTTAAAGAAAAAAGGGCCAAAAAGGATTTTATTGTTGAGTATTTAGTCATGGCTGGAAAATCTTAATTCTCAAATATTTGTTGATTAACTAAATATAACAGAATAAATGCTTAATGTCCGAAGAATTTACAGAGCTGCTGGTTCGAAATTTTTGGTAACTTTCCATGGAAATCCTTTGCCTACGGAATTTGAAAGTATGAATGACATTGGATGGTAGAAAAAGTGAATTTGAATAGAACAATTCGTTTCCAAGTTATTCATTATTATACACTTCGCAAAAACGAAGAGGATATTGTATTTGATCGGCACATTTGTAAAATCGTGAATATCGCTCGTAGAGAAAAAAATTTCATATCATTGTGTTAGTGAACGAATTCTGAACAACTTTCAAAATGTCCGTCTGTCCGTTCGTCCGTCCGTCACGTTTCTTGTAAGCACGATAACTCAAGAAAGAAAAATCCGATTGTACTGAAATTTGGACAGTAAATTAGTGTTAGCTAGAGGAAGAACCCTATTGTTTTTGAAGAAAATCGATCTGTAAATAAAAATGTTATTAATGATTTAAATTTGAAAAAAAAATTTTTTATGTTTTTGTAATTGAATAGAAATCTGATGAAATGATATTTCATTTTAATATCTAAATATTTATATATTTTACAAATATACATTTCATAATGTAATATACAATCGTGAAAATATGATTTTAGCTCGTGTCTTATAATGTAAAAATTTACATTTTTTTACGTGTAAGGTGGTGGTGTAGTTCTTACGCTTTTGACTCGGAATCCAAGGGTCCCGGGTTCGAAATCCAAATGGGGTATGGTATAGTTTTTTTTTTAATTTTTACTTTATTTTACACTGAGTATTTTACCAACTAAGTTCGTGCTATAAAATTAAAAATGTCTAAAACTAACATTATTTACAAAAAAACTGCGAAGAGTATCCTATAGAATGTGTAACAGTCATATAAAAAGTTCAGTGAACAGGCGAAGAGTACGTTCTTAGCTTGTTTAATATTTAAGGGGGTTCGAAAACCATACTTCAAAATTTTGGAGGCTCAAGCATGCTGACTAATATTATTGTTAGTTTTTCATTAAAAAAAAATGTCTGATATAAATTCTAAAAAAATCGCTCCGTTTTTGTTTTTAATAAAAATGGACGCCAATAACTCAAATAAGTTTTGTATTATTCAAAGACATAGTACAGGTCTTTGACACTTATCTAAATTTGATTAAAATCGGATGACCAAATAACTGAGATATGAGGCGGGGCATTAAAAGTGGGATATGCTGCAGTAGATAAGCTATAGGTATTCTGGAGTACAATTGAGGTTAGAATTCTAGTACGGTGTGTGAGGCCTACGGGGGCCTGCAGCCGGTGGTTTGGGAGCTTCTGTGCATCTGGGGGGCCGCAGATGGGGGCCCTGGTGTAAAGACGTTCGCAGATGGGGGCGGCGCTCGAAGTGAGGTTAGAATCGTAGTATGGTGTGTGGGAATCCGCAGACGGGGGGGGGGCAAAAGTGTTAGCAGACGTCGAGCTATGACGTCACACACACAAAGAATGTTGAAGAAAATAAATAAAAAAAATTCAATAATTGGTATTTATTGTCCATCGATATTGTATTCTAGTAATATATATCTTGTGGTATGAAAGTCTTAATTTCTATTAAAAATATCTTCATATCGGCAGCAATCATTCCTTAACAAAAATCTTGAATGTTCAATTTACGGTCGAGAAACCGATAGCACAAATCCATAGCAGTCGAATACATTTGCACTTGTTTTTTACGGACTTCACCATCTTGGATGGAATCACCTTAAATAAGATCATGTTGCTCGTTGAATATTAGTGTATAAAATTGTTCGACAAGCAAGTTAATGGCACTTTGCAAGTCTTCAGGCTGAGCAATCATCCATTTACTACACATTTTTATGTTTTTTCTGTTACTATGAGCATGGAACGAACTGTAATACAATACATCAAACCTGATACTGACTCTCTGTTATGAAATTAATGCTCCTGCCTAATGAAAAATCCTTAGAAATAAAACACCAAAAATTCAATATATGCTAATTTAATTTACTTATTATTTACACTTATACTACATCGAGTCCTCCGAACTGTACCCGGCATCGGAATCACCATCATCAACTTCAAATGTTATAGAGGCGATCATTATGATTGGTTGTGGCCAAGGAGAAACATTTTTCATACCACGTTTCCTTCTAAGCTTATCTGATTATACTGGGTGGTCCCTGGGAACGGGAAGTTTTGAACATCATAATTTTGAAAGTAACTTTACTTATTTAAAATAAGATATAACAATGGCTAGGTAATTATATGCATTTTTTATTTCTTAAAAATAATTCCTGTCTTCCCCTTATCTCTACGTACTTTTGAGTACGATTGGTAAAGTTTTCTATTACACGATGAAACATGTCTAACGGAATATTGGCAATTTCTTCACGGATTTCTAATTTCAACTCCTGAATATTTCTTGGTTTATCAGCAAAAATCCTATGCTTCAAGTAGCCCCACAAGAAGTAATCGCATGCCGTAAGGTCCGGCGACCTTGGGGGCTATTCAATGTTTCCACGCCTGGAGATAATGTAACCAGAAAATAATATCTGCAAGGCATTTATTGATTCTCTTGTGGTATGTGGAGTAGCTCCATCTTGCTGAAACCACCAATCTTGAATCCCTGGAAACATGTTTAGTTGTGGCGTCAAAAACTGGTTGATCATTTCGGTATAGCGTGCAGAATTGACTGTCATAGCATTTCCATCATTGTTTTCAAAAAAAATAGGGACCGATAATTCCCACTGAAGAAATTGCACACCAAACTTTTACCTTCGGGCTATGTAACGGTTTTTGGTGAAGTTGTTGTGGATTTTCGGAATTCCAATATCTGTAATTTTGTTTGTTGGTGTAGCCACATAAATGAAAATGATCCTCATCAGAAAACCACACGTTGTGATTAATTCAAAGTTCTAAAATAATTTTAGAAAAATGTAGACGTCTTGGGAAATCTGTTGGTTTTATTTCTTGAACTATTTGGATTTTATACGGATGAAGATTCAGATCCTTGTGTAAAATTCTAAGAAAAAAGAACACCTGGGCTCGTTTCCTAACTGAACGATTTGTATTGTGTCCAACAAATGCTCTGACTCGTTCAATGCTTTCTGGGGTTCTAACACTTCTATTCGGTCCTTTAAGTTTGGATTTATTGACTGTATCTGTTTCTTCAAATTTACGAATCCACGATTTTATGGCATGAGCGGAAGGAATTCTTCTGTGACGAGGAATTGCAAAGTGTAGTCGAAATTGCCGCTGGACAGCAACTACACTGTCGTTATTTTTATAATAAGATTTTATTGCAAAAACACGCTGCTCACCGGACCACTGTTCCATGATTACCAAATTGCATATAATGACAGACAATATGACAAATAAATCCATGGCCAGCTATACATAGTTACAAAATAACAACATTTTCAAAACTTCCCGTTCCCAGGGACCACCCGTTACCATAAAAGTATTGTTTCTCTTTAAGTCAGCTAATCTCCCAATCTGGTCATTCGTCAGTACGGGGAACCAAAGTAGATGACAAGGAAATCCTATATACTATTGCACCGCACATTTAATGCCCACTGCAGTACCAATTCATTATTTGTACTTTATCCTCTGTCCCATATTCATTTCAACAGACTAATATAATTTTTACAATTAATTACAAAAATAAATCAAGAATAGGTTTGTAAATAATGAATGAATGTTTCTTTACTCTACTGATGAGAAGTAACGAGTTCGGAAAAACTTGTAAAGCTTTTCTAAAGTTGAAATAGAATTATGGTTCAATAACTGTTGCGAATGACTGAATTTCAATAAACGACTTAAATATATTTTTCTTGCTTTGAAATTCAGGTACCAATATACAGACAGTGCAGGCCAACTAGAATAATTTTCATGAATCACAAAAAGTCTGACAAGACGCTGTGAATAAGAAGAAGAATGCAGAAAGTAGGTAATTTCATATTAAATAAAAAAAAAGTAAGTTGTGATTTGCATAATATCTAAATAATATTTTCTAATCAAGATTAATATAATTTTGAGAGTACACGTAAATTTTACAAGGACAACCATGCTCTATAACCGACTGGCTCTACAAAGCAAATAACAAATGACATTGGCAGTCGATAGAGAGCGTGCAGCGTCTTGGATTACCCCACTACAATAAATTTTAGATGCCTATGTTGACCCATATTGCACGTGTACAAATGTATACAGAATTGGAGAAGTGTTCGATTTGGTACGGCAATAAAAGCAAGCGAGAGCGAAGCAAGCAATGACGTACATTAAGGGGCATGTCACACTTTACCTCTGCTAGGGTACTGGCAGACGCCTTTATTGTGGGCGGTCGGTTAAGTCGTTGAAACTATGCAATCCCAAAAGCAAAACTTTCCGATTCTGTATAGAATTTCCCTATATGCCTAGTTGGATTCTCCGTACTATACCGGGTGCCACAGGCTATATTTCCTTTATTTTTTAACTTCCATTTGAAATTTGGGGTGCATAAACTACGTGTAAAAAATTGATTTTTCGACATAAAGAATGGTATGAGACCATTTCCGGCTTACCCGGAAATGACAGCAACCTTCGATTTTTAAATCGAACATCCTGTATATTTTTACATATTTGGATTCAAGACAACATTCTGAGATTTTCGCGAATTTTTGAGGCGATGTTCAGTTTTTTTAAGTATTTTAAGGCTTTCGTCTAGAGTGCTTTGGAATACAAAAATTTGTTCTACGGCAGGTAAAGTCCAAGGGAGAAATATAGTTTTTTGCGAGTTTTTTTGTTTAATTTCATTAATAATTATTTACGAAGTCTTCAAAATTGAACAAATCACTTTTTTATCGAAAACTCTTTTATTCAAATGGGAATGTGGTGGCTCCTAGTGTTCAATAAATTACAGATTTTTTTCTGTATTCATTGATATCCATTTCAAATCTATGCTATTTGCTTTTATATTTTATTTAATTTATTTAAAAACAAAAAATCACTTTCAATATAATTTTTCTTGAACCTTAACGTAGTTGCCTTTGCAAAAATTATAATTAGACATATGATCATCATAATGAAATGTGAATAACTACTTTTTTGTGAATAATAGCCTTTTGGTTCTCTTTTTTGTTTCTTAATAGGTATAAGTACTAGTGCAAACTATAAGGATCAATAAAAATTATTTTGAGAGTGATTTTTTATTTTTAAATAAATTTAATAAAATAGAAAAACAAATAGCATAGATTAAGTTACAAAATAAAGGAAATATATGTGGAAGCCACTAGCCTATGGCACCCGGTATACTCTTCATAGGCGCGAAGCATGGGTATTCTATTAATAAATATTAATTTCTTATTAACAGATAAACTCTCCGGAATATTACCACATTTTTGTATATTATAACATGTATTACGTTCTTTTAAATTCTTCCAAACGAACCTGTCATTATTACCATTAATTTTAAAGTGAGAGATAAGACAGCTTTTTTAATATTTTGATTCCTTGCTTATTTAATTGCCTAAGTTTTTGTAATAGTCCCAGTGATGAGGCAATTACATTTTTTTATAGTCAGTTAAAACTCTCTCCGTCATTTTAATTAGAAGTCTACTATCCTCCGTTGTTAGATATGGATCTATATTTAATTCTCGCTGTAATTATAGCTGAATGTATATTAACCATAATATCAAAGTGTTAAATAATTTTATCTACTCTTATTAGGTTATATACTAATTAATGAACTGCTTTTGATCAATTAATAGTATCCATAAACAAACAACGCGAGTTAATGCGTGAGTTATTATAACTCACGCTAGGTACAGAGCCAATCACCTTTATCTTGATGCCTAGCCTGCCCAATCGACGTAACGCGCAACGCACGAAGGTGGAGCCAGGGAGGTAGTGACAGATTATTCGCATTAATATCATAAAGATTTTCTGAAATGTCACAAAATGCTACTTTTGATTCGTTCGTGCCGAGCCGAATTTTCGAATTTCGCCGTGCAATTTACGATCAGGTTTATCTGGAAGACTTCCTCTTTACGTCGCGACATCGTACTGCCGCCCCAATGGTGTTTTTCGAAAAATATGAACGTGTCAAGATTGCATGTTTTTGCAATTTTTTCGGCTCTGAAATGTAAGTTGTTTTTTGCTGTTTTTCGCAGATATCTCCGAAACGGTGGGAGTTAGTTCGAAATAAAAAACTAGAGGAAGCATTATACTCTTCGCCGATTTACTGAGCTTTTTATATAATTGTTACACATTCTATAGGATACTCTTCGCATTTTTCTTGTAAATAATGTTAGTTTTTGGACATTCTAAATTTTGTGATACCAACTTTTTTGTGGAAAACAAATATATGAAAAAAAAATTCACCATGTGAGAATCGAACACGAGACCTTTGGATTGCAAGGCAAATGCTTTAACCATTGGGCTATCTCACCTTGCCAGAAAACTTGAATAAATGTCATTCAAGAATTATATTTCAATGGATTAGATACATTATTATGAAATATATATATTGATAAAATGTAAAAACAAAAAAAAAATTATAGAGAATAACATTTCGAAAGATTTCTATTTAAGTACAAATGACAGAAATTTTGAAAAAAATTTTTTTTTTATTTAAATGATTAATAAATTTTTTATTTATTGATTGATTTTTTTCAAAAACAATAGGGTTCCTCCTCTAGCTAACACTAACTTACTTTCCAAATTTCAATACAATCGGACTTTTCTTTCTTAAGTTATTGTGCTTACAAGAAATGTGACGGACGGACAGACGGACAGACGGACGGACAGACAGACGGACATTTTGAAAGTTGTTCAGAATTCGTTCACTAACACAATGATATGAAATTTTTTTCTCTACGAGCGATATTTCCGGTTTTAGAAATGTGCCGATCAAATGCAATATACTCTTCGTTTTTGCGAAGAGTGTAATAAGGTCAAACGAGTATTTTCCACTACGAATCTTTTTCTTCCATAAGAATTTTTATTTTTTTTTTTTTTTCGTTTTGAAGATAACTACTGAAATGTTGGCCATGTACGGCAAAAAATCGCAACTTTTGAGCTTCTACAGTTGGCAACTTTTTAATCTTGGCTCCTACGCCAAAAGACTACTCTAGTTAACTTAAATAGGATTAAATTTGCTAAAACCCTTTTTTTTTATTTTTTGAATTCCAACAAAAATGAAGGAATTAGAGGAGGCGGGATTTGGGATTTTTTTTTTTTTTTCGGTAAATTTTCTCCATTTTGTCAGCGTAATTAATCGGTAATTAACTGAAATCGATCTCATATACGATGTTCACTTAATATCATGTACTACTTTGACGCTGCGTTAATCTTGGCCCTTCGAAACAAAGGTTTCTGAGAAAAATTATTTTTTTAAGATTTGCATACGCTCCATAGGAAAATGTGTATTTTCTTACATTTCCTCGAATATCTCGATAACTATTGTTTTTTTCGAAAAATTTGTAGACAGCTTATGTAAAGAGAATTGATTGAGCTTTCCGACGCTTTTTTAATTTTTTCTCTAACATAAAAAACAAGACTTTTGACCGAATATGCGCTCCGGGCTATTGCAGTTCACGGAGAAGTTTTGCATTTTCCGCCGCGTAATATTAATCTACAAAGCTGATTTTTTGTCTACAAGCAGTTTGTGCACTATTTCGATTGAAAATAACATTCTCCCTCCGCTTAAAGGTGGCTAAATCTTTGAAGACAACAAATATAAGATGGTGAACAAAAATTAAATTTTACAGTTAATTTTATTAATAAACAAACTCAGTAATTTAAACAAAATTTTCTCAATTTAATATTTATTGTTATAATCGTAGATAAAGCATAGTATTCAACTTGCGGTAATGGTAATAACTCACTTGATGAAGTAAACTTTCATCTGCGTGAGTTATTACCTACATTACCGCTCGTTGAATAATATACTATTAATTTAGGATATATGTCATTAAAATAGATAATTTGATGAAAATCATATTTTTCCACATCAATAATACCTGCTTAAATTCTTACTTATCAAGTTTTCACGATTTATAACATCATCGGCTTAGTTCTTTTATTGGTTTTATCATTAAAAAACCTAGCATTTATGCTTCTCAGCGTGACTTCCACAGAGATAATTTATATATCTGTAATAATTAGTAGCAAAATTTAAATCTACATTTCAGGTAAGAATTTAGGTTTACAGGTAAAGGAGCTCTGAGTAGGTAGCGAAAAATAAACCGTAAACTTTCTAAAGTATATAAGACATGATTAGTTTTAGCATGTACGTACTACAAACGTCTTAACACCTTTTAATCTCCATAACAATATCAATATTACTGTGCCGTATAACAAACGATAATTACAAAAATTGCACATGAAACGATTAATGTAATTAAGCAAAGTGTTCCGAAAGTGGTCGCTATTCTATTGTTGAGGGTAATTTGACAATAAATTAGTAGTTGCTTTACTAAATGGACAATGTCACCGATTTCCGATTTCCACACAAAAAATCACTTACGTGTTAGTTCGTTAATAACTCTATTGTTTTCTGTTTTCTATTTTAGTACAGTACCTAGAGGTAAAAAATATGCAAAACTTCGGAATAATGTCATATTGAACGGATTTCGTTCATTTTTGGCAGTATAATAGTAAATGCTTCACAGAAAAGTTTCTATATTGTGCGGGGGCTTGCTAATTTATAGGGGATGGATGCCACCCCCTCTCAGGGGGTGGTACTTAAAAAATAAATATATTTATTGAAGCTGAAGTGGAATCAGATTTTAAGAAGAAAAGGTTCTATGCAATTTTTCACATAAATTGATAGTTTTTAAGTTACAACGACTTCAAAAATTGCGATTTTAGCTTAAAAAAAAAGGTATTTCCAAGCGGCTTTCGTCAAGTATCTCGAAAAGTATTACTTTATCGAAAAAATGTTACAGAACAATTACAGAAAGTACAAACTGGGAATTAATTATATTTTTTGTTTATTGATGTAGGATTAATAATTTCGGAGATATTTAAGTTTACATTTGGCATCCAAGTGTTCATAAGATAATTATTTAGAGTGAGAGTTAAATATCTCAGAAACTGTGACACCTACGTCAAGGATGCTAATAGGTAGAATAATAGGCTATTAGTTAGTCTTTCAACTGTTTTTTTTATTTGTTTCTGTAGCATAAAAGACAAAGAAGTTATGACCGAAGCAATGTGTGTCTACACATTTTTTTAATAACAACGTCTCCATTTTGTTACTGTAATTAGCCAGTAATTGAAAAAAAGGAATTTCAAACACTGTTTCTCATTAATATCTAGCATGACGTAGATGCTCAAATTTTTTTGTTTGTATACAGCACTTGCTTTAGAAAAAAATTCAGTTTAAACTATAAAGGTATTTTCGATAAAACGTATTTTTTTTTCCTTTTCCAAATATCTCAATAAATATTAGTTTTATTGAAAAATAGGTAGAGATCAAAAATAAAGCTCATAAACTGATAATGAATTTCGCTTGTTTACTTATTTACATAGATTTAATAGTTTTAATAGATACGAAAGTTTACAAATGGCGTCCGAACGTTTATGAGACGAAAAATGTGGTTTAAATGTTAAATATCTCATAAATTGTGACACCTACGTCACGCATGCTAAAAAATGAAATTAAAGACAATTAATTGTTCTTTCAAATTATTTTTTACTCGTATCTGTAGCTTAAGAAAAGAAATAAAGAAGTTATGACGGAAAAATATGCGTATTTATATTTTTTTATATAAAAAGGTCGCCGTTTTGTTACTCTAATTAGCCAGTAATTTAAAAAAATTATTTCAAATACAGTTATTCGTTAACATGTAGCATTACCTAAATGCTCAATTTTTTTTGCTCATTTAAAGCACTTGCTTTAGAAAAAAATGCATTTTAAACTTTAAAGGTAATTTCGAAACACTTGGATACCAAATATAAACTTAAATATGTCCGAAATTATTAATCCTACATCAATAAACAAAAAATATAATTAATTCCCAGTTTGTACTTTCTATAATTGGTCTGTAACATTTTTTTTCGATAAAGTAATACTTTTCGAGATACTTGACGAAAACCGTTTGGAAATACCTTTTTTTTTTAAGCTAAAATCGCAATTTTAAAGTCGTTATAACTTAGAAACTATCAATTTATGTGAAAAATTGCATAGAACCTTTTCCTCTTAAAATTTCATTTTATTTCAGCTCCAATAAATATATATATTTTGTAAGTGCCACCCCCTGAGAAAGGGTGGCATCCACCCCCTATAAATTAGCAAGCCCCCGCAAAATATATAAACTTTTCTGTGAAGCATTTACTATTATACTGCCAAAAATTAACGAAATCCGTTCAATATGACATTATTCCGAAGTTAAAACCTCTAGTTACTGTGCTGTTTAACAATTATGAAAAAACATTTTTTGTCAAAAAATTGTTTGGAACAATTAATAATTTATTAATAATGCGATGTAACAATAATAGGTTTTTTTATGAACTATGTTAATTCTATTGTAATAATAAATCAATTGTTTAAAATACATTCGCAAGAAAACTAGTTTTACAAATTAACTTAAGTCAGTGCGAGTGCGTTTATTGTGAGTTTTGTAAAATAATTGCTTACGAAAATTAAAGTACAAGGCTGACAAAACGATGATAAACTCTGAAGTTGTTGCTTATACAGAAAACTGAATATATTATAAGAATTAATCCTATAAAATATGAGCTAATTTACGGAAAAATTCGACTTATTTTTTTTATTTTATCACCCCTCAAAAATATGAGCATTAATTTCACATGTCTTTTGATTAATGTTATTTTGCTAGAGCAAATAATGAAAGGAGCAGAGAATTCACAGTAACGTGTGGCGTACCACAAGGCACAGTCCTTGGTCCGATACTTCTCATTGCTTATGTAAATACCGATAATGATGGTACGAGTATCTTTGCGTATGCCGATGATACAGTTATTCTGTAAACTTCTAGTACATGAATATAATACTAGGGTCACAAAAATCATACATATTGTATACCTCTTATCTCACATAAAACGGCAACTCAAAAATATTTCCTGTATTACCTATCTATCTGAATGAGCTTGAACTATTTAATGGTAGCATCATTTTAGTAAAAAATTCAACTTCCGCGTCTTTACTTTGACATTTTAAATGACAGAAAATTTTTTTGGGTTGCCATGGTAACTTAACAAAAAACAAGCCTCTGATTAGTTAAAAAATGTGGTGTGAAATTTTCCACATAATTATGATAATTATGTATGAATTACATAATAAAATGATGTATAAATACATAGTTAATCCGGTGAATTACATCAGTAATTACACAATTATATGGAATTTTTACAGGAAAACACAAAGCATTTCATACATTTATGTACCATTCCCAGAATAATCGTTGGCAACAAATGGACCATCGCGATAACATGGATAATCTGAAAGTTCTGGTAAAAACAAATTAATTATGTATAATTTCACAGAAAATTGAACTAACTTTCAAAGTATTTTTACATACATAAATGTAATTTTACATACATTTTTTACAGTGTATCTCACCACCACAAACATATTTAAAAACTTAAGCTACTAAAACAACATATTGCAATGTGTTACAACCCTAGAATGATGTATTTGCACCTACTCGAAAAAGAACCTACCAGAAGATTCCAAAGTGACATCTGGAATTATCTAGAGAATGGTGGCGTCATCACAGAAAAATCGAGATCTGTCATTTTTAAGTATAAAAGACCGACTGCATTCTCGGCGAGTAGTTCAGAAAGTTCAGAAAGTTCAGAAAGTATAGAAAGTGAGGTTAAGACTTCAAAGATAAACAAAGTGATAAACATTGTGATTTTAGTCAGTAAAGTGTATTTAAATTAATAATAGTATTGTGAAGTATCCAGTAAATATTTAATAAAGTGTGTTAGTGGACATCTCTTGTTATAATTTTTGGAACCCACGGAATTTGCGAGGGTGGTTTTCTAAGGGTGGAAACACGTCACAATTGGTGTCAGAAAGCGGAATTTTATGACAAGAGGAGCTCTGAAGTTGTGCTGGAGTGTTCGAGAAGTATTCTCGAGGGTTAGTGCTAACACGGAGGACTCATTTACTGGACATTTGTTCGAGGGTTATTATCGAACAGGAAAATAGTGTTAAGTGCATTTTTGAGACATTGTAGAACATTTTATTAGGACATTAGTGTGATAATTAAATCCTTTGAACTGAGAAGTGATAGAGACACTGAAAAAGACTCATTTAGTGCGTGAAAATTTCTAGAACTTTTCTATTTGGACATTAGTGGAGATTATTAAATTCTCTGAACTGGATAGTGACAAAAGACTCTGGATAAGACTTTTTCGTGCTATTTCGAGATTTGTCTAGAAAGTTCCATTACCGATATTGACGTGACAGTTAAATTTATTTTATTTTAATTTCATCGTATGCCCGTAACAACAAGAAGTATGGCATCCGATAAACAAATACAGGACTTATTCGAACAATTCCAAAAAATGATGGCGCAGCAACGGCAGGAAGACAAAGAAGAACAGGAGAAAAAACGTCAGGAAGAAAAAGAAGAGCAAGAAAGAAAACGCCAGGAGGAAGAAAAACGGCGTCAAGAAGAAAGGGACGAATTAAAGAAAATTATGGAAGATCAGGAAATAAGACGTCAGAAAGAAAAAGAGGATGAAGAAAGAAGACGTCAGAAAGAGAAAGAGGATGAAGAAACAAGACGTCAGAAAGAAAAAGAGGATGAAGAAACAAGACGTCAGAAAGAAAAAGAGGATGAAGAAAGAAGACGTCAAGAAGAGAAAGACGAATTGAGACAAATTATGGAAGACCTGAAGATACGACAGCAAGAGGAGAAAGAAGAACAAGAAAGACGACATCAAGAGGAAAAACAGGAGCAAGAAAGACGCCAGGAAGAATTAAGGAAAATTCTAAATGAACAAATCAAAATACAACAGGACGCTATAATTTCTGCCAATGAAGTACTAAAATGTGAAGTCAAAGAAGAGATAAACAAGGTCGAAGGTAAAGTAGGAGTAGTCGAGACAGAAGTCAGTCAAGTAAAAGGAGAAGTAACCGAAGTTAAAGAGAAAGTAAACAAGTTCGAAGAAGAAGTCAAAGGAGAAATAGACCGGCTTAAACGACAGTTGAGAGATAGAGGAAGCCAGCAAGTGGTATCATCAGGACAGCGACTAAAACCTCCTTCTTTTGATGGCCAAAGTTCCTGGACGACATACAAGAGGCAGTTTGAGGCAGCAGCGTGTGCGAACAATTGGGATAATGAGGAAAAGACCATGGCATTAGTTCTAGCACTAAGGGGCCAAGCTTCAGAGTTACTCCAAACCATCCCAGTTGAGAAACAAAGGGACTTTAAAGTCTTGGAAGCTGCATTAGACTTGAGGTATGGCGATCAACACCTTGCCAAATTATACCAGGCTCAGCTGAAATCCCGGATGCAAAAAGCTGGGGAAAGTTTACAAGAATTTGAAGCTGCGATAGAGAGACTGGCACACCTGGCGTATCCGAGTGCACCTAAAGAATTCCAGGAACAATTAGCCGTGGGGGCCTTTTTAGATGGTATAAGGGACGAAGAGGTCAGGCGAGTTCTGAGGCTGACGAGACACCAAAGTAGTAGCGAAGCTTTGGTGCGTGCACTCGAAGTAGAAGCCGCTTACAGGGATACTCCAAGGTCGAGAGTGCGAGCTGTGACTCTCGAAGAATCGCAACCAGAAATGAACCAGAACCCCTTGCTGACTGAGATGCAGAAAATATTCACCAAATTATGCGATAAATTGGATGGCCTCGGAAAACAAGAAAAACAACAAAATAGAGGAAAGCCGAGCGGAGGTATTAAATGTTTCAACTGCGGCAAGGTGGGACATATGAAACGAGACTGTCGACAGCAGAACTCGGAGAGTCGAGTAAATGCTGTGAATGTTGAAGAGAAGCAGGAAAACTAAAGATAGCCAGCACCAAGGGGGCTGTGCTGGCTAGGGAATGCGGTGCCCCCAGAGAAGTAAAGATTTCCCAGCTCCAAAGAATTCCAAGTAGTCTGTTGTTGCAAGGATATGTGAATGGAAGAAAATGCGTGTTTACTATTGACACCGGTGCTACGTCATCAATAGTGCGGCCAGGGTTTATATCAGGCTTGCAGATTAACAAGAAGCAAAATGGAGTAATCATTCGGACAGCCACGGGGGACAGGGCTGCGGTCCATGGAGAGGTCAACTTGGAACTGCAGGTTGGACGGTTGAGGTTCAATTACAAGGTCATTGTGGCTGACATTATGGATGATTTCATTTTGGGTCTGGACATCATGGGAGAGCAGGGATTTATTGTTGACGTAGGGGAGCGAGTCTTAAAAATTGGAAATGAGGAATTTATTCTGGCAACCGCAGACGACCAATTCCATAAAGCGAGATTGTTAACAACACAGACGATCAAGATTCCTGCTCATTCAGAACAAATGATCGATGCTGCCTTAGAAGGAAATCCTGGAGGGTACCGTGTTGGCCTAGTTGAAGATGACGAATCGATTAAGTCCCTACCCAATATTATTGTGGCGAGAACTTTAACCCGGACTAAAGACAAAATCCCAATTAGAGTCGTTAATTTAAATTCCCACTCGGTGACAATTAAGGAAGGCAAACCGATTGGCTCCTATGAACCGGTCACATGGGTAGCGAGGTGCGAGGAACAAACAGAGGGAAGTTCGTCTACGAAAATAGACCAGGAAGTTTTGACCTTGCTGAGTACCCAGTTGGAGCATTTATCTGAGGATGAACGAAGGGAGGCAATCAAGTTCCTAGAAAAGGAAAGTTCAGTATTTGCCAAGAATACAGAGGCCCTTACAAAAACAGACATAGTCCAGCATCGGATAAATACTGGCGACTCACCCGCTATTCGACAGCCACCTAGGAGGCTTCCATTAGCGAAACAAGAGGATGCCTCGGCAATGATAGACAAGATGCTACAAGTTGGTGTCATTGAGGAGTCGACGAGTCCCTGGTCATCGCCAGTAATTTTGGTTGCCAAGAAGGACGGAACGTTAAGATTTTGTGTCGATTATAGAAAATTAAACGATGTCACGAAGAAAGACAGTTACCCATTACCACGAATTGATGACACATTAAGCACGTTGGCAGGCTCACGATGGTTTTCTACGTTAGACCTTAGGAGTGGATACTGGCAAGTGGGGCTTCATCCGGATGATAAGGAAAAGACAGCGTTTTCAGCAGGCAGTGGTCTTTATCAATTTACCGTGATGCCTTTTGGACTTTGCAATGCGCCAGCTACCTTTGAAAGATTGATGGAATCCGTACTGCGAGGGCTAACCTGGAGGACGTGCCTGGTTTACCTTGACGACGTGCTTGTTATGGGACAGGACTTTACAGAACATTTGAAAAATCTTCAAGAAGTATTTGGGCGAGTCAGGAATGCCCATCTGAAGTTGAACCCGAAGAAGTGCCTGCTATTCCAGAAAGAAGTCAAATTTCTTGGTCACGTGGTGTCTTCGGATGGAATACAAACAGACCCCGACAAAATTTCTGCTGTACGAGATTGGCCAAGACCATCTAACGTTCATGAAGTACGGAGCTTCCTTGGCCTCTGCACTTACTATAGGCGCTTTGTAGAAGGGTTTGCAGAAATTGCGAAGCCATTACACCGGCTGACAGAAGAGAAAGTGCAGTACCAATGGACACCGGAATGTGAAACGGCATGGAGAAGATTGAAGGCAGCTCTATGCACTGGTCCTGTGCTAGCGTACCCACAACGGGAAGGACTTTTTATTTTAGACACGGATGCCAGCAATTCTTCGGTCGGTTGTGTACTGTCTCAAATGCAGAATGGGCAGGAAAGAGTGATCGAGTACTTCAGCAAGGTGCTGTCCAAACCGGAAAGAAACTATTGTGTAACCCGGAAAGAGTTACTGGCCATCGTTAAATCAGTGGACCATTTTCATAAATATCTTTATGGACGACATTTCAAGATTCGGACCGACCATGCTGCATTAAAATGGCTGTTGCAGTTGAAAACCCCTGAAGGTCAACTGGCTCGTTGGATAGAACGGCTGCAACAGTATGATTTCAAAATCGAACATCGACCTGGAAGATCTCATAAGAACGCAGACGCTTTATCTAGAAGACCGTGCAAGGAAGATTGCAAGCACTGCCGCCACGTTGAGAAATTGCAGGGTACGGTGGCCGTCAACACTATTAAAATAGAGGTTCCGGACGATTGGACGACCGAAGCCCTGAGACAAGAACAACTGAATGACACAGAAATTGGGCCTATATTGAGAGCAAAGGAGAAAGGAATTCGACCAGCGTGGAAGGATGTTTCGGATAAGGCAGTTGGATTGAAGGCTTTGTGGGCCCAATGGGATTCACTTAAAGTCATGAACGGGCTGCTAAAGAGAGCTTGGGAATGCCCGGATGGCAGGGAAGTTGTTATGCGTCTAGTGATTCCCAGGTGTCGAGTACCGAAAGTACTTCAGGAAGTGCATAATGGAGCATCCGGTGGGCACTTCGGCGTTAATAAGACCCTGAATAAAGTACGAGAACGATTTTATTGGGTAAATAGTAGTCAAGATGTGGAAGCTTGGTATCGCAATTGCAAAATTTGTGCAGCCAGTAAGGGACCACAGACTAGAAGTGGGGGTGCAATGAAGCAATATAACGTCGGAGCTCCTTTCGAGAGGATCGCGATCGATATAGCCGGCCCATTCCCAGTAACCAAGGATGGGAACAAGTACATACTGGTTGCCATGGACTATTTTAGTAAGTGGCCAGAGGCCTATGCAATTCCAAACCAAGAAGCAGTCACTGTCGCCAAAGTCTTGGTAGATAATTTGATATGTCGGTTTGGTGTACCCCTGGAGCTGCACTCAGATCAAGGGAGGAACTTTGAGTGTAGGGGTGTTTCAACAAATCTGCAAGTTATTGGGGATACACAAAACACGGACAACAGCCCTTCACCCGCAATCAGATGGAATGGTGGAACGACATAACAAGACCATGAAAGAACATCTTTCTAAAGTGGTTCATAAGAATCAACGCGATTGGGATCTCCACATACCGTTCTTCCTCATGGCATACAGAGCTGCTATCCACGAGTCTACGAAACAAACACCAGCCCGTGTAGTATTTGGACATGAGATCAGACTGCCATGTGATTTGATTTTCGGAACACCAGGCGGAGAACAGCTTCCTGTGAACAGCTATGTGGATGAAATGAGTGAACGGCTAAGAAATGTTCATGAGCTGGTTAGAGACCAAATCACCATAGCCAGTGACCGAATGAAGGCTCGATACGACCGTAAGGGTAGTTCAGAAGGGTTCAAGGCAGGAGATCTGGTTTGGCTGTATAACCCACAGCGAAAGAAAGGGAAGTCACCGAAACTTCAACCTCCTTGGGAAGGACCTTATACTGTTATTACCCGAATTAATGATGTCGTCTATCGGATTCAACGAAACAAAAAGTCCAAGATGAAGATCGTACACTTGGATAGACTGGCGAAGTATGTGAAAGAGGCTGAATTGCCTGACCGGGACGTTCAGGCTTAAGGAGGGGGCAGTGTAATGTGTTACAACCCTAGAATGATGTATTTGCACCTACTCGAAAAAGAACCTACCAGAAGATTCCAAAGTGACATCTGGAATTATCTAGAGAATGGTGGCGTCATCACAGAAAAATCGAGATCTGTCATTTTTAAGTATAAAAGACCGACCGCATTCTCGGCGAGTAGTTCAGAAAGTTCAGAAAGTATAGAAAGTGAGGTTAAGACTTCAAAGATAAACAAAGTGATAAACATTGTGATTTTAGTCAGTAAAGTGTATTTAAATTAATAATAGTATTGTGAAGTATCCAGTAAATATTTAATAAAGTGTGTTAGTGGACATCTCTTGTTATAATTTTTGGAACCCACGGAATTTGCGAGGGTGGTTTCCTAAGGGTGGAAACACGCGACAATATATTAATAAAATTTCTTAAAAATGTTGGTCAGATAAAAATTCAGTCACTTTTGTAAAAAATTTAGTAACTTTTCAAACAACTTTGAATTACCGACACATTTATGTTCAGCTGGAAGTGGATTAAATAATTCTACTCCCATCAAGGGCGTAAATAATTTTTTTTTGTAGGGAGGTAACGTGAAAAATGAGCGTGGAGGAGAAAATCAAAAAAATTTTTTGTTATCTCAAAATTGATCGAAAAAAAAAACGACTTAGAAAAACTATGTTAAGAGTTTTACCCACCTTCTTATCTATGCCCTTGACTCCCATATACCTGGAGCACTCTTCATATTTTGTGATGTGATGGGATACACAAGTTTTGACCATTTCTTGTATTGCAATTATGATGAAAATCATTTACAAATAGTCGGGGAGCCCTCCTAGCTTTTCTGAATTATAAAAATTCTTTCAAAAATATGAGAAGCCTCCCAGAACATTATGCCATACTAAGCTGTAGACACGAAGTTAGCATGGTATTCCAGTTGACATATTGGAAGTATTTTTTAACCTATACAATACAAAACCAGGGCCGTGTTGACTAGGTGTGAGAGGTGTGCACAGAACACCTTCCTCAATTTTTGGGGCGGGTGGAAATTCATAAATTTTGAAGTACGAGGTGGCATTGTAGAATTTGGTGGAAATTTTTTTTTGAGATTTCTCCCCCCCCCGCTCATCAATTTTGAAATACGAGAGGCGGCATTTTATATTTGGTGGAAATTTTTTTTTAAGATATCTCCCCCTCGCAGCAGGAGGCAGCATTTTAGATTTTGCACACCAACGGCCAAATCTCTAGAAACGGCCCTGTACAAAACAGTAAAGTTATATGTTCATTCCAACTTAGCCCACAATCAATGTACTCCTAGAAATTTAGTAATTCTGATTTGCTCAATTCACTAACTATCAAATTTATCAAATATCTATTACTGAAAGTGGTGAATCTGGGTGTGAAATTGATAAATACTGTTCTGGAGATATTCAAGAATAACTTAGAATTATTATACTTACCAATTTGTGCATCTGTTGGTTATATTTTGAGCCATTACTAATAATTCAAGTATAGTTTTTACTTCCACGTGCGGTAGAAGTATAGTAACGCAATTTTTTATTTTTTTATTTTTAGTATTCGAATAGGCTTATGTCATTAAACGTCGAGATTTTAAGTTTGAAAAAAAGAAATTCTGTCTGTCTGCCGGTCTGTAACTTTTTTTGTGAGCACGATTACTCTGGAACTGTTTAAGATATTGACTTGAAATTTGGTATACGTATGTATTTTAACGAGATCTGGAACTAAATTATACTCTGATTTTATTCCGTTGAAGGGTTCGGGGCAAATTGGGGTAAATGGGGGTAAATAAGTAAATTAAGCAAGTAAGAATCTATAACATTGGTGTATAGTATATATAAGAGAAACTAAAATTTTTGGCATAGCCGCCCTCATTACCACCCCCACCTCATTATTAAAGAGAGTGAAAAAAATAAAACTGTGATTTACCAAAGGTCTCTTTTTTACTTGATTCACCCCCCTTCTGCTATCTCCGTTGACCCTTCCTTTGATAAAACTATGTGCTTGAAAAAAAAACTAGTTATTTCTGACAAAACTTTTAAATTTTCCTGAAAACAAGTTTTTTCAATATTTAGGAAATAGATGACAAAAGAGCCATTGGTCTATAATTTTCAGATAACGCGTTATCTCATTTTTTAAAGAATGGAATAATTTTGTCTAATTGTAAAACTGTTGGGAAAATTTCTGTCGATAATGATAATAAATTGTGAATATGACAGGAGACACAACAACCTTTTTCTAGGTTTCTGTGAGTAAATTCTCTATTTCTGTACATCTTTGTAAACTTTTTAGTACAAATAAAACTTATTCTATTCTATTCATGTAGTTTGTCTAACTTAAATCAATAGTGCCGATATTTGAGATCATATAAATTATCATATTATATTACCATAAATCTACAGGTAAGAAGATGGTTACTTTATTTTTACTCTGTGGCAAATTTGCTTCTGAGAGTGTAAAATTAACTGTTAACAGCCAATCTCAACCTTACATTTTAACTTAAAATTAATTTAATGAATGAATTACGCAGTAAAATCCCTCCAGTTATATTTTGTGTTCCACGGCCAAGGATTGAAATTAATTCCTGTATGTAATATGGCAGTTAATTAGTGTACCTGATGGGGAAGGCTTCCAGTTAATTATAAACCATTATATCAAAGATAATGTGCTGCGAAGTACACACTGTGTTACATTGTAAATTGTTTGCCATCAACAAGTCGAAACCATTGTGTATTTAGATGTTGTTCAAGGCAGATTAGCTAGTAAGTAATAAATATTTATAGATGTGGAATAAACAATGTTTAGTGATTTTCTTTGCACGGGTGCGCGTCTGAAGCTACACTCTAAACATGGCGTAATACGTGATATTATGAAAACTAATTGTCTGTCATCCCTAAATCAATCTCTACATGCATTGGCGTTGTAGTTAAAGGTTAAATGTAACAAAAAATTAAAATGAATAAGGTATATTGTTAATGTATCATTAAACTATAATATTAGATTCCTGACGTAGTTCCGTTTGTCGACCAAAAATGTGCGGGACTTTTTCTGGTACTTTTCGATTCACCTAAAAACCTGAAATTTACAACACAAACATTCCTGGGCACATTAGTATTCCAGTCAACGGAGCGCTAAGATGACCAAAATCTCTAATTTGAGTGCTAACGAATAGATTTTGATGAAGCCTTGTGCAATGTGTTTGTAGTGACGTTAATAAAAAAGTTGAAAAAAAGATTAGAGTAAGAAATTATTGGAAGGGATAACGTAACTTGTAGAATTAGGTCAAAAATAATAATAAAAAAATAATATATTTACCTTTTTGGCGTAAAATATTTTTACTCGAAAATTACTAAAAGTGGGGGAGAGGAAATGTAAAAACTGAAAAAAAAAAATCTGAAAAAATTCGGTGAATGTATCATCGAATTACAAAACTTTTTATCTGCAACTTTTCTGTAAAGTGCGTTTTCACCGAGTTTTTCCGGAAAAACATGAAAAAGCATCCCTTTCTTTAAAATTGTAGCGATTTAAAAGTATGCAATTTAAGCATTTGAAAATATTCTAAAGGCATTCTAAACATTTTTTGTCTCTTGAAATTTTTTTGTGACTTGCTTATTTTCCGAGTTATAGGCAGTTTTTCATGATAAATAATGTACTACATTTTTTGCACATTAAAAAATACATGAAAATTTGAATGAGCGTGATTTATATATATTATTATAAAAAAATATGAAACTATGTAGTTATAACCATTTTTAAAAGTTCAATATATTTTTAAATGGAAAATGTGAAAAAATTGTAGTATATTATTTATTTTGAAAAACTGCCTGTAACTTGGAAAATTAGCAAGTTGCAAAAAAATTCCAAGAGACAAACAATGTTTAGAAGGCCTCAATGCATACATCTGGGTTTTTTCAAATTTTTAAATTACATATTTTTAAAGAGCTACAATTTCAAAGAAAGAGGTAGTTTTTCATGTTTTTCCGGAAAAACTCGGTGAAAACGCACTTTTCAGAAAAGTTGCAAATAAAAAAAGTCTTGTATGACTTTTTTAAAACTTTTACACTTCCCCTCCCCCCACTTTTAAAAATTTTCGAGTGGCCATATCTCGAAAAATATGCATCTTTTGAAAAAAATTCACAAGAATAAAAACATCTTATTTTGGGCCAAAAAAGGTAAATATATTGTTTTTTTTTAATTTTTGATCTAATTCTGCAAGTTACGGAACCCATGATAAAAGGGGTTGCTTTTTACCCTTTACGATCATTTTCTACTATAATCTTTTTTTCAACTGTTTTATTCACGACATTACAAACACATTGCATAAGGTTTCATCAAAATCCATTCATTAGCACATAAATTAGAATTGAAACTCAACCTTAACTGGACTATAGGTTGATAATAAAAATTCCAAATCCAAAAAAATTCAATATCGCAGATCCAATATAGCAGCCTTAATAAAAAGGCAGCTTCTTACGTGTAGAGCTTTTCCAAATTTGATTCTTTTTTGATTCTTTGTTGATAATAAAAATTCCAAATCCAAAAAAATTCAATATCGCAGATCCAATATAGCAGCCTTAATAAAAAGGCAGCTTCTTACGTGTAGACCTTTTCCAAAATAGGTAGAAATTTGATTCTTTTTTGGGATGAGTCCATATCATAGTAATAGCCCACAAAAGTCGAAAATTACTAAAATAATACCCTTGAGTTGACATGGAAAAGGGGTCGGGTCGTTTTGTAAGCATGTTTCGCCAGCGTAACCTATGGCTTTTATTACCTTGAGGGTTTCCTTAAAGCCAAAATTAACTTTACAATCAAACTCTGAGAAAATTAAGAGAAAAATTCCTCGAAGTTTGAAATAAAACTCAAAAATGACACCGAGAATGCGACTCCGAGGCTGCGCAAGCATATTTCCCATCTGTATACACTTTTTCGTGCCATTCATGACACATTTGTCCCTTACATCCCTTACATCTTAGAGGTGTGTTCTTAGGCCCTCAACATTTTGTTATAAGCCGAAGGGATGAAAATTCGATACG
Organism: Rutpela maculata; assembly: GCA_936432065.2. NCBI lineage: Eukaryota > Metazoa > Arthropoda > Insecta > Coleoptera > Cerambycidae > Rutpela > Rutpela maculata. The sequence goes on from OW386285.2 coordinate 394,794,330, forward strand.
TCAAAAATATTATTACTGTGCCCTGAAGTTTGTGAGCGAGAACAGGCCGCACAACCACATATTCAGTGGTAATGTCGATCAAAATAGAAAAATATGAAAAAACGAAAATCGATCTAGAAAGACGTTTCATTTCAAAACACGTTATATGGCTAATAGTCGAATAAAACTAAGTTTTTTTTTAAAGATTGTTTGGGGGCGGCAATTTTTTTTTTTTTTTTTTGAAATGCAATCTGTATGTTATAAGGACAGTACAGTGAAGTTTTGTCTAATTTTGGAGGTAGGCGTTTTATGTAAATTGAATTTTAATTTTGAGAAACGTGTTTTTGTCCTGTTTTTTTTATCTCGGGTTCTTTTCATCGGATCAGCCCAAACTTACAAATCAGAATGTTTGTAAAGAAATGATGAACAAAACCACATAGGTCCTAAATCCTAAGTGAAATTATAGGTCTTTACATCTGGTAAACTATTATGGAAAATTGCAAATAAAAATATTTATTATTTTCCCTAAAAAACGAAATTTTTGAAAAATTCTTGAATCTTTATAAAAAAACTACCGTTTGGTCACAATGAAACTTTTTCTTCCTTAAATTGTAGCTTTTTGAACATGTTTTACAACAGTGATAGAAATAAATCTTGTGTATTATTTTAAAACAAATAACTTTATAAAAACTTTACATGTTCAAGATTTGAACGGCAGATTTCCGCTTATGAATTCTTTCTCGCTTTAATCACCAATTATAAGTCCTAGAAGAATTTTTTTTTTCAAAAACTTCTCCTGTATCTTGGCTTCAATTGTTTCGCTGCATGTATGTGAAAATTTTAAAAAATAAAAAAGTTTGTCGCTCAGTCAAAATATGAGTACATTTTTAGTCGAGTAATAAGTTCATTGGTGTTTGAACAAAATAATAAACAATTATCGATAGAAACAAAAATACCATTGGAAGCGTTTATTTGTGTACTTGAGTTAAAAAAAAAATCAGATCGATAGCTCAATTAGATATGAAGATATGGCAGTGTAAATGTTAAAAAACACGATTTTTATAATTAATCAAGTTTTCTCGAAATAAAAAATATCTGTACCACAAAAAAATATCGTAAATAGCCATGCCATTTCTTATGAAGAATTGTTCACTTTATAAAAACTATAAGATCTGGTTTGGTTCCACACTGATTTTTTTTTTCGAGAATGGAAAAATTTTTATGGTCTATTTCGCTCCATTATCTCGACTCGAATAGTCCAATGTATTTTTCGACACTGAATTCGAATCCAACCTCAGAAAAATCTAAACACCCCCAATATTTTGAGCTAAAGTGAAAAAACACTATTAGTATACGGTAAAATCGCTCGTCATATATTGTGACAATAAGTACATGCAAAAAGTTCTCCTAATGTACAATTCTAGGATTTTTGAGGTTGCTGATTTCAAATTTCAGCATGCCAAAAGCCTAGAACTTATTCTTAGCTTGAAAATAGAGAAAATTATGGTTGAAAGGAGTGTAGAAATAAAAAGTTGAAAAAACACGTAATTTAGATTCTGAAATTATATTTTTAGGGGTCTTGAAAATTTATTTTGAGCCATTAGCGACTAAACAACTCTAAAATAGGGTAAATCATCCCTGATTTGTGGTGACAATAAATACATGCAAAAAGTAGTTAACAAGCGCAAACATATTGTATTTAAGTACAGATTTTAGGTATATGGCAAAGGATTTTCTACTTTGAGGTGGTTAAGCAACCCCTAGATAGAGGAAAACCACCCTAATATAAAAATAAAGTTCATGAGATGGGTTAAAGTCACTTTAGTTTCTATTCAAAAATATATAAATCAAAAACTTCCACATTTTCCATATTTTAATGGTAATCATGTATTTTGTTTTTATATAAGGGTAGTTTTTACACTCATATGTACATTGATAAATGAGGTGAAATTTCAGAATCTAAATTACGTATTTATTCAACTTTTTATTTCTACCCCTCTTTCAACAACTAATTTTTTTCAATTTAGGCTTTTGGTATGCTGAAATTTGAAATCAGCAACCTCAAAAACCCCTAGAAATATACTTTTGGAATGAAACTTGCGTATTTTGTCAAATTTTCATTTTTCACCCCTTTCAACCCCAATTTTACTCGATTTTCACCATAAGAATAAATTTTTGGCTTCTGGCTTGTTGAAATGTGAAATCTTCAACCTCAAAATTCCCTAGAAATAAAAGTTTCGAATGAAAATTACGTATTTTGTAAAATTTTCGTTTTTACACACCTTTCAACCCTCCTTTTACTTGATTTTCACTCTAAGAATCAGTTTTAGGCTTTTGGCATGTTGAAATTTGAAATCAGCAACTTCAAAAACTCTAAGATTGTACATTAGGAGACTTTTTGCATGTACTTATTGTCACAATATATCTAAGGGTGCCTTTTCGCTCTAGCTCAAAATTTTGAGGGTGTTTGAGCTTTTCTGGGGAATTTGAGTTCAGTCGAAAAATACATTGGACTACTCGGGTCGAGTTCCAGGATCCGGATTTTTTTTTTGTTTGCTTCTTCTGACTCAAATTTTGAAGCCGCCATATTGAAAAAAAAACATTTCTACAGCAAAACCGATACCAAATACTTAACTCTATCAAGTTTGGTTAATTTTTATCGAAAATTGGCTAGGTTACCGATTTTTGACGCCTCTTCAAAAAAAGCACCACTGTGCGTCGTGAAAAAGATGACTTAAAAATTATCAGCAGGTCTCTTGATTTCTAATCATATATTATGCAGATCTGCAGATGCATCAAAATATATTTTCAATTAATATAGCAACCATAGCTTCCTTATAACTGGTTTTTATGATACGGTTTGTACAATTTTTGATTTTACTAATCCCTTACCCTATTAAACCATGAATAGCAATATAAAAAGGTACTTTAATGCAATATCCCAAACATACCCAATAATTAATTTCGTAAAATTACAATACACCCTATATCTCCTCCAAGTAAACGCAGACACGGTGAAGTGTCTCGGTAGGTATGTAGTACATTCATAGTAAATTGTAAATCGGGGAATGTAATATAGTCAGTTTAAGGGTGTTAGTGATGAGCTGATACTCGCACTCACGGTGACATGGTTGAGGTCGGGTATTGAGGCTTCCCGTTTATACAGGAACTACATTAGAATCTATGCCAAATATTCCTGTTCACGAATGCCTTTGCACATCGTAAGGGGGACATTAATTGCTCTTACTGTTCAACTGGAGAGAAATACGGTGAACACATACTCAGTCGAGTACTCCATCTGAGCGTAATTACTTGTCGCATGTCGTATGCATTTTTTATTAGTTGATATTGTGTCTGGGTGAGGACTACCGTAAAATATAAATACTTAACAGTAGTTTAGTACGTAGTAGAGTTGATTACGTTGAAAAGATATGGAATTTACGCTACTAAAAGTTCGCAGACGTGTGCGTCACTTTTACACTTTTAGCTGATATGGTCACTTATTTATGTATGGTGATTGGCGAATAGACTTATACATGAATAATGTGTAAGAGCTCTAATGGTGGGGCACCTAAAAAGACACAATTCGATAAATAAATAAATGTTTATTTGCCACCCATACATTGTTTTGTTTGCTTTATATACAAACATTTGAACTATAACAAACAAATAAACATGTCCCAGAGGTAACCTTGTTCGTAGGCCATTGTGTAATCTATTATTTATATTACTGTACCATTAAATATGTCTAGTGTGTTCTAGACTTTTAAATAATTTCTTTAACAAAAAACTAGATTCTGCTTTTCTCTATATCCAAAATAAAATCATTGGTAAAACTAAAAACAATACTTGAATTTTAGTTTGTAATTGCTCAAAAAGAAATGAAAAAAAAATTGTTTTTTACTAATTATTTTCTTTTTAGGATGACCAGCTCGTTCATATTCCGTCATAACCCGAATCAATGAGTAGTTTATCGAATACAAAGAAGTAAAAAGTCGAAGACAATAATCGTACACTTGGATTAGACCGGCGAATTATGTGGAAGAGACTGAATTGCCTGACCGGGACGTTCAGGCTTAAGGAGGGGGCAGTGTTATGTGTTTCTACCCCCCCCAGAGACGTCTGTAGGAATTTCCTCTAAGAGTTCCATGTATACATAGAAGAAAACTGAGCTAGTTGGTTGGTTCGGCAATCGTCCCAGAGATGGCGCGCGCGGTGTCATAATTTGGAAATGTGAGAAAGGCGCTGGAAAAGTCTAGAAGATTGCAGATATCTGCTGAAACATTGGAGAATGTTTACCTAAGACTATAAAAAGAAGAGTGAGTAGCCGCACAGAGTTAGTTTATTTCAGATTGCAAGTTTAGTACAGTTCAGATGGTCAGATAGTTTAGTTCAGAGTGAACTGAGAAACATTAAGAACAAGTAAGCAAAGTGATCAAGTAACTGAAGTAGTGAATTATAGTAGGTACTTAGTGTAATATTAATAAAGTAATTAATTGTTGTAATTAGTACGTAAGTTAATGAATTAGTGTTTAGTGGTACCCTGCTGTTATAATTTTCGGATCCACGGTACAGGGTGTTTACAAAAAAAGTTTAAGCACGTAACAGTATTTATACCCCACCAAATTGTGATCAACGTAACATGACAGCTGACCTCGACCATATTTGTTCGGATATACGAAATATCGAAATGCCTCTACTACATTAGTTAATAATATTACAAAAAATTGTAATATAATAGTTCCGTTTAATATGCTCAACTTATTGACTAGGATCTAGGAAAATGTATACGCATAATTTAGGTTTCTTAGAAGAGGCTGGAATTAAGCTGTAAGTAATTTCGTTGCCGCATGTTTTTCCTTATGTGGTCTTCCTTTAGTGTCTATTTTAAGATGTCCGGACAAACCCCAGGACGAGAAGCGAGTGACCCTGTTATATGCTTTTCGTCATCTTCTATGTATACATTTTCCTCTCTCTTTATTAGGTTAAACATGGGTGTAGGATATTTTCTCATTTATTCATAAAGTATGATGTATGGACAATAAATTAATTTAGGGAATTCATTTACTTTTAACAAATTGCGGCTGACAGTATGGTCCTTGACAGACCGCCATTTTAAAAATATCCCGAACACGTTAAAACTAAAAACTTCTCTGACTAGACAATTCACATTTCGATTTTTTTTTAATGAAGACATATGTAGCAGCTCACATGCCTCAAAATTAAGTTTCATACGACATTTAGAATATATTGCTCAATTTGAGATTCGGCACATTAAAGGAAAAGATAACGTCATAGAAGACACTCTATCATGTGTACATGATACATCTTCCTTTGAACAATGTATTTCTCCGGTTCAAGTCGAAAAGTCTAATTTATTTGATATTAATTTTGACTTAAAATTATTGAGCAAAGCTCAAAAAGAAAATTCTGACCTTAAGTTATTATCGAATCAATCATCACATTCTAAGATCATTTTCAATTTAAAGAAAATTAAAATTCCAGATTTAGATGAGTTTATTTGATGTGACACTTCTCTCCCCAAACTACGCCCTTATGTTCCAATCATTTATCAGGCGAACAATTTTTGATATTTTTCATTGTTTATCTCCTCATTCTGGCATAAAAGCAACTAGAACATTAGTTACTAGTAATTATTTCTGGCCTAAAATGAATTCAGACTGCAATTTGTGGGCTAAAACACGCGTCAACTGTCAGACTGCTAAAGTCAACCTGCTAAAGTCAACCGTCATACGAAGTCCAGTAGGTCATTTTGAAGTACCTAAAGGCCGGTTCGATCACATACATATAGATTTAGTGACACCATTACCCCCTTCTAAAGGTTGCTCTTACATTCTAACTGTGATCGAACGGTTTACCAGATGGCCGGAGGCCTATCCTCTTTCTGATATCACGGCAAATCCGTTGCACGCACTTTATTCCAAAATTTTGTTTGTCGTTTTGGCATACCTTTATATATCACAACTAATCAGGGCGTCCAATTTGAATTAAAATTATTTAATGAATTTTCAAAATTTTTGGGTTTCCATAGAATACGTACCACCACTTACTATCCTCAAAGCAATGGCATGGTGGAACGATTCCATCGAACTCTTAAAACTGCTTTAATTGCTTGGATTAACACGTCACAATGGGTAGATGACATGTTATATTATTTACTTTTAGAACTATCTCCAAAGATGATTTGCAATGCTCTTCAGCTGAACTCATATTTGGTCAAACTCTACGTCTATCTGTCAAGTTTTTCACTAAATCATATGATTGCCCTAATATTCCTTATTTTACTGACAGATTATGCACTTATTTTAATAATTTGACTTTCACTTCCCCTGTTCACCACGTTAATCACAAATCGTTTGTCAGTTCTGACATTTTAACTTGTGATTTTGTTTTTGTTCACAGAGAACGTTTTAATCCTACTTTCTCTCCTTACCATTGAAAGTTTTGTCCCATACAAATAAATTAATTGATACAGGGACTAAAATCGTTACTGCCAATATTTGCAGAGTTAAACCTGCATGAGTGATGTCACTTCGCTACCTTTTAAAAAAGTGCGCTTCGCCATAGACGGTTTTGTTGATTGACTGTTCTTTTTATTAACGGGGAGTATGTGTAACAGCTCATTTGCCTCAAAATTAAGTTTCTTTTAAGTTACCTATCATTGATGTAACCAAGGATATTTAACAAAAAATAATGAATATTTTTTAAAATATAAATGAATATATTTAAATGTATGTAATATCGTGAAATATATGATATATCTATAACATACTCTATAGGATTTTTGCCTTTTCTCCAAATTTTGCCTGTCGGCGATATACTGCACCGCACAGCCACTTAATTAATTGCAAATTAAAATAACAGTTTGCTGTTACACCCTGTACGATCTGCAACGCGGGGCGCTTATCCCGTCCGCTATAGTCTAAATTAATTTCGGTCTCACGTTGCCTTATTGTTTTGATTTAATTAAGATACCTACCGCTTACTTTATTAATGGTGGAGCCGTTCGGATTTGTGCCAAAGCGATATCATACACGGGGCTCTTTGAGACTGCACTCGCTACAGGCCTTTCGCAGACAAAAAACCTATCTTGGAAGTATTTTGATATTCTTTATCTTTGTGGAGGAGGGAAATTAATTTACGTATGCCGTATCCCAGTTAATTAGAGTGGGTAATGAGGAGGATTTTAATTAATTATGAACGCGGCGGATTTGTTGCCTCTGAGGTGTTACTGAAAGAACTGCACCGTTTATATTAGAAAAAATTATCTCCATCGAGTATAAGACTGTGCTAGCGGCAGCGGATGATGATTTAATTAAAATTGAAAAATTAATAATACGTAGTGTCATAGAACAGTACCTACAAGTTTCAATTTACAAATATTGTCACATGATTTCTTATGTTTATTGGCTATCATGAATATGCCAAAAATAATAAATTATAAACATTGTCACATGAATTATATCTCCTTTTCTTTATAAAATTTAACAGTAAATTCACCAAAGAAAGGTTTCTATATTATACGGGGGTTTGCTAATTTATAGGGGGTGGATGTCACTTCTTTTCGGGGTGGTACTAAAAAAAACTGGGGAACTGAAATAGAATCGAATTTTGACAAAAAAGAAGCTCTATGCAATATTTGAAATAAATCTTTAAGTTATAACGACTTGAAAATTGTCATTTTAGCTTGAGAAGATGTTATAGAACATCCCAGAATTGATCTAAGTCGAACACTAAATGCAAGTTTCGACTTGAAATTTGTTAAAAAGGCTGTTGGAGCATAACTAAACAAAGACAAGAAAAAAAGCACAACATGTGGCACCCAGAAATTTTTCACCTAGAAAAATATGTTATGTCCAGGCCATGAGAGTAAAAGTGTATTATGGTCATGGAAAAGTGTACTGAAAATAAAAGTAAGTAAGTATATATATATATATATATATATATATATATATATATATATATATATATATATATATATATATATATATATATATATATATATATATATATATATATATATATATATATATCCGCGAGCTCTGGTTAAGTGTAATCTACCATAGCGTTCAAAATCTGCGTTTTAAAATACCACACTAAACTATCAACTAACGTTGTCAATAAAGAAAATAAAAATAAAAACTTGATCCAAAATCCAAAAAGCAACACAAAAAGAACGAACAAGTAAGTAGTGTCGGTACGTAATCAAGAACTTAACGACTTGAACGGTAAGTCAATAAAATAAATCTTAACTGTAAATACGTGGCCCAAAAGTCAAAAAGAACAAAAGCAACATACAAAAACAACGAACGGGCTGGACGTGTGTACTTAACGAAGTGCCCACAGAAACTAAAATATTGCACAAGGGAGAGTATAGTTTTCTTCAGATCTACTAAGCACTCAGAAAACGCCGACTTCTTTCACCGTTACCTTTATTATATTATATATATATATATATAATTTTTTTTTTGGTCAAATACAAAAATACATTATACTTATTTAAAAGTGTACCAAAGTTGGACTTCGCTTCACGAAACACATATTATTCAAAAGAATGAAAATAAAATTTAACGATGCGACGTACTGAAAGGGCGAAACCGAAAAATGTGGCAAAGGCGCGTAGCGTCTATAGGCAATTACTTGGAAAAAATTAGTAAAAATCGACAAGGCCGGTTTCTCGAATAAAACAAATTTGGATTCATCCAGCGGCTCGTCAATTGGACGAGTGCGTTGGATAACCGGTAGAAAGTAATAATAGCAAAACCAAATGCAGGTCTTTCCAAATGACAAAGTTAAACAGAAAACGGCCTTGTGCATAAGTAAGACAAAAAGCCATTTTGTCAAAAAGTCGCTCGAAGGCGAAGTGGTGTCACATCCCCTATATTGAACCTATATGAGAACCGGTACGTCGTGAGACAGAAAGTTGAACTCAAATGGAACTCCCTTCTTATGAATGATATAATCACCATAAAGAACTTTAAAATTAATCACAAGCGTCTCTAAGTAAAATATTTTAATATTATTATAAGTCATACCCAAAATCCAAAAATGCGTTTGTGGTGATCAGATCTACCAGTAACAATATTGTTTTAAAAAAAAATACAAGTTCAGTCTGGGAAAAATGATGTGTTTAGTTGAAGAATTTCCCAGTATAAAAAAGGTTTGTTCATTTTTTGAATATGAAAACTACATATATTTGTAACAATAAATATGTAACAAAATTTCTGAACACCATTATATATTTTTTTGGCAAATACATAGTTTTATATTTTTGTCAATTAACCCCATTTAGATCAATACAGAATGAATATTTAATAATGAAAATTATTAAAATAAATTTAAATTTATTCCTTAAGGGTTTTTTACTTAACTGATTTTTTTAACACAGGCCTGTACAACATTAACATTAACTGGTGTAAAATTCTAACTGTATGTTGCAATATGAACTGTTAAAGCAACTGTCTAGACGTTAAAAGGTAGGCGTCATTGCGATGTTAACGAATATTCATCTCCGAATTTATCAAACTAGACATATAAACACGCTGCGCTGTAGCGAATTCCTCAATGATTTCAACTGCTTTATACAGGGTGTAATCAGTTTCATGTCATTAAAAAAAAAAACTGGTTTTGGGGAACGACTAAAGGAACAAAAAAACCTTATATAACATTGGGTCTAAAGCCCATAGTTTTAGAAGAAAAAAAAAATAAATAAACACTCGCGTAGGCGAGGACACAAGTTGATAATCATCACACTTTTTTGTGGATTTTTAAAAGTAGGAAAGGTAAGGTCTTTTGCGGTGCGGTAACGGTTAAAGAAGTCGGCGTTTTCTGAGTGCTTATTAGATCTGAAGAAAACTATACTCTCCCTTGTGCAATATTTTAGTTTCTGTGGGCACTTCGTTAAGTACACACGTCCAGCCCGTTCGTTGTTTTTGTATGTTGCTTTTGTTCTTTTTGACCACGTATTTACAGTTAAGATTTATTTTATTGACAAGTCGTTAAGTTCTTGATTAGGTACAGACACTACTTACTTGTTCGTTCTTTTTGTGTTGCTTTTTGGATTTTGGACCAAGTTTTTATTTTTATTTTCTTTATTGACAACGTTAGTTGCTAGTTTAGTGTGGTATTTTAAAACGCAGATTTTGAACGCTATGGGAGATTACACTTACCCAGAGCTCGCGGATATGCACTTGATGTATAGAGAATGTCGTGAAAATGCAGCTGCTGCGGAACAGCTTTATAACAATAATTTATTGGTAAGTTCTAGATTTATCGAATATTTTAGTTTTCGATACCCGATTGGCAATTCGTTAAATAAATCAGATTTTTTCCTAACTTAACATACATATAATTGTTTTCTATTATCGTATCTCAGACGTCTAACTCTTTATTTCCCAATGTCATGCAATAATTACTCATTTTTTAAGCTTTTAACCCAGAACACTCATTTAGGTTACAAATGTTAATAAAGCACATTTAAATCTGACAAATTATAAACAACAATAAAGCTCCAATATTTTGTTCTAAATTAAAAAAACAAACATGTAAAGAAATGCTGTGTTTAAACCTCTACGCCCATCATTTGGTTGCAGTTCTGCAAAAAGAGATAACGAATTATTTACATTTTTATAATTGGTTCGGTTGAGGCGATCATCAAATGTGCCGCCCTTCTTTGCTTTGAAGCCGCGGGCCGGCAAGAACGAGTCGGTCGGTAATCTTTGCACTTTTTTATGACAATTTAAAAGTTGTATAATTTGGAAGTACACGTCCATTGACCCAGAAAGGCAGTGGTTCTCAAATGTTTCCTACCCTAATCAAATTGTTGACCCAGGTCAGTTTTTTTCAGGAAAAAGTCATAAAGGTTTTTTGTTCGTCTAGTCGGTCCCCATTACCAGTTTTTTTTAATGACATGAAACTGATTACACCCTGTATAAAACGGTCTATAAGATAGTTTTATAAGATGTGTCAAACAAACATTCACAAGTTGATATTTTTACACCCTGCATCTATTTTTATATATAGTAATACCTAATATACCTATAGTCAACAGAAATTGTTAACAAGCTTCTTGATTGCATATATTAAATATACCAAACATTCATGTTTAGACCTTCAAGTTTCAACACGTGAAAATTCTAAGTAAACTGGAAGTGATTTTTCCACGAATGCAATACTTCTCTTCGGTAAGCGGGGAATATAAAAAAAATTCTATTTTTGACAACCACTATTCATTAATTGTTTTTTTCTTTTCAGTGACCACTTTGTTATGGGCTGTGTATAAGATTTAACATTTTAGTATATATAATTAATATAAAGAATTTAACATTAAACACTGAGCACTGATACGAAATTTTGACTGCTAATACGGAGAGCGAAGCAACCCGTTCCAATGAATGACGACCTCGTAGTCTGACCGCCGCGCCGCGCCGTCGAGGAATATAGAGTAAGTTAAAATTTGTGATTTCAAAAATTATGGTTTTGAGATGTTTTCGGCGTAGAGGGAATTTAAAAACACAAAAAGAACAAAAAGGATAAAATAACAAAATTGTACAAACATAAATGGGGGAGAGAGAGGGATTAGAGAGATAAAGTTGAGGAAAGATAAAGGATAGGGTAGAAGTAGGTTACCGTAGAGGGAAGTGTGGCTAAGGAAGTTGCCGGAAATTGCCAGAGAAATAACGCCTGGTATGGTAGGGGGTGTTTTATATCGAAAAGTATTGCGTTATGCTGTCTGATTCGGGTATAGTTGCCTCAATCGAAATAGTGATAAACGTACCGCCTATCTAAGCGGTATTGTTGAGAGGCAAGGAGTGCAGAACGCAAATCCGGATTTAACTATATTGTTCGCTCATTTATTTTTTATATTACACTTTCAATATCCCCCAAAGCACTGCTATGAATTGGTAACAAAACTTACTAAAATTATTTTCAAAAACACATTACCAAATAAAGAAATATAAAGTAATTATCGAATTAGGTATATCTTTACCCCGACAGTATAAACTCGACTGCGGTGTCCGGTCTAATTGCGACCCTGGGTAAACAAGACACTCATATGTTTACGCCCTCATATGTTTACGTCAGATGAATGGTGGGTATCTGTAGTGAGAGAGAATCTCACTTAATGTAAAAGTGGAATAAAGATGGGAGATCTACTTGCTTGCCTATGGCGGCCTATTCATTCCTCGTCCCGCATAACGTCAGAAAACCGATCACTATTAAGATTTTTTCAACTATAATATTGCGGGTTAGCGAACTATCGCCGAGTTTAAACTGGTAGAGTTTTTGTGATGTTTCTTGGACGCGGTCCGCTAGTGAGGTTATGTCGTGGCAACGTGCATAGAGAGTCTGAAATGAGGCGCATAAATTTGTGTTCTAATACTCTTAATTATGGTATTGTCGTGGCCGGGATGCTGCACCACACCGGCGCCGCGTATGTGATGGCCGGCCTGATCACCATCGTGTACAACATTTTTTTATTAGTCCTGTTGAGTCCGCCATGCCAGACTCCTGGAGTAGACCTTGCGTACCGTCTCGTTAATGTGCGCATTAAACGTCAGTCGTTTGTCCAAGTTCACCCCCAAATACTTCACGCACCGTTTAATTGGAATTTCTCTACCTCCGAACGAAAGTGGCGTTAAAATCCGGTTTTAGGTGAAACGCTGCGTGAATAGAATCGACTCTGACTTCTCGGCGTTGATTCGAATCTTCCACTTGTCGTAATACGCCGTGGCACGGGTTATGTGTGCCTTCAGTAGCATGTTAGCTGCTTGTGCGTTATGTGAGTGCACGTACGTGGCCGTGTCATCGGCGTACTTGGCAAGGTTCGTATTCGAAAACTCCTGGAAGTCGGAGACGTACAGGTGACAGGCACGCCCCTGGGGAACGCCCGCGCAAATAAACCGCCGCGCCGAGTTGATGGTTTATTATTCACTCTGACCTGCAGCGATCTGTCTGACAGGAAAGAGTAAATAAGTTTGGTAATGTGCGTCGGAAAGTCCAGCGAATTTAGTTTGTAGAGTAACCCCGGGATCCATACGGTGTCGAAGGCTTCCTCAATATCGAGAAGCACCATGACGGTGCTCTTCCCGAGGTTGCATTGCATTTTGACGTCATTAAATAAACAATGAGAAACAGCATCAAATAAACAATTGCCGTCACCTAAAATGGGAATAAAATATCGTTCCACGATGAAAAAAGATATTTTCCACAGAATAAACAAAAATACTTGATCTTAGAAATATATATTATTTTATACAGGAATATGAGGAACTGTACATACTTACATCATAAGTAGAGACACCTAAGACAAATACCAAGTGACCAATACCAAAAAAGTGTTTATTCCCTTTCTTTACTATCATACATAGTGATTTATGAATTTTGTCCAAAAATTGTTTTGGTCATAACATTTTAACGGTTAATCCCATTTGCCTCATTTTTTACAACAATATTCACTGTTGCCTAACAACCATCATACATATTATTAAAAAAATCCAGGGACGGTTTCAAAAAAATTTGTTGGATTGCTTCGTATACGATAGTTCACCCTGTATATGATTTATCTAAAACTTGATGAAATTTGTATAGGACACAAATAGGTAGTAAAACCTGAGTATTTGAAATTTTTGTCACACTCTGAACAAATTTTTTATTAACGATCAATTTTCAAGTCAAATGAAAAGTTTGGCAAAATGGAATATTTTAATGAATACTAATTACAAAAGATAATATTGAAGATGTACTTAATGAATTATTTATTCGTGAAATATTCTCCTCAAATACCACTCGTACTTTTAAATTTTATCTAAAAATTTTTGCTCACGCTAAGTTGCCAAAAGGTAATATAATTCGTGCAAATTGACAGTTTATTATCAAAGATTAAATCCTTCCCGCTAAAGCGCTCTGGATTTAATCAGATAATAAACTGTCAATTTACACTCTTTATATTACCTACCAGGCAACGACGGTTTTGAAAAAATTTTCGATAAAATTTTAAGCACAAGTGATTTACATACGATTATCGTACACCTGCTCTTTCTAAAATATACATGTACTTTTGTTGTATGTGTTGTAAATTTTTGTATTGTTTGTAAAGTCGACTAAACAAATATTCTTTGTTATATTCAGTAAACTTTGTCAATGAGAATTATTTCTTTGGACAATAAAGTCTCTCTCTCTCTCTCTCTATTCTGAGTGTTTTTAAATGCATGACAGACACAACAGGCAAACACACGATTCTGAATTATTCTAAAAACATTACAACACTTCATCGCACGCCTATTATTATCTATCATGAACTTATTTGTTACACTCAGTTGGATTTGAATATTAATCTCGAATCGGATAATCCTAGATCGTAGATGTGCCGACAAAAAGTAAAAGTACAGAATCTCCGCGTTCACTTGCGTTACAGCAGACGAGGTCGTCACACCGGTCCAGTGGATGCTGGAATGGACTAACAGGCGGTGGGGCACGGGGGGAGACCACCAACCATCATGGTCTCGTGAGCAAGGTTCAGGTGCAAACCTTGAACCTGAAAGGCCAGTTTACACCATAGTAAAGTGTTATGGCGGGTACGGTTATAGTCCGGTTAAGAAAGAAATATGCGTTAGATTTAATTTAAAACAATTTTACACGATATTATCCAAACGTCACATTTTATGTGCAGTAAGCTAACCTTTCTTCCTGTAACCAATTCTGAAATATTACCTACATTTAATTTCGCACTAATAGGATTAAAGGTTAGGATTTTGCAGAATGAGAGGGAAATATGCGTTTATTTTCGATTTATTACAAATAATTAAATAAACATAGTATAATTTTACTTCCACATCCAGTGGAAGTATAGTAACGACAAAAAATTTTTTAAAATTTTTATTGTTCAAATAGGCTTAGAATGTCATGAAACGTCGAGATTTCAAGTTTGAGCGAAAAAAATTTCTGTCTGTCTGTCTGTCGGTCTGCCTGTCGGTCTGTTTGTCTGTCTGTCGGTCTGTAACTTTTTTGTGCGCACGTTTACTCCGGAATCGTTTGAGATATTGACTTGAAATTTGGTACACATATGTACTTTAACGAGATCTAGACTAGATTATATTTTCATCTTGTTCCATCGAAGGGTTGGGGGGTAAATTGGGAGTAAATTTGGAGTAAATAGGTAAATCAAGTAGGTAAGAATTCATAAAATTGATATTTAGTATAGACAAGAGAAGCTAAGGTCCCAAAAAATTTTTTACTTTATCCAAAAAAAAATCAGTAGTAGTGATCAGAAAAATTATAATTCTGTTTTTTTTCCAAATAATGTTATAGTGTCTAATTAAGTCAACAAGATTCTTTCATTTTGATTTTAAAAATTCTTAAATGTACCAAAAACCCAACAATATTTTAGCGTTCTAAAACAGTGAATAAAAAATGCTACTGGAAGCTGGAACTACCGAGCCTTCATTAATAACCGAAAAACACGTGATCTGTTAGTTCATTATTTAGTTTTGGCACCGAAATTGAACACGCCCATCTGATTCAAGTCAACTTTTTTATCCGCGGAATATCTTGCGCCGTATATTGTAAGCGCCTCTTAACGCTTAAATGTCTATTGAATTTATAGGCCAGGCAACATGGGGTTTGTAGGCGAATTAATTGTCGGAAAGCTGGAAATGGTTTTGATCTTTTCATTTGCGTGTAAAAAGGGTTTTTTAAAATTTGCACCAAATTTCTGATCGTGCTGTATGACGGGCGTCCCAAAAACCTCTGTATTTTAGGACTTTTTTCAGTTTTTTACCAATAACTCCTAAATTATGCATTTCTCGGAAAATTTTATTCTCTTATAAATTAAAGTAGATAAAATTCTACGTCGAATGAGTACCATATACTTTAAAATGCGCAAAGTCGTTAGGAAGATATGCGAAGTCAAAAAACGACGATAGTTTTCATTTAAGAAAAAAATGTGTTTTTTACATATTTTCGCAACGTAAAATGTAATATATGAAATATATAATGTAATATGTGAATATCCTATAATATTATATCGTGTATCAAAGTTAACTGGTCAATATTTATCGTGGTCAATACTTGGTGAATTCCTGGATTTTAAAATAAAAGCGCACATTGTGATTATAAATATGTAATTAAAACGTTAAAAATCGACTGAAAGTATAAAATGCTTTGATGGTAAATTTTGATGTGTGGGTAATTAACAAAAAAAGTAGAGTATACAAAATTATGTAAATACAACATCAATTAAGTTTGCTGCGTTTGGAAGTAGAAGCTGAGTGAAGGAATTGGTCCAATTTATGGTCCTCATCATCCAGGTCTTCTAATTCGTCATCGTCAGGTAGTATTACTTCGTCGTCATTGAAGTTTGGTTCGTCATCAATTTCATCCGGTGTATTGGTACAGGACGCTTTGCAATTATAGCATATTGGAGAACATTTCATTCCTTCCTTCCTGCAACCACAAGCATTTGCACGCAGTGTTATTGAGTAGTTCCTGCGGGGCTTGTTCGGCTGTTGATGGCACTGGGAGTAAGTAGCCCATGCTTAGTGACCTTCCAACCTCAGTGAACTGGGTCCATCAGGGATTAGATAAAATTTTGTACTTAACATGTTATGAAAAGAGTAATTTTACTTGACTCATGTAATTTGCAAAACTCGCTCGCATGTAAAATTACTCTTTTCATAACTGGTTACGTAAATAACTATTACGTAATGGAAATAAGGTTTAAAAGTCCAATATATGATTTTTCCTTTAAAAATTAAAAAATGGTTGTTTTTGAACATGCACATCGTCCATACCACTTGACTTAATTTCTAATATGTGGTGCTGATTGGATGTAGAATTTTGTGTACTTTACTTTATAAAAGAGTAACAATTTTTTAGAAGTGCATCCTTTAGGAGTTATTAGTGAAGAACTGAAAAAAGTCAGAAAATGTATAGATTTTTGGGACACCCCTTATACACCACAACCCGAAAATTGGTGCAAACTTCAAAAAACTCCTTTTACATGCAAATAAAAAGATTAAAACGATTTCCAGCTTTCCGACAATTATTTCATCTACACCACCTTTTTTGGCCTACGTCGCCTGGCCTATTAAGGATTTCCATTTGCCATTGTTACCAATTGTTTTATTTTTTATACGATTGGTTGCCTATATTTTTGATCCCGTGTCTTTCGGTTATTAATGAAGGTTCTGTACATGCGAACGGAGAAGCGTTTGACAGTTATTTTTTCATAAAAAAATTATAACGGAAAATGCAAATTATTTGAAATTGGTTGGTAGACTAAAAAAGTTCTATTAACATGATTTTTTTTTTAATTTTGGGTCATATGTTTTGCAGAGGGTGGTACGGTCAGCTAAATTTCGCATATTTTCCTTCACAACCATATATTTCAAATTTTAAATAAAAAAAAAGATATTAACTCCACTCGAAAAGCTGTTTCCAATGATATTCCATGCGTGTACATACCTCGGAAAATTGTTTCAGATTTCTAAGGCCCAGTATTCTCATCTATAAATAGTGGGTTATTCTACAGAATAAATTTTATCCTGGAGATAAGCAAGATATCGCTATTTTCACCTACAAATAGTGATACCCATCACATAAATATGTTGTACTCCTAGAATAATCTATTCGGTACCTAGATCTTCAAAAAATGCTTTTATCTACCGGATAAAAGAGGCCACGGCTACGCAGTTGAGCTGCGATTGACAGGATTGCAATTTTATCTTTTCACCCAACTTTATGTGTTTTAACTTTAAATTTATAATTAAACATAAATAATCAAATTTGCTAAAAATATATTAGTAAAATGATATAGACTGTAGGTACACGTGTATTATACATATTTTAAATATTTGTTCCTAATTAAATAAGACTATTTTTGTAGGTTGGAAATCCAACCTGTAATTAGCAGTCTATTTTATTAATCAACAATATTAAAAAATCATTTGCGTGGATTTTTAAATATTCGCCTAGAGCCAGTATGGTTCCAAGCTAAAAATTCGATACAAAAATGATGCACGTGTTTATTTCCAGCAATATGATATAAAATTATACAATCATGAAAACTACGCAAATGTCATAAACCGACAACAAACCACAGTAGGGGAATTATTTCCATATTTATTTGAAGCATAAAACTTCCTTACTTTACCGTAACTTTAGTTGGCAACACTTTTTTTTAAGAGGAGGAGGGTAACCTCTCATGGGCTCCAATCAATCAATGGTATATTGGAAGTGTCATACTCTCTTACTGACTAAAGCCCCCTCCTCCCGGGCTCGTCTGTATACTAACCCCGAGGGCATTGCAGCCTCCTGGGCTTATTGTGCTCACCCTGTATTGCCCATAAGGTGTCTTTGCTGGTATTACTAGCAACTGTTTCGCTGCGCGGTGCCCCTTAGATGGTCTCGTCACCCATCCAAGTCTTCACCGCGCGCGATGTTGCTGCACTTCGGTGATTTAGTCTACAACAACAACACTCATTTATTAATGTTCACAGGATACAGGAGTCCGGCCCGGAGCCAGTTAGACAACCACGGCGGTTTAATTCCTCCCTAACTTCTCACCTTAACAACATTTACTTTGGGAAGTACCGAAATTCATATCTATCCAATTGTTAACTATGGGTTATTTTAAATGAAAGTACGAATGTAAGTTCTTCTACGGATAGCAAGCTCTGGTTTTCTTATCCTTCAAATTGTTATTCGCCGGACAGTCTATTTATACTTAAGTGAAAGTACCGGGCATATATCAAACTTATTTTTCGTTATTAAGCTCAAAAAGTTATTATTATAAAATCTTTCCAATTTTTGGATCATGTAGTATGGACAATGGAGGGACATTTTCCTTCAATATGAGCACATATTTTAAATTTTAAATTTGAAACTTTGCTTAAAATGCTTTTTCACTGATATATCACACGTGCACATAAAAAAAATAACTTGCATTTACCTACTGAAGCCATCCCTGTTTTTTCCTTTTTACAAAATAACACCGGATCTGCCCTTGAGTCTTTATTATATGTAATTAGCAAGATGCATACATTTTTTTGACATCACAGAATAACAGATCACTAAAAAACGTTATTTTCTATGTATATTTTATTTTTTTTATCGGAATTAAAGGATAAAAAAATAATTTTTCGTCATACCTCCCTCGTAAGTATCCTCTAATTCCATTGTTTTGTCGATCGTAAGTGACGCTTTATGTACCAAATACTTGTTGCCATTGGCAACGAGTATGAAAAATAATTTCCATAACGCCCCTAGGGAAATAAAGTAAAGGGAATTTTTTTTCTTTTATATAACAAGTATTAAATTAAATGTTTTAACTTTTCTGGAAGTAAATCCAGACAAGCTTTATAGAGCAAGATCCCGTGACTTACGTCATTTTATAAAATCTGAAAATTTTTCTACGGAAGTACACTACTACAGGTAAGAACAATTGGCTACTATGAACAGTCGGTCGCGGTGGCTTTGACAGATAACAGGTAGCAAAGGTGTATAGAATTGCTGTTCAAAATCATCATACTATAAAGCATAAATTTTTGATATTGTTTACGAGATACTATAATAATTCACGTCCTCCACTGCCAGACACTTTCTATGGTGGCAACTCCCCGCCAGACCCTTTAAAGTATAAAAAATTGTAATTGTACTTACATTATTTTATAAAGTCTTTAAGTAAATATTCTGACAGATAGGTGGTCGAGTGAGTTAAAGCGTCGTCTTGCTGATCCGCCCAGCCCTACAATCACCACGGCGCTACGCGCTGTAGTTGTCTGGCTGGCTCCGGGCCAGGTTTCGGGGAGGCGCATATGGATCTATAAATGTTAATAAATTTTATTTGCTTGCTTGCTTGCTTGCTAGTCACGAGGTCGGCGGTTCGACCCCTGCTCATCCTGTTCTTTTTTTTTTTTGTTAAAATAATTGCGAAAAAAATTTTAGTTGTTTTTTTTTTTAAGGTAATAATTGCTTATAAAACCGATGTACGAATGTACAAACACCTTAAAATAGTTGCCCAAGTAACATATATTAAATTCAGATTTTATACACCTTTGCTACCTGTTATCTGTCAAAGCCACCGCGACCGACTGTTCATAGTAGCCAATTGTTCTTACTTGTAGTAGTGTACTTCCGTAGAAAAATTTTCAGATTTTATAAAATGACGTAAGTCTGGCGTTCACGGGATCTTGGACTATTACTTGCTATATCTTCTGTATCCGACATTATTTTGAAAAATGTTATTATAATAATATGATTTAATTTATCTTAACAGTAGTTGTCATTTGAATAGAAGCCGTGTCCTAAATTTATGTTATTGACGGTTGCCATGGATATTTCAAGCATCGCTACCTTTATTATTTGTTTAGCAAACATGAAATCTTACTCAACTAATTATAGTTTTCCACTAGTTTTTCTCAAGTTTTTTTTATAGATTAATGATTCATGAATATAACGAAAAATATAATATGCACCGCGGGTCGTACAGTGCGATTTTTTGATCTCGAATATTTGCAAACCTCGACCCTACGGTGATATTTCTAAACGCCAAAGTTAACAGTCAAACGAGATTTCAGTTGACGTATCGGTTCCCACATCACTTATTTTATCTTTTTACTTTGAACGTTTTCGATTTGCAAACCTCATACGTTCGACGACTGATCATAGTGAAGGTTTCTAGGTTCAATCAAAGTCAAAATTTTCGCGTTTGTACAATTTATCATTCATATCAGGTTGGATATAACGTTGTTGTTCAGTACCTTAGACTAATATTAGCAAGGATTGTGTTTGTGTACCAATATTTTGTCGTTTAATAAACTTTGTTAAGTTGAAGTTATCTTCTCAAAGTATTTATATGTATGATCTGATGTCTATGTTAAATAAACCTTGTTAAATTGAAAACATCCTATCTGACTTTTATTGAACCCTGGAATTACTCCACTGATTACTACCTACATTACAAATTTTGGCGCCCGAACAGGGACCTCGGATTGCAAACTGTATTCTCGACCAGAAAAAAAATGCACTTACGACCCTTGGTACATAAATAACTATAGTTTCGTTGAGAATTTAGACAAGTTCAAACGAAGCAAGTTTCTCTCCATTTGCGTGTGACATCATCGGGCCTTTAGCATTGGCAATGTTTATTAGTATTATTTTCAGCAGATATTTAATCTATATACTTAGTGGTGCAAACTATATAATATGAAAAAGTTATATAATCTGAGTCGAAAAACAATAGTTAATGTTGATAAAAATATTAAAATATTGCATGATGTTTACATATTCTGAGGTTAGGTATATAAATCTAACTGCATTAAAAGGATACAAGTGAGCGTAAACAAATTTATTTTTAAGAACAATGAATGATGCATCCTTGTCGCTTTTCCACCTCCAATTTCTCACTGATATAATCGGTATTATTAGCAAAAAAGCGCTCATCGTAAACACGTCGATTTTCAGCAAATTGTCACTTTGAGCTTGCACAAAGTCGCTGTTCGTCATTTTTACCACTTAGATAAATTAATACACTAATGATTTTTACAAAAATAAACAAATCGAGATTTAAAGGTGACTTTTTATTATATACTCGGCTTATATAATATGTATAAAGAAAAAATAATAAATTAACGCATTTTTAAAATTCATGCATCATGCTCATTGGTGCTTTTTCACACATATAGCATTTACAATTTAAAGAAAGGAAGTGAGCACGGAAGGACGGGCGTATGTGCAAGAGAGAGCATTCCAAAGACCCAGAAATGTGTAGTTGTAGTACGTCGAAAGCATCAGCAGATCTATTCCTGTCTTTCTACTACACAGATAGTATAGTATTTCTAATGTCAGGGAACACTGGGAACACGAACAGTCAGTCTGCGAGGAATTAATATGGAGCTTGAATATTAAGAAGCCCCGTATAAGAACTACAGTCGACCTGATGCGTTTGTTGTAGTGGCATGGTAAGCCTTTGACGATATTAACCAATGTTTGCATTACTTCCACATTACGGCCGAGCTCAGGTATAAAATCTGGAGCCCCGATAGTCAATTACGGGTGGCAATGAGGTACGTTAAATGCTGTAATATTGGATAAACAGAATGATTTTCTCAAGTTGCCACATAATTTAAATTGTCTTACTTGGTTCTAGTAGTATTTGCCTTGATAATTATTATTAATATGGATTTTTGAAGGCATTTTGAAATTTTCTTCAAAAATGATTCTAAAACTTTTTGTTCGACGAACATAGCATAGATGTGATTATGAACTTGTATGAGTAAATTTGTTTGTCGAGCGTTTTGGTAGCATTCTAACTGACTTTAGATATACTATACAAGATAGTGCTCAAAAAAATCGTTAACATAAAGTCGCTTCTAGGCATTTAACCGTGCATGTGCAAAAATAATTAGATCACAAAATATAGTAACAATATTTTTGCTTTAAAAAAAATAAATAACCGAAATTAAAAAATATTAGTATACATTTATTACATATTAAAAAAATGTCTTTTCGACCCTTCATTTTAGAACTATTTTATGGTGTCATGCAGATCTAAATGATTCAAAATCACGTAATCACTTGATATTAATGACAAATTAGTCAAGTGCTTTACCTTTACCTTGGTCCATCATCTTAGATCATGTTTTAATATTTTTAATTTTGAAAGAAAGTTCTCTTGCCGGATGCAACCAAAACTAGAAAAGTCAGTAGTATTCTTACTCTTTGGAAATATATTCCAAAACGAATTTTAAAATACCTTCAGTGCCTTTTTTGATGAGGGTTCTGGAAAATTCTGAAAAGTTTAACTTAAAAGATTCATTAAATAAATGACTCCCATCAATATCTGAATCTTTCAGTGCTTCATCTCAAAGTTGCAAGTCGAAATCTTCACAATACTTAAGTATTGGCCCGTAATTTCTTGGATTCTGGATTCATTCAATTCTGATTTTGGCAATGCTACATTTATATTGTTCTGGTGCAGATAGGGATGCTTTAATGACCAGTTATCTCAGCGGACGTTAGGAAAAAAAATTAGAATGTTAATCTTTAAACACATTCAGTGATGTATCACAAGGCTGAATTTTATGATCGTTAGTGGTTAATTTATACTTTAAATTTCAGGTTCAGGAAGTAATGCTTACATATATGTTGACATACGCAAATTTATTATACTTTTTCTTGACAGTAGAGCTTTAGAAGCTTATGGTCGTGTTATAAGAAACTAGGAAACTATTGAACATTAAAATTACCGCTAATGAAACAATAACATTTAGTAAAAACTAACGAAACTTGGGGCTTTATATAGACAATGATTCTTTAACGTTCATCGACTATATCAATTTAATATGGATGTAGCTCTCTATTTAATGACAAAGAAAATTATTCTGTCACACTCCAACGATGGTGATGTAATTTACCATGGTTGTCTCATTGAAAATGAAGCATCACATATTTAAAGACTTCAGACTGCATATGTTCCCCTTATTTGTCACGCATATTTTTAAACATATTGCACCTAGAATTGAAAAGTTAGGTTGGTTAACTATGAAAGGCGGCAGTTAAATAGCCGTGTGATTTACTACAAAATTATACCGGAAAATAATCAGTTTTTATTTATAAGAAAATTAAATTTAGACATATTAATAACGAGTTTTATAGTTACTTGTGGTGAAAATACTCTTACTGAAATAAAGATCAGACAACTTGTTAACAACTTCATAATTAGTTTTAAAACTAGTACACATTTTTGTGTACTTTGATTTGTTTTTTATCTAGTGGTTACAGAAACAAACATAGTACGGGGTAAGGTAATCAATGGTGTTTATTTCAAAGGATCGTGGGTCGATTCTACGTCTAGTTTCTGAGATACAACAAAAAAAGTTACAAGCAGCCGAGTTAAAAAATTTCCGAATGTATATGTTATATCGTGATTATTTCTAATAGAGTTTCAGAATATTTTGAAGTAATTTTATTTTTCGTTTTAATAAACTAAATTTCTTCCCGATCAAAAAAATTTTATTTAAAACTTTCGAAAATGGCTCTGATTTGATTGAATTGACCTCTAATATCTCATACAAATTCAATATACATAGTCATTATATTATAGTACATATAGTATATTAGCTTTTAGCCAAAGTTTTAGCTACAATTTGGTTTTTCGGACAAACTTTTCTCTAATAGTAAAAAGCAAGGATATGTTAGATTATTTGTCTAAATACAAAAAAAAATGGTTTGGCTAACTACACTATTATTCAATTAGAAAAAATATTTACTGATTTAGTGGAAACTGTAATTGAATAAAAAATATACAGGGTGTCCAGTCATTGTTCCCTCGGAAGACTGTGCAAAAATGGCTAAATTTATAAAAAAACTTCCTGAACAAAACTTTCAATATTTCATCTCTACTACTACCCTGTCAATGAACGTTCAATAAGGGAGTCTAGAGGGAAATGCCGAGATCACAATTTTTGACTTGAGGGGCTGTGTTTGAACTATGAGGTAAACAGAGGGGGTAAGAAGAAGGTCCCGGTTTTTGGTTTTTCGCTCATATCTCGAAAACGGTTAGCTATAATCAAAAAGTGGCTATATGCAAAATTAAGGCTGACTAAATTTCCCACAATAATGTTTCTATTAATTTTTTTCGTATCTGTTATGATTCGGTAATGGATTGTATATATTTTAACTGTATTCTAACTATATTATAATTTTATTATAAATTGAAAATTTTTTAAATAATCGTCGTAGAAAAAAATTTTTTGTACAGATATCCGTTTCATAGCAGACTATAACTCAAATATCGAATAAAAAATGTCTTTGAGTCTGTAAGTGTGGGTGTGCGTGTTATATATGTTTGTGTGGGTGTATACCGCTTCTTGTAAACGCGATAACTTCTGTTAGACTTAAAATATTTAATTAAAATTTGGAACATATGTAAAACAGCATAGTATAATAATCCCTATTGAAATTGAGCCATATATGTAATACATGGTGATAACCAGAGGCTACAAACCTCGCTATTACGTAAAATAGGTTTTATTTTAATTTCAGAGCAAAATGTTACTAACGTTTTTGATTAAGCAAAAATATGAAGATGCAGATTTATAAACGGCATTATACCGGGTGTATGTTAGGTTCAAACCGACTTTATTTAAATTAGATGATATATCATGTTATCCTAAAATTTGGAACATATAGTATTTTTAATAAGATTATTATGTTTTGAGAGTTTGTTGGCCTCTGGTTATCACCATGTATTAGAGATATGGCCCAATTTCAATAGGGATTACTGCTCTATGCAGTTTTAGATATGTTCCAAATTGTAATTAAATATTTCAAGTCTAACAGACAGTCAAGTCTAACGCGGTGAAAGACGTGTGATTGTGAGTAGCGTTTACTTAGCGATAAACTACCTTTCTGGTAATATATAACCATTTCAAAAATCAGTACGGAGTCATCCGGTAAATCTTTACAACATATTATAATTCAGGGACATGGAGTCTGGTGACTACGGAGAGGGTGGTAATAAGCCTAGAAATACCATTATTAGTATAGATTTAGTGTACGATGAAGACATGAATTCTGAAAAATGCGATGATTCGCATTCTCAGACAAATAAAAAAGGTACCGCAAAAAAGATAATGAAAATAAAAACATTACTTTGGATAATAAAACTGTAAATTCTCAAAATAGTTACCCAGTGAGCCAAAATATAAATGAACATGCATTGTACAAAAATAATTATATTATGCATATATCGTACATAAAAGCAAAAATGCCGGCAGGCTTCATGAAATGAAAATAGGACACATTTTACATAAAGAACTTGGTATTATAGACTCTGTTAAAGAAATTAGTTTTATTGGCATAAACAGAATAGAAATTCAAATGAAAAATTTAAAACATGTATATGACCTAGTTCTTAATCTTGTTCTGAAAATAAAAGGTTTTAGGTGTTAGGTCCTGAGACATTTAACTGAACGGTCGTTAACAGAATGGTCGATACTTATTTTACAGAAGAATATATTGCCGAAAATATTAAGTGTGATACGATAGTAAAAAGTTGTAAGAGGGTTTTCAAAAAAGTAAATAACCCTGATGGTTCCTTTTCACTCATACCACGACAAACTTTTACAGTAACATTTCTTGGAAATAGAATTCCACTTGTTGTTCATATAAATAGATGCAGAAGGACGGTCATTTATCATTTCAGTGTAGAAGTAATGAAACTCGTTGCAAAAAGGGCGGTAACTCTCATGAAGGGGATTGTGAAACAAAATGTGTTCATTGTAATTCATTAAATCATAATACACTATCCAAAGAATGTCCCAGCTGTAAACTACAAAAAAAATATTACTTTTAAGGAAGCTCAAAACATTCTTAATAACCCCAATTCATTTGCTAATATAACCACTCATAATCGTTTCGTTGTTCTCCCAGAGATTAGCGATTCTGACAATTTTCCACCATTAGCTTCTAGCCAAACAACTTTACAGACTTAAACCAGATATAAACTCGTTTTAAACACATAATAAAAAACGTAAAACTGAATTGCTAATTTATCTCCAATAGAGACTGATATTAATCCCTTTAATATTCCCTTTACTCCTCTCCCCCCCAACCCTCGACAACATTTTAATATCATACACTTTATTTTTATTTCAAAAAGTTATTCCAATTCCAGTTATTCCAATTTTTGCGAACTCTATTTTAGTAAAAAAAAAAAAATCGAAATCCACAGCCTACTTTGCGAACTATAGCACAAAATTATGAAAAATAGGAAAACCACAAACCCTTATATCTTCCTTATTTGAGGAGATACGAAAAAAATTAAAAGTATGAAAGTTGATGGCGAAGACTATAAGATTAATATGTATAAAAAAAAATTGAAAAACGCATTATGTACAAAATAGACCACAAATTGGATAAAAAATAAATTCAGATGCAATACAAAGGTTTATTTCTATTATGAAGTAATAAAGTTTTACTGAATATTTATTATTTTTACCCCACAAACTGGAATAAAATACTGGTATTTTTTTTACTGCGCACTTCAAACAGTACAAAATTTAATAAAATACTGTGCATTTCTATTTGTTTAATTTACAAAATTTTACTGAAGTCTGCATAACTTTTTACTAAACAAATTGGAATTGTTTACCGATCAGTTTATTAATATCCATAAATGCCTGTTATACTACAGTTTTATATCATATCTTCAACCACTACTCCATAGTTTCACAGAAGGACAGTAATATCGTTTTCCAACCGAATTTACCGGACTAATCCACAAGAGTGCTGTGGCTTGCATGTTATGCAACGAACACGTCTTTTTTAAGCCCCAACCGTTCTTCTATTGCGGAAGTCGTATATGTAGGTGTTGTTGCATAGTCAACGGACATGTAATAAACGATATTATCTTGGAGCATGTTTTAGATTTATCATGTTCAAGGAACAATGCCATTGTGTAGGTTGAATTACAAAAATTAAGTATAATCGTTAATGCAATCTCGCACAATTTTTTTATTTTATGTTCACTTTAAGACGGATTCTCATTATAGCGATGTGGTTTACTTTAGTTCTCGCCACGATTAATTCATTTGAAGGAATAATAGCCCGGGAGCTAGCGACCGAAATTTTAGACTGATTTGATTAGCATTTTATTAAACATTGTTCTACTATTTCTGTGCCATAAATACTGACAATCCCAAGCAACGATTTTAGGTTTAAAATACTCTACAAGATATTCAAAATGCTTATGTCTAAAACTTCTTATAAAAAATAAATGGTCTGGAAGGACCCTATAAAACTGATTTAAAACCCTTGAGTACATAGGCCCACCTGGAGAAGGCCTAATTTTTAAATATCATGTTTCCTTTAAGTATTATCTCTAAGTAAGTCATTAGCATACTTTGTTATAATTTTAACACAATGAAGTAGATTTTAAAATTGTTTTAAAATATGGGCTGTACCCTTTAAAAATTACTTCTAAATAATGTAAAACATGTTAATTAAGAATTCAATTTTACGATGTAATGAATGCGCAGTAATTAAAGTTGCTTTGTCTCAGAGTTTATAATGATATTACAAAACATGATTATTTTTTGTAGAAATGACAAGTAAAATTATTTAAACTAATGAATAATCACTAAACAATTCGATATCGTACTATGAAATACATGAAGTGATGACAGTAATAAATGAAAGTTCAATCTGATTTATACAGTAGTGGAATTGTAAAATATTGAGTCGATATCAATGTAAGGTAGAAGAGAAGAGAAATGGACAAATAATATGCTGAAAAGAAACAGACTTAACCTACGCTGTTGCCACTTTTCTCTTTAACTACTTTTAGTCGTCTAAATAATCCTTCCTCTTATACTGAATTTTCTCTGTGATACATTTGCGTCAACTCGTTCTGTTTCTGTCATTTCTTCATAATTAGACAAAGAATATGTTTTGACGACATGGATGAACTATGGATAAAAAAACGGCACGCCCATATTAACCTGCCTATTCAATTTAGACAGCCGAGCGGGATGCGCACACGTGCAGACTGTGGGAAGGGCTTCTGATCTGTTGCCGGCAAAGCATGTAGATATTTGACATTGGAGGAAATCGGGGTCAAGATTTGTAGAGTAAGAGGTTCCTTAGTATACAGCTTTTAGGCGAAAAGTCAGTGCGGAGGTGAAAAGTCAGACTATCCTTATTTTACGAATGCGCAGTAGCGGCGTAGTTATCTCACTCTAGAAGAACCGTGCGTACTGGCCCGAAATATGGTCTGACGTATACTATGATCTGTAGTGTTACATTCTACAACTTATTCCTCATTACCAGCATGCAGAACAGTGATCTAAATGCTAGGATATTTACCCCCGACCTCAAAAGCGGGTAATTGCGAGCCCGTCCCAGTTACGAGTTTTTTGATTAATTAACATTACACATATAAATCTAAATAAATTTAACAATTCATAATGTTTCTATAAACCACTCTTAATTAAGTTATTTTAGCAAGAAACCAATTACAAATAAAGCCGTATGAATCAATGATTGGATTTCATCTGATTTCTCATTTTCTTATTTACCCCACTTTATCCCATCACTGCAGTGGATTCGCCTAGACATCCCACCTAAAATGACTGTGATGTGGATTTATTTAAAGAATACTACTTCCACATCCAGATTTTCCATCCAAGTTTCTCACAACGAAACAATTTTGTATGTGAAAATAATTGTTTATGGAACTTTAATAATATAATATTTGAAATCGTCTACCTCA
The DNA here is from genome assembly GCA_936432065.2 of Rutpela maculata. Taxonomy (NCBI): domain Eukaryota; kingdom Metazoa; phylum Arthropoda; class Insecta; order Coleoptera; family Cerambycidae; genus Rutpela; species Rutpela maculata. Next base: position 394,823,602 of record OW386285.2, read on the forward strand.
AAAACCTATAAAACGATATCCAATACCGGTAGTGGGGTAGCTTATGACTGGATGGGAAAAAAATATTTTGAGGTTTTTGGTTGTTGTACACACACTAAATCACATTTTTTTCACCCCCTTTAATAATGGGGTGAGGGTGATAATGGGGGTGGCTAATGACAAAAATTTTTTTGAGACCTAATAGCTTCTCTTGTATATACTAAATACCAATTGTATGGACTCTTACCTGCTTGATTTATCTGTTTACCCCTATTTACCCCCCAACCATTCAACGCAATAAGATGAAAATATAATGTAGTTACAAATCACCTTAAACATACGTGTACCTTTCAAGTCAATACCTTAAACGGTTCCAGAGTAATCGTGCGCACAAAAAAAAGTTCCAGACAGACAGACAAAATTTCTTTTTCGTTCAAACTTAAAATCTCGACGTTTCATGACATTCTAAGCCTATCTGAACCTTTCCATTTTTTTTGTCGTTTCTGTACTTCCACTGGATGTGGAAGTAAGTAATGTGATATCAACTATACTTAATTCGTAATCATAACGATTTAATCTTGTCTTTTATTATTCAAAAACAAAAATAATTAGTCACTTATTTCAACATAATGCATGGGATAAAATTACTGGAAATTTCCCATTAGAAAACGCAAAAACTGTACCATATTTTCCTGCCATTTGTTTTTTGTGTTTCATAACAAATACTAATTCATCAACAAAGTTGTAGGAGAGAGATAAAACATTAAAGATCGTGACAGGTCAGTGTTATGATAATTAGGCATACAATTAATTTTAATTGCTGACAAACAATGACGACTCCCAAAATAAAGTGCTGAAATATTGCTAATACTGGATGCGCTGCTGAAAATAGATTTAACTGTTTAAGAGAAACGAGATTTTAATCTTTTGTTTTCGTCTGTCTAGAGCAGCAGAAATAAGAATGAAACTAAATATATTATAGAATGCTAATATATGATTCAAATGTACAGAGCCCTCACTTTAAGCGAAGCAGAGCACAGTATGCAAAACTAAAAACTAAATAATAATAATAATAATAATAATAATAATAATAATAATAATAAAAAACTGCAATGTACTATTAAGAATTGAAAGAGGAGAGGTGTTACGAATTTAGCTGAACAAAAATCTAAAAGTTCACCTTCTCAGAAATATACTAAATTAATATAGTCTTAAAAACAATAATGGATGTACCAAAATCCAATAAAAATTTACTTGGATTCGTGTGTTAAGTACCTAATTCCGAAATTTGTATAAAAATGAGGAAATAAATGCATCCCTTGAAAAAAAAAACAACTTACTAATTGATGCCCAATTCGGCTATAGATAAAAGAGATCCAATATTGGCGCAATCTGTGAAATGTACGAAAATATTATAGCAGTTTTTGAGAAGTGTAAACTAGGCACTGCAAAATTCTACATGTCTAAGGCATTTGATATCTTATATCTTATAGACTAACAACGTGTTAAGTTTAAAGGTAGAGTATCAAAACTTTATGGTGTTGATTATAGAGTGCCACAGGGATCAGTTCTGGGTCCTGTGCTGTTCATAATTTACATTAATGGTGTATAATTCAATTGTGCTACAGAAGTGTCTCCAATAATGTATGCTGATGACATGACATTTTTGCTAAGCAACGAACTGTTTTCCAACTTGTGCACGAAGGAAGAAGAAGCTGATAATTTAAGAAAAAACTGGTCAAGGAGTAATTATCTTACCATAAATAATGTTGAAACAAAAACTTTGAATTTCGCAGTGAAAAATAGAGAAAAAAATAATGAATCTATCAAACTTCTCGGTGTGCATTTAGATAATTCATTAAACTTTCATTTGACGAATACATTGACTATTTTTACTCATTGCCTAAATTATCGCCTGTCTAATTAGATTATTATATTTAACCCCATATTTTAGCGTTTCTGCATTAACTGTTTTTTGTGTTTTTAAACAATTTTATATTTAAGTTTTTCTCTCTACTTTGAGTTTTTATGACTACTACTTATTTTTACATTGTGTTATCGTGATTCTGGTTTAATAACTGTTTCTAAATTAAGAAGTTATTTATTATTAACGTATGTAAACACTATTTATATATGTATAGCATGAATAAAATTCTATTCTGTTCTATTCTATTCTATCAGTTGTTTACCTTTAGTGCTACTGTACGGGTGTGTATAAGTGATAATAAGTTGTGTGAATAATAGATTATTTAGACACAGGTATGTACTTTAAATCGTATGCTTTACTTTATTTTAAATGTAAGCGAAGTAGTGAGGGTATTTTTTATTTTACCTTACAAATTTTACGCAATGTTATTTCTAATTAGACGTACAGTTTGATTGACACGGATTGACCTGATGAACTCTGATCATTTAAAAGCTCATTTTTACTCTATGAAATCCCATTAAATTCGGGCGCAGTGAGCTGCAGCTAACTTTTTTATTTTAATTTTCAGATAATTATGTCATATCGAGGAACCAACTGTTTGAAGTGTGGCTAACCGAAAAAAATGACGGAAGCAAGATATTTGCACATGAATTCATGTGTGCTTCGATATTTTAATAAAGACGAGGTGGGTGAAGAGGTAGAAGCTGCAGTTAAAAAGAAAATTAGAGAATATGGTACAGAATTTCTAAAAAATGAGCTCAATGTCAGGCAAATTTTCTGACCAACAATAAATCGCGGTTAGGTGGCACTGTTGACTTCCCAGAGTTAAAATTCAGACCTCAAGTTCAACGAGGGCTTGAAGGCAATGGAGCGGTTAAAAATAAGTAATTATGACTGTACAACAGGAAAGCAAAAAGTTGAATTTTTACCAGTGGCAACAGAATCAGCTGAACCTTAAGCATAATACATGGTATTTATTTAGTCCGTGCAAAAGCTTGAAAATGAGTTCTTAAAACAACCCCTTTATAGTTTAACAAATGTCAAACAAAAATCAGTTAAAAATCAAGCTGTTGCTACAAAAAAAAAACAATCAAAATTAAAAAAATTAAATCGTTCATACGGTTTGCAATACTTTGAAAAGTCCAGTTCAAAAGTTTCCCGAGTATTTCAGTAAAAAAAAAAAAAAAACATTTTACTTACATTACATCAATATTTTGCTTTTTTCAATACTGCACTCACCTAAAACAAAGAAGAAAATGTTAATTTACGTTTTCGATTATCATAAAAAGACAATTGATGATTTTATATTATCTGAAAGATTTATAGGCTTTTTATGCGATTTATGCGAATAAAATTGTGTAAATTAACCCTAAGCAATATGAAATTTGTTTGCCTACTCCAGCTGTCACAATTCTACCGTCTATTATTCCGCGTATCGAGATTTTCCATTTGGATTTCATTCTGTTCGTATTTTATCATTGATGACTGATGATGTGAATGTGGAAGGTAGATATGTCAACTCCGCCAAAGTGATATATTGGCCTGAAATATTCATAAAACCGTTTCCAGATCATTATTTACTGTTTGGATCTATGATAAACTGCAATCAAACCGAAAGTCTGTTGAATGTTATACGTTTCTGCATAAATGGATCCTTATTAAGCGGGTAATTTTGTACGGGCAATTTCATCTAAATTTAATCTACAGGGTGTCAAGCAATTTTCGTATTAAGAGCTATTTAGCTCAAAAGTGGTACTATATTAAAAAATATATATTCTGGGCCAGTTCAGGAATATACGAATATAGTTATAGTCTAAGATCCGGCCGCGCCATCTTGTTTCATCATGAAAATTTTTATATAACCTACTAGTATCACATGTCTTTGATGAAACGGCTGGGTGCTATACTAAAAATTAAATGAAATACTTGATAATTAATAAATTGATCTTTTTATATAATCATTACACATTGTATGAGATACTCTTCGCAGCTTTTTTTTGGAAATAAAGTTCGTATTAGACATTTTTAACCAACTTAGTTGACGAAACATTTGTCAGTACAAAATAAAATAAATAATTAAAAAAAAATACCTTATGCGTTTTTCGAATTAAAGAAGAAAAGAAAAGAAATTTATTCTTAAATTAAATTTTACAATATGTGCCTTACCGGAAGCTGGTCAGGAGCCAACGAGACAACCAGGGCGCGCTGTGCCGTGGTAAATGTAGAGTTGGACGGAGCAGGTTCGGTTCGGCTTAACGAGTAATGTTTTGGAGGAGATTAGCTCTCCTGTTCGTCTTAGGCGAACTTAAAAACTAATAATAAAATTAGAAACCTAAGTAAAAATAACACAACACTTGACAAAGCACTTAAAAAATTTGGGCTGTTGACTCGGGTAAAAAGCTAAACGAAAAAATCGGTACGAGAACTGTCGCCGTGGGGTGGATTCCCTGCCTTCAGAAAGATAAGTGTAAGAAGAAGGAATCATGCGTAATTTTTAATATCTATGAATTGATGTATTTTGTTTCTAGGTGTACGGGAAAGCCACGTTTTTAATGTTTTTTCAGAATTCTTGTCTTTTAAATTTTTTACCATTATTAGCCTTGTAAACTAAAGAAAAAACGGAATATTAAAAATTTAGTAACGTAGTAAAAAACATTTGTTCCACGTCAACCGTTACAAAGGACAAGGGTAGATAAGGGCTTTTTCGCCCATCACACAGTGGGACGAATCGTGATTTTTTAGTTTAAAATTATCTAGAGCACTTGTTTCGCAACCGATTGGGATCATTTTTTTTTAAATACTCGTTATTTAATTTCCAAAAACGTAAGAGAGCCGATTTTTTAATTATGCTAACCAAAATTATTAAGCTTAGAAAGAATGGCCATTTTTTATTTAAATCTTAATAAAGAAAACTTACAAATAAAAACTTTTTTTTTATCCAATTTGCATGAATCTTGTTACTCGGAGGTTCTTCAGGTCGCTGATTACGAATCTGATATCCAGATTGTCATAAACTAACCTGCAAGATGGCGGCATCAATAGCGTTTACGTCACGAGCCGAAGGCGAGTTTTTCAAATCATCCGAGTGGATAATAGCCATTATACGCGAACTGAATACTATACTTTATCCACGACTATCGTATATTTTAACTGTTTTAATCGTTTAAAAGTGAAAAAATAAATTTAGTTTACAGTAAAACTTTCACGTTTTAAACAACAAACACAAAAATATGTACGAAAACATGAAATCGCTCTTGGAAAAAAATGGATTCGCCGTTTCTTTATGAAAATTGCTAGTTCCTGATTGGTCAAAGATGCGTTAGAATGAGATTATGTTCATTATACGTTAGGTTGGAATAATGACTACCATTATCTTTCAATTGTTAATTGTAGAATGCAATGATTATACGACAGTCGCGGATAAAAATATTTTTATTCAATACACAGGACAATGTGTGATTTTGAGCGTTGACACGTTTAAATTCGCACGCAACGTCGACACCACTATGACTCCCGCGGAAAGGATTTTGTTTTTTATACATTGAAGTGCTTGATGAACCAATATAAATTAATCATTATTTAAAAGCTTAAATACTCAACAATGCGATGAGGTATAGATTTTCTTGGTTCATCGAGCGCATTTAACTGAAATTTACATTAAAAGTTCGAAAAAACGTTAAAAATTACAGAAAAACTGCAAACATGCTTATTTTGAAATTCTATTATTACGACTTACTGTAGTTTTTCAAATGTAAAACGTATAGAAACATAAAGATCATATGTTCAACTATAAACAAATAACGTTTAATGATTTTAAGGAGAACTTTTTATTTTTATGAAATTAGTGGTGGCTCAGAATTGTAAGCAAATATAATGTTTCTAGCCTCTCTAACTCACTCCCTCAAATGAGTAGTTTCTTTTGTGCTAACCTTCATAAATTTGACAATAATCGAGGGTATCAGATTTTTTCTCAAGCGTAATTCTTTTGCCCCATTAATCGATTTTATTTTCCTCATTTTTTTCCATTAATATAAGCCTATTGCCAATTCATTCTGTAATTTTAATAATGCTGGCAGGGTTTTCAGATTTCTGTCCCACTGTGTAAAGGTGCATACACTATTTTTGCATGAGCATGTGTACCGAATAAATTCAGAATAACTACTTCATGCCTAAGTTTGACAAGGCAAATTGTTCAATTTATTTTGAAGTTATGTCAACTTGTCGTATAAAGTGTATTATTTAATCTAAATAAAATTATTTCAACGTTGCTGTTGAGGATAGGCGAAAAAGTTTATGCCAGGGAATGCAAAAAATGTTTCCAAGCTGCAAAAAACACAAAATTTTAAGGTTTATTCTATACCCTGAATCAAAATCATTTCTTTGTTTTGATTTGGGCCCCAATAGGTCCAAAATAAAATATTTTGTTGGCTCTCAAACATATAAAAATGAGGTAAAATATTATTTTTGTAACGCCATATCCTAAAATGACATTTATTTAACAGTTTCAATGAATCAAAACAATGTCATTATTGGCAAGTGTAAAATAAAGATAAAAAGTGTGAAATAATAGTTATTTATTAGGCTAATGAGTCATGTTACATATAAGTCATGCAAGAAAAGTTTAGCCCACGAGCCCGAAGGGCGAGTGGGCTAATTTTCTTAAGTGACTTATATGTAATAACTCACGTGTCTAATACAACATTTTCTCCAACACTTTCATATAAATACTTTTTCAGTGACAAGCAATAAAATTATTAAAATGTCATGTCATCGATTTTTTGTCAGTTGTCAATGTCAAAGTCAACAGTGTTTCTCTAAAAATATAAAATACAAGTAGCTTATTGCTAAGTAGATTCTGAATGGATGTGCCGAGAAAACTGTGGTTGTTATCCATTTTGTTTGTAACGAGACATTGTGTAATTAGCATCAAAATGGAAAATTGTGAAAGATATAATATGGAAATTTCGACCGATATTTTGCAAGAAGCCAAAGAAGCTTTAGCCAATTTAATTCTAGAAAAGTCCAAAGAATATCTACAATTTGAAAATTGGATGAAAGAAAAAGAGGAGTTAGTGCGTAAATGAAGAAGTGCTTCTCGCTTACTTCCTACATTTGAGTAAAAAAATTGCACCTTCTTCGATGTGGACTAAATATTCTATGATAAAGTATACAGGAACTTTGATCCAACAAGACATGGAAAACTTGTGGCATACTTAAAAAGCCGATCAAGAAATTTCAAACCCAAAAAGGCCAAAATTTTGGAAAAAGCACATATCGAACAATATTTGATGGATGCCCCTGACGATGAGCATCTTATGTCAAAGGTGGTGATGTTCTTGTTTTTATGTATTTAATTGTTTGGATTTTTTAGGTTGCATTGATATTGGGAGTTTGCGGTGCCTGCCGTTGCAGTGAACTGACCCCTACTTAAGCGTCGAAGATATAAAAGATAAAGAACAATATCTATATATATCCATACCAGATACCAAGACGAATAAATCAAGAAGTTTCACAGTTTTAAATGAAGGATTTTCGGTAAACCCACTTGATTTGATTAGGAAGTATGTGTCTTTAAGACCGCAAAATGTATCTCACAAAAGATTTTTCGTAAATTTTCAAAGGGGAAAGTGCACTGTCCAATGAGTTGGATTAAATAAGCTCTCAAAAATTCCAAGAATTGTAGCTGATTATTTGCAATTGCCAGATGCAGATTTGTATACTGGCCATAGCATGCGCCGTTCCTCGGCAACTCTTTTGGCCAATGCTGGGGGTGACATTACCACCCTTAGACGTCACGGTGGGTGGAAATCATCCACCGTGGCGGAGGGTTATTTGGAAGATACAGTCTCAAACAAGATTGTTATTCTTTGTGAAAAATCGAATATGATGACAATAAATGTTAACATAAATATAAATAAATAAATGTTAGTGCATGGATTTTTTGTTTTATTAATTTTCCGTATAATAGAGACAATAAATAAATTGCTTGGACTTTTTTTTTATATTAAAATTACTCTTTAGTGACTAAATCACTTTACCTCATTAGTGATCTAAAGTATACTTTAGCTCACTACTTTATCTCACTAGTGACTTATGGTCCACTTTATACCTTCAAAATCTTATCAATAAAGATCACTTTATATGAAAGTGTTGGATAAAGAAATTTTATTTCATAGAGTGAAATAAAACTTATTGGTTTCTATGGACATTTAGTCAATTTTTACAAAATTATATTGTTTTCTAATTTCGATTGGCGATACAAAAAATTTTGTATATAACTCGAGACCAAAATGTGTTTTTTTTACTCTTGTGATTTATAGCACTCGCCTTCGGCTCGTACTATAAACGCCCCACTTGTAAAAAAAAACACCATTTTAGCCACTTATTATATAAAATACTATTATATAAAAATATGTATAATTTTAACAAAAATTACCAATAGAAAAAATATTTATATTCATATATATTAAAGTAAACTAATCACTCTTCTTGCGCTTCTTTGCTTATTCCTTATACTTTTGGTCCAACAACTCAGAACTCCATTTGCTCTGACATCTTCCATATTTAAAAAAAAAACCTGGTGGAATCTCCCTATATGTTCATCACTTACTGCACCAGTTTTATGGAAAGTGATCTAGATGTAAATAGAATAGATGTAGAATACGCTCTTTCAATGACATATTGCATCCTAATTTCTGGTGGCAACAAGGAATATTCGCAATAAGGTATTAAGTTCAAGAATGTTATCAAATTCAGCGTCTTTAAAATTTGGGCACCAACAAAACCCCCTTTCATTATTTTCCCATCACCGATTTTGGAAAATTTTTGTGTTATATAAATGAAAATACGTCATTATTTGTTTTTAGCCTTTATAAATAACCCCAGTTTTACATATAGTAACGGCAGCCGGACTTTCTATGGAGTGTTGGCAACCTATTTCGTTCCTGCTTCCAAGGACAGTTCGAAGGTCATATTTTCCTTTTGTAGTGTTGTAATTATGTCCGTTTGTCCCACTCACAAAGAGCTGTATTTTGTACATATCTGCTGTATCCCAAATTAGAAGGCAGTAAACTTTTAAGTCTCCACAAATCTCCCGTCCATACTTTTCGTATTGTATAATTTCCAGCAATAAATTATTGTTCTTGTAGTCTTTCTTCATGTGAAGAACATGATCGATTAAACAGTTTGTTTCCATTATGGAGGAACGCAGCTTTTGGACTGAGTTTTTAGGCATCTATAAAAAATTCTCCTGTCGCTAGAATTATGAAGAATGTTTAAGGCAGTCATTAAAATAAATCAAAATATATTTATTTGCACGCCACTGGTACCTAGTCGACTGTATTGAAATAAAACCGCTTTCACTTTTTACGAAATAAAAATATTTTCAGGTATCTCTCTAATTTTTATTTAAAAGGGTTTTCCTGCTCAAGAAAATTTGAAATAATGATACTGGACATGAGATTAAAATGTCAGCAATATAACTTTACTACGAGTAGTAACTATAAGTAATAGATTAATTCAAGGATGACCTTTAGAATTTCAGTACGACTTTTTTTCCCACTTTTTTATTTCAAAATTGTTCAATAAAGAAAAATATAAAGTGGTCACTTAAAGACAAGTTAGGCATTAAACAAGTTTTTGTTAATTGCCACTCCAGACTGCACTAATATATTCGTGGCGATAGAACGCATGTATAGACTTTATAATTAAGAGGCAATTTGCAACAGAGACCATCTAATATTAACCTTTACTATAAAAAATGACAGTTTATATTGTGAACATTAATTGACTGAATAAAATATTATAATATGCATTATAATATTCGTCGACCTTTCGACACAAGATAAATATAGAAGTGACAGCATTTTTAGACTTAATAAGCAGTTTATTTGTAAAAAATGTTCCTATTCTATAATTTGCTAAAAATGAATACCAGCTCTCTCTCTCTCTTTTAATAATGTATGTTTTAGTTATATTAACGTTCTGGTGAAATTTTGTCATGGCTATTCTTCCAACACAACTAGGACCCACAAACATTTTGTGCGATATAGCCATCTGCTGTAGCTGGTATTTATTAGTCGGCTATATGAAGAACTGCTTTAAAATAGTGAAATTTCATTTTACTAGATACTAGATAGTAATTTTTTTAAGTTTTCGGGACGATTCAAATCTTTGTGTATAGCTAATAATTATTGTTTAGAAACATACCTATACGCATTATAACTTATCGGCAATTGATAAATAACTCATTATTCTTATAGTGAATTATGACCTCATAATCCACGGCCTTCGGCCAATCAGGAACTACCAACTTTCATAATCCACGGGATAGTTTACGCATCAAACAAAGTCCTCCTGTTAGTTATTAACGCATTTGGTAGTGATTTAGCGTTAAACGTGTTGAAAAAGAGTAAAAAATTTTCTCATAATATAGTAACTTACCTGAAACAATTTCAGAACCTTTCGTAGAAATAGACGTAGAAAAAGTACATTATTTTACTCGAGTATAATGGCTCACTTGGATAATTCACGACACTCGCATTCGGCTTGTGTCTTAAACATCCTGTTCGTGAGTAACAGCCACCAATATACACTCCTTGAATAAAATAGTGTATTTGAATTAAAACTATGTTTTCTGGCTTTAAATTAAACGAATACGTTTTTTTACCATTTTTTTTCTCAGTAGCCATACCTACCTTTAATATTAAGTGGACTTTTCGTTTGTATAACTGCAAAATAGGCTTGATTTAATATCTTGCATACCATATCGATTTGAGATTTGAAATTTCCAGGATAAGGCAACTAAAAATTTACTTTTGTTACAAAATTTAAATTTCTGTAGAATACAGCATTTCCTACTATAAAAATTCATGTAGGTTGTTTTGGTTCCAATGTAAATTTATTACAATCGCACCAAGCAGAAAATTCACCTAATATATTATTGATTTTTTTACACAGAATATCAATATTGGGGTCTGCACAGTTATGGTACTATCGTCAGCAAACGTAGCCACTGACCCACTTTTTATGTGGTTTGGCAGATCGTTAACAAACCATATAAAAAGTAAGGGCCCAGTACTGACCCCTGAGGCATCCCTCGTTATACTTAAATCCTTCTTAGAAGTGTTTACCAATTCTCACAATTAATTTTCGCTTTATTACGCGTGATTGAATCTTCTCCTGAATATTTCCCCTTATAAAGAGGTCTAAGTTTTATCTAACAAATTGCAGGTAGCTAATTTTTTGCAAAATTTTGCTTTTAAGCAAATGTTCTCCACTTAATAATTTACACAAAAAGGTAAATTATTATGTCTCGAATATTTTCTAAGCAAAATTTTACAAAAAAAAGCTACACCCGCAGTTTATCCAATAAAATTCAGAGCTCTCGAGATATAATCTATGATCGAGTCTATGATTATTTCTACCTAATATATAATTAATAACTGATCATTTATAATTAATTATATTCCACGCTTCCATAGCTTAATAAGTTGTCTGCTATATTTTATTCTGATAAATTAACTCCTATATAAAAAAGTCAATTTGACAGTCACATTTTGTCACTTTGACAGCGATAAAAAAGGTGCATCGTTTTTTATCACGATAAAAATGCCTGTTCCTCAAAAGCAGAGTATATCTAGTAGTCGCACGTCATTTTAAAATCTGTAGTGTCGGCTATAATTTGTAAGTCTTGTGGAAACTATACTGTACGATATGAGTCGTTTTGAGAATATTATAAATATTTTTAATTGTTGTTGTTCGTTCACATATTCTGTCGTTAATTTATCTTGCCAAAAATCACTAGAGCTTTTCTTTTATGGATAAATTTCTTTTTAACTCAAAATTTTTCCAATCAGTAATTTTGCTGAAAAACTGACATTTGACAAAATCGCTCGACCTCCGGTCTCGCGATTTTTTCATGTCAATTTTTCTCATAAAATCACTGATTGGCAAAATTATTTCGTTACAAAGAGAAATTTATCCGATAAAAAAAAAGCTCTTGTGATTTTACTGTTGATTAATATATTCTTACTTTATTAACCAATCAAAACGTATATTTTCAAAAAAATCGACCAATAGGCTTTGTTTAAAGTGAGACAAACGGCTACCGATAAGTGGAAAAAATGAGAAAAACGTATGTTACTTTGTTTGTAGTAGCCATGTGTCAAACTAAAAAGTCATTGAAATGATTAAAATCTGACATTTCACGTTTTCATGTTGCTTTCTGTACACAAAATGAATGAGAAAAAGCGATTTGGTGATGTTTCACAAGAAAATATTAACGAAAAAGATACGATTACTATGATGAACTTGCAAATATTTTGACTGACTGGGGTTATAACACGATAAAAAATATGAAAACGTTTTTATTTTTTATTATAAATCGTTATTTTTAAAACATTAAATAAACAGTTTTGTTGTTTTAATAATTATTTTAGATAATATGTTTTACTCATATATTAATCTTCTGTAATACACACAAGGTTGATTTTCTACTTGGGTAATTTTTTTTGAGCGACTCGAACCTGTTTTCCATGAAAATTATGCTCGAATTAAGGAACATAGGAAAAATCGCTCCATTTCGTGTCGCGATTTTTCCATGCCCTTAATTCTCGAATAATTTTCATGGGAAAATATTTTGTCCAAAAAAAAATTTACTCGGTAAAAAATCGACCTCTTGTGCATTAATACCCGATAAAAACTTTTGATAAATTATTGTGTATATCTTATTAAATAAAACGAATATTTAAATACTACTTACAGTGAATATTCTTCCTTTATCTCGTTTTTAGCCTACGTGCAGATTAAACGTTAGGTATAGGATTTATGTTCAAAACTGGAATTACACTTTTCTTTCACACATTTTTAAATTATGTGACACGTAGAACGAACCAGAAGGAACACTTTCACTAACAACAAAAAAATACACTAATTTGTAGACTTCATCCAAATTCACCGAGCTGCCACAACCCACGAATAAATCCGGTCGAGTTCACTTGGACATTTTGTGTTATTACAGAACCAATAAATTTTATAAACAAATGCCTCAAACCCGACTTTAGCGCGGACCAAACTTCATACAATAAGTCTTTTTGGCAACAAGTGCGTGTACGCTTTCCAGTAATGCACTTTGGCATTCGCCCTTGATATAGAAAAAAATGCACATAACATTTGGTATTAACTCTTGCTCTAATTGGACAGGCGTAAAAGACTTGGCAAGGAAATGCAACATTTATTAAGCGCTAATAAAACGGCATTAGCAAAACATGCGCGCATTTACTTACATCATTACTTAGAATTAGACTTGACAAAAACATATTTAATATGTTACACTGTAGGCATGAATTTATTTCAATCTGAAACACTAAATTCCGGCAATAAAATAGTATGAAATAATTTCTATAATTAAATTAATTTGGTCCTATTAACTTATTATATCAGCTAAACTATAAACAGGCTGTAAAATGAGTTTCACATGTTGTTTAGGAAGAGATTTGTATAAAAGTTTAGATGAGTTAGAATTAATAAAATCGTATACAATATGAAATTGGTATAAAAAATCAACTTAAAATAAATTGAAATATGCCTCTGATGCATGGGCTGTTTTGAAGGCCCACATCCCAAGTAATAATTTTAGTTTTAAACCACTGTATGACATATTCCAAAAGTTTATTTCTAAGACTACTTCTTATAAACGCAAATTATTTGGAAGGAGTCTATAAAACTGATTTGAAACCCTTATAAGAGTACAGGGGCTCAGAGAAAGGCCTACATGCCTATTTTTACTGCCAATAAAATTTTCGAGTTTTAATAAATTATCTAAATCTTTATTCGTAGAATATCTGAAGATTTTTATAAAACCATACTTGGTTTAGGATAAGGACTATATTAAAATTTAAAAGGCACACACTAAGGCTCTGAGCGTGCGCTTTATATTTAATGAAGTAAATATATAGTCTGTTCGCTGATAGAATCTTGGTCGTATAGTGTAAGGAATGTCGTCCGGAGCTCTATCTTTCCTTGTATGACATTCTAAAGGTTTATTTTTAAGACTACTTCTTATACACGTAAATGGTTTGGAAGAAATCTATAAAACTGATTTGAAACCCTTATAAGAGTACAGGGGCTTACCTAGAGAAAGATCTACATGCCTATTTTTAAAACTACCATTAAAATTTTTGAGTTTTAATAAAAGGCACACACTAATGCTCTGAGTGAGCGCTTTATATTTAATGAAGTAAATATATAGTCTGTTCGCTGATAGAATCCCGGTCGTATAGTGTAAGGAATGTCGTCCGGAGCGCTATCTTTCCTTGTCTTTATTGGGGTTGGAAAAAAGTAGGCAACATTTTAGCACCCATTTATACCACCGAGTTACCAGCACCAATTTCCACCCTAAAGCTAATATCCTGCGGCTGCAAAAAGGGTTGCGGAAAATGATGCAGCTGTGTTAAGGTTGGATTGCGCTGTTCAACAATGTGCTCTAATTGCCGTGGGCAATGTTTAAATTCTGAATTCGAACAGTTCGTCGATGAGTAAATGTTAATGAGGAAAATTGGAAAGAATTTTAGTGAAATAGGTCTACAGGGGAAACCACCTTTAAAAAAAATACACCGAGAGCTCTACCTCGTAGCTGGTATGGAAACGAGCTCAAGTTGAAAAACACAGCTGCGTGGAAAAAAGGGGAAAATACATAAAAATCACTTGCGTCAAAACCCGCTATATATGCATCTTAGAGAGAAAATTTCGCTCTATAAATTCATTTCTGAGCATTTTTCTCGTTAAAGTAATCGGTTTTAAGATATTCGCTGTGAAACTTGGAATAGGATCGATTTTTACCTCTGCGCCCCAAACTACTCCTCTGTTCGTACGCTGTTAGCGCGAAATAGGTGAGGATAAGCTACAACGTTAATAGGACATTTTTATGCAGAATTTAACGACAAATTTTTTATTTCCTATACTTTTTTCTCTTCCGATGAATGGCTTACAAGATAAAAGTGAAAAACCAGCGATAAGTCCCCGTTGGGGGTGTTTTTTTGCCCTAAATTGGGGGGGGGGGACTTTTCGGCTATCTATTTCTAACCCCATCTAGGGTACGCATCCCAAATATTATTACTTTATAAATTTTTTCTCCTAATTTGCGTGTACTATTATACTTATAAATGAAGTATTGAGACTCATCACAGTAAAATTTTCAACGCGGTTAAGTATACTGTAAAACACGGGTTAGATTGTCCTTAAAAATTCGTGCGTTTTCTAAAAACACAAATAAAAAAAAACATATCGATAATAAATTTTTCCATTTGGTCGCTATTGGGTCGACTACGTCGATAAATTCTACCTAGTTTATCTACCCGATTTCAAACATTTAGTCAATTATCCTTTGTGGTTTTCAAAGGCAATTAAGGACCTTGCGACCTAGTTCCTTTTTGTGGGCCAGCCTAAAGTCTAAAGTTTATATCAATTGCCCACTTCATAGATGTTATTTAAAATGATTTTTTTTTACTCTTCAACATTGACAAACCAATTCGCAGATAATTTACAACACTTTAGAATATGACACGATCACACGGTATATCTGGTATAAACTAAAAACCACTCACCATATTTGTATTGGTCGATAGGTCAATTCCCCAAAGTTATGTTTGTTTAAGCGTTTTCAGTTTATTTGTCAGTATTGCATGCTAGCATGACTAAAGCCGGTCAGATATACATTAAAGCTGCTTTATTGTTTCATTTTCATATGAATTATTAAAAGCGTAAAAAGACACTTAATTAAAACGCAATATAATTTTTACCGTTCCATGTACGGTGTATACAGTGTGTGTCCAAAAGTAAGGGAAAAAAAATCCTATTTTCTCTCCTAGTTGGTTTCCAAAAAAAACGCAATAACAGGTCAACTAATTACTAATTAGTATTTAGAAACTCTCTGCAATATTTCTTATTTTTTGAGCCATGTTTGACAGAGGTGTGATGTCATCGATATATTTTTTAAACGAGACATTTAATGGTATAAAATGATAGCCTCCTTATGTCTGCCGGCAATTTGTTATACAGAATAATGCAGTTATAGGCAGGTAAGTTTTTGTAAGTTGACGTCTTGTGAGGGGGGATTCTTAGTAGGTGACCATGTCTAGTATTATGGTTATGCATGGATGAGCTAGATATGAAAAGATGTTCGTTCTTTTTAACAAATATCAGACATTTAAGAATAAAAATATATGGAGCAGTCAGAATTTTTTGGTTTATAAACACTTGTCTACAGCTTTCCCTGTATCCCATGCTGAAAATTAACCTGATTAATTTTTTTTGCAAAATGAACACTCTTTGTAATTCGCGAGCACAGCCCAACTTATTATGTTTAATGATATGTGAGAATATGCCAGAGCATAATAAATGTTTAGTAATCCTGAACTATTAAGACAATCTTTCATTTGCCTTATGGCGTAGTATGCCTTACTTAACTTTGCTATTTTGGAATAAAAAATCGTTTGGTATACCTTTCCTAATGAAATAATTGATGGCTGTGCTTTTGGATTCATTCAGTATTAGTCTATTGCTAAATTTACTCATTATGTTAGCAACTGCAAAGTCTAATTCTTGCAGAGTATTGGCTGCTACTGTGATAGTGGTATCATCCTCAAACATTGTGATCAACCCATTGGTAATATGATCAGGTAAATCATTTACATACATCAAAAATAAGAGGGGACCCAGAACAGAACCTTGAGGAGCACCAAGTTTTACATCGTGCGCCACAGATCTGGCCCCATTAACATCAATGATCATATTTCGCCCCTCCATATATGACTTGATCCAGTGCAGAATATTTACTGGTAGTTCGATATTTGATCATTTAGAAATCAGTAATTGTGTATCAACTGCGTCAAATGCCTTTGAAAGATCAAAAAATAGCGACACAACTATTTTACCATTGTCTAGATTTTCGTATACATAGTTCAGCATTTGACATGTGGCTGTTTCAGTAGATCTATTTGCCCTGAATCCGTGCTGAGACATGCACAGTATGTTAGCAGCTTCAAGATAAGCCATCAAGCGATTGGAAATAATTCTTTCTGACAGTTTAGAGATAAAGTGCAGAATAATGAAATTTGCCTATAGTTGTCGATGTCCTCAACATCCCCTATTTTTTTATGTAGAGGTACAATTAGAGCGGTTTTAAAAATATTTTCATTAATGACATTAAACATTAAATTGTCGAATTTAATTATTGTTTAGAAGAATCAATGCTTACACATCCATCAACATTCCGCGATCTCGGTGTAACATTTGCCAGTAAATGGACATTTAATTGTCATACAAACACCATAACCAATAACATTGGAATTTATAATACGGTGTTTTCATTATTTTAAAGACAGTAACAAGCTGAAACCACTATATATATATATATATAAGTCTTTTGTTCGATCAAAACTGGAATATTCTTCAATTATCTGGTCTCCCCATTGTAACATATATATACAAAATATAGAGATAATTCAGAGGCTTTAAAGACTTTAAATCATAAGGAAGTTGGTGTCTATATGTTTTCTCTTTCGAGTTTGATGACTCGCTGAACTTATTTCACAACAAATATTTCTATGTAATATAATGAATTGTAGTGCTATTTTAAGTTTACTAAATTACCGAACACCTAGACCAAGTTCTAGGCAAAATTCTTTATTTTATCTGCCGACCCCCAGAACGAATGTACAGAAATTCTCGCCATTGTACAAAATGTGTGAGAACTATATTAATTTCACGACTAGTTTGATATATTCCATTGCAATGTGGCTGAGATAAAGGGATTAACTGCTTAAATTAAAAATTTTGTTTTATTTTCTTTTTTTATTATCCTTTTTTTTTACGACATTTTTTTATTATTGTTTTTCTATATGTTTACTTTACATTTTCATGTTACTTATATATTTGTATTTACTTATCATCTCTGCCGCGTAACTGGAATGCTCTGTCAGGCAGTTTATTGTTAAAAAATAAATAAATAATGTTGAATTCATCAATTTATGGCAATGATAGGAAGAGCCGGCACCGAACGATCAAACGGCGACGTCGCTATGAACGCTTAGCCGCCACCAAGCCAATTCAAAAGGATCACTTACATGATATAGGATATGTCTAGATAGTATCTCAAATGTCAGATACAATGTAATAATACAACAATGATAGAATAAAAAGTCAGACAGTACAAACAAAATATAACAAATATAAACGAAGGGCAAACAATATAAAATTACATTTTAAAAGTATACAAATAAAAATAACAAATAGTGTATGAAGTAAAATCTGTAATAGTGTTTAAAGAAATATCGATGACGCCCTAGCCCTATAAAACTGCACAAAAAATGAGAAATACTGCTAGTACAGTAAGCGAAGCAATAAAAATGGTAAAATTCCCGGCCCGAAAACGATGAAAGGAATTTACTTAATTTTTTTTGCAATATGCTTAATAAAATACGTTCATCAAAATCTATATTGTCGCATTACTTGCTTTTTATTTTTAAGGGTGGAAACCACCCCTAAAAACTGAAAAATTAATAACTTCTGATTTTACGAATAAATTAACGAAAATCCATAATACTTATGTTTTTGAGGTCGCTAAATATGATTATGATCAAAACATAGGAAAGACGAAAATATTAAGGATTGACACCACCCTTAAATACTGAAAAATTAATAATTATTCTAATGTTACAAATAAATTCACGAAAATCCATACACTTATGTTTCTTAGGTCGCTGAATATGGTTATGAGGTCTAAATTTATAAAAGAAATGGTGGATTAAAAATGGTCACAAAGGAGTAGGTATAGTAATATGTCTAATTTTATTAAAAATACAAACTGTTATAAATAAATCAAATTAATACAATTAATCTGCACTCTGAACATGCTAAAGTGCAATGCAACCCGCTTTTTCTGCGTATCCTCGAAAAATAGACGGCTATTGCTCGTTTCTTTACCTACTATAGACATTTAATATGCGCGTACAAACTGAAAAGTTTCAACATTATTTCAAACTGTCAGATCTCTGGAACAATTTGTCGTAAGAAAAAAATAAAAACCCAAACTCTTCGTCGCCTTCGTCTTATATCATGTTTTTATCAATCTTATAGTTTTTGAGATATTTCAATTTTAAATACATAATTTTCTTGCATATGTGCTCAAGCGCCATCTTTAAACCTTCATATCTCTGGAACAGTTCGTCGTAGGCAAATTAAAAAAAAACTATTCATTTTTTATAAGCTTCAATCTTGTACTCTTACAATTTTTTATAAAAAAATAATTTCCGGGCAATTTCCATAAACCCGATTAAAAAAAAATATATGAAAATTTTCATTATAGAAAATGGGTAGAATGAAAAATAATTATTTTAAAAATGCTAAAAAATTTGAGCATGTTAGTAATAATGTTCATTAACGATATCTAGAAGGATTTTCCACAATTTTGAATTAATAAGAAATTAGAACAATAAGACTTAAAAAAATGGCGCCTAAATTCTTAAATGCGCTACTTTTTGTTTGTAACTTTTTTAGTCTTCATTGTAAAAGGTCGAAATACGTCTCAATCGAAAGAAATATAATATCATAATACCTTTAATTTTTACAAGAATACAAATTTTTCTCATAGTTGTAGATTTTAAGTAATTTTAGATCTTAAGTCGTATATTTTTCTGAACGTCTCGGCGCCATTTTGAGAACGCCATATTTCCAAAACAACATCGAAAACAAACATTCGATTTGTTTTAATAAAACTTTTAATTTTGTGCCATTGCATTGTTTTTATTAAAGTCCACATTTTTCAAGTAATTTTAAAAAAAACGTCTAGGAATACTGATTTTAGGGGGTGAAAATTGCAATTTTCAGTTCGCAATATCTCAAAAAATATGAATTTTAGCAAAAAAGTGTATAAGACCTTTCTTTCTTATAATTACAATATATATTCTTATATACATAATTAATTATAATTACAATATAGATTCTCATATACATATTTTATGAAGCATGTTGAAGAAAAAAAATTGGAAATCCATTACATCGTTTTCGATCTGGGATTTAAAAGCTTCACTTACTGTCCTATGCAGAAAGGTAACAATTTTTATACAATAATAGACCCGTTTTTGCGTTTTCTTTAAACCAAATAGGAGAAAATATTAATTTTATTATTTCCTTTTAGGAGCCACTGTACAGCCAAAGTATTCTTATTTATACTAAAAACAGAACATTACTCTATTGTGATTGTACAAAAATACTATTACTTCCACATCCAGTGGAAGTATAGTAACGACAAAAAAATTTTCAAAAATTTTTATTGTTCAAATAGGCTTAAAATGCCATGAAACGTCGAGATTTTAAGTTTGAGCGAAAAAAAAATTTTCTGTCTGTCTGTCTGTAACTTTTTTTGTGGGAAGAGGTGGGAAGGGGTGGGTAGAGGAATGGGGTGGAAAGAGGTGGAAATGAGGTGGAAAGAGGTGGGGAGAGATGGGAAAAGGCAGGGGAACGGGTGGGAAGAAGTGGGAAGTAGTGTTATATAGGTGAGAAGACGGGAGAGGGAAGGGGTGGATGACGGTGGCAAATGAAAGGGTTTTGTCTGTAAAATAAGTAGACTAAAAAGTAAAAAATAAAATTAAATCAAAAAATATTTTTAAGAAAAAGCTTTTATTTGAAAAAATTACTAAAAAGTAAAAATAATTTTTTTAAAATTCATACACCTGGAAACCAAAAGCTTGGGGGGCGATCAATTAACTATGCAATAGCGCTATATGATCGCCCTCAAAGCTTTTGGTTTCCAGGTGTATGAATTTAAAAAAAAATATTTTTACTTTTTAGTAGTTTTTTCAAATAAAAACTTTTTCTTAAAAATATTTTTTTTTATATAATTTTATTATCTTTATTTTTATTAATTTATGCTACTATTATACATATATAGTCCAGCCAATGAAAGAGTTATAGAGAACATTGAGGAGAGGAGAATTTTTTTCCTCCTTAATGTGTGGGGGTAGGAGGTAAACATACTAAAAGTCCCCGCCCCTAACCCCGCCGCCTCAGGGGGAGAGGGGGGGTGGAAAGGTTCCTTTTTTCGATTCTTCGCTTATAACTCGGAAACGATGCGTCGTACGGAAAAGGTAATATATGCAAAATTAA
The DNA here is from genome assembly GCA_936432065.2 of Rutpela maculata. Taxonomy (NCBI): domain Eukaryota; kingdom Metazoa; phylum Arthropoda; class Insecta; order Coleoptera; family Cerambycidae; genus Rutpela; species Rutpela maculata. Next base: position 394,844,672 of record OW386285.2, read on the forward strand.
ACGTAATTAAATTTCTCACAAGAATGTTTATATTCAGTTTCTTCCCATGTGTTATAGTTTACGAGATATTCGCCAGCGAAAATCGATAATAAAAACAATTAATTATGTACCTTAAATATTTCTTTCAAAGCGGTTTATCGTGGTCTGCTAATAAACCACAGCAGAGGCGGACTGACAACAGTTTAGCGGCGCTGGATCTTAGAACTCGCAGACCACTTATTACTCTATTAGCCGGTCATTCTGCCAGGCAGCAGGCGCCAGCGGCACACTATTGGAGCGGGCCACCGGGATTCGTCCCGGTATCCCGGTGGGACAGTCCGCCCCTGAATCACAGTCACAAAACAATCTTCATTTTACAACACTGGACGTATTTACTAACGTAATATTTTGTCGAAATCTATACATTTCCTTAAATATACAGTGTGACTCACTTAAAATGAAGATACCCTTATAACTTTTTCATTTTATTTCCGATTTGAATCAAATTTTACTCAAGTATAGAACAAATTAGGATATACTTATGACCAGAAAATCATTCACCTGCTATAAAGGCAAAGCCACCTGCGGTACGAAAATATGAGGAAAAAGATTAAAAATCATATTGATGGGTCCTGACGAATTTCACGTAGCCACCACAAATTGCGGGAATTGAGGATCCCTTTGCCAGATGAGCTTATGTATGACAAATCCCCCATCAATAACCTAATCAAATTTTGGTGTATGTGCGTTTGTGGCGCCGATCGGATGCATTTTGTTAGAATTTCTAACATTCAAAATGTTTTATTTTTTTCAGCATATTTTGGTACCGCAGGTGGTTTTGCCTTTGTAGCCAGCCGAATGTTTTTCTGGTCATAAGTAGATTCTAATTTGTTTTATACTTGAGTAAAATTTGATTCAAATCGGAAACAAAATAAAAAAGTTATAAGGGTATCTTCATTTCAAGTGAGTCACAATGTATATTTAAGGAAATGTATAGATTTCGACAAAATATTACGTTAATAAATACGTCGAGTGTTGTCAACTAAAGATTGTATTGTGACTGTGATTTATTAGTAGACCGCTTTTACAGAAATATTCAAATTGATTTTTTTTAATCATCGATTTTCGCTGGTGAATATCTCGTAAACTATAACACATAGGAAGAAAAAGAATATAAATATTCTTGTGGGAAATTTAATTACGTTTAATTTTGCATAGGTTACCTTTTTCCATACGACGCATCGTTTCCGAGTTATAAGCGAAGAATCGAAAAAAGGAATCTTTCCACCCCACCTCCCCCCCTCCTGAAGTGGCGGGGCCAGAGGCGGGGACTTTTAGCATTTTTACCTCCTAACTACCAACACATCCCTGAAGAGGAAAATACTCCCCTCCTAAATGTTCTCTACCTTTTGGGTATTCATATTTTTAATAAAGCAATATACTATTCTTAAATGTATGCACATATGCATTTTATTTCTATTTCTAAGTGATTACTACATTTTAAAAATAATTCTAAAACTCAAGGTTACAGTATTTAAAGTGTATTATGGTACTTCTCACTTATAACACGACTAGTCATAATATTCTATTCCTTTTATAGCCTCTTAAAGTATTTATAGCCGTTGATGGATCATTAATATGTAATTAATAATGATACTAACGTATTAAGTTGCCATCAGTTTTGTTATCAAAATAACTCGTAGACCATTAGAACCTGTTATAATATATAAATATTCACTTTGGTGTGCTCGTATTGATTATATTGCAATGATCTGTTGTTTATATTGCTTATGCTAAGAATCATCATCATTCCATCCAGCCACAGAGTGTTGTGATGAAATGAATAGCCCATAGACAGGCCCCTTATGTGGACCTGGGCTTACTAACAAAGAAGTAAAAATACTATAATAATATTTTTACCATTATAATAATGAAAACATTTAGCAATGAAAACTTAAGTTAACTAAAGCAGGTTTCACAATCTTATAATTAATATTACTTGACATAACATTTACTTGTTGCCATTTTAAATACTTTTAATGATTCCTAAATTAAGAAAATCACCATTTCTAAACTTACAAATATGTTGTTGTTGTTGTTGTTGTTGTTGTTGTTGTTCCGAACTACACTGGATGAAAAGTATAAGACATCCTCTCCAATGTTGCTTTAACATTTTAATATACTTATAACAAGGCATACCTGTAGCTATAGACTTACGAGTTTTGCTATTAAGCTAACGATGTCAACGGACCTTGTGGCAGTTCATAGACATTATAAAATTATATAGCATAATATCCTGAGGCGAAACTAGAATACGAAGACGCCAATATGTCGTCAGACTTTTTTCAAAAAACCGCACTTCTCGTATTAATAATCTAGTGTTATGTTAAATAATGTTTTAAAGTTTTAAAGAGCTACTAAAGTAATTATACAACTTTCTGGTACCTCTAATAAAATTTGCCAGTGCTTTTAACGCCAATATGTACACTGCCGACCAAATAAAATGAGCGACGTCCTGGAGCTTATTTTGACCAAATTCTAGTGATGGAAATCGCCACCCCACAATTTGACCACCTGTCACTTTTTTGCTATTTAATTTTCGCTTAACAATATTACATCTATTTCGTATCAAAAAAATAAAAAAGATCAAATTCGAAACGGATTTTCGAGCTCAAAATTCCATTCTACAAATAATGCACATAAGTAGGTAACTTAAATTTCAAACTTGCCAATAATTTGACATGGAGCTTTTTACAGAGATCTGTAATATATCCTCCTTCAGTAGAAACCTGCATAAATATCCCACCAAGTAACAATTTAAGTTTTATCACAATCTACAAGAGGTTATTAAGTCTATATAATAAAACTGATCGTAAAACTGTTTATACTAGATAACCTCTTAAAAGCTACAATAAACCCGGCACAAAACCAAAAAAGACCTTTTATAAAGGTTATAAATATCTTCACCTCAATAAAACCAATAGTACTTTAGAACCCAAATCTGCAAGATGTTTTCAAGTCTACCATAAAACCTTTTATAAAATCTTCTTATAACCTTTAGTACTTGCAATCAAATTTTAAGCCTGCTTTGAGAACATCATAAATAATTGTGTCTTTAATAATTCTTTGTCGAAAACTTGTTGCACTTAAACTGTCTAAATCAGAAAATGTCGCCAAGTAATAAAATATGTCTGCCTCGATTGAAATATCTGCATGTGCTAACGTTTTAAAATTTGATATTAATAAACAACCTAGTATCAAAAAATTGTCAACGCAGACCACTTTATTGATAAAGTGTATCAAAAAAACTTTAAAAAAAAAATCACGCGCCTTTCATTTGCCAGCTTATTAATTATTTTTTACAATTAATAAAAAAAATAGTAACCCTAGTTTTAGCTTACTCAATATGATTTTGGGCTTTTTAGGGTTTTATCTGACATATTAACACGTTTTAGATAGTTGCAGGCTAAATGTAAACAGTAAGAATAAGAAAAATATAACTAAACACTGTTGGCCCAACTTTGTTCAAACATGCTGCCATAGTTAACAGAAAAAAAAATGGCTGAAAAATTAATAAAACCGTTTATTTTAATAGAATACCCTATTAAGAGTTTGTGGCTTTAGGAAATATATTTATAAAACAAAAGGTTTTGTTAACTTCTAATTGCTCCACTTTATTACTATTTTAAAGCCTGTAAGACTTTACTCAGATTACTACTCTTCTTTAAAACCCTTACGATTTGTCTCTGACAATCTCTAATCCAAATGCTTAGATAACATAACCTAAAAAAACATTATTTATTTGGTGTATCTTTTAGTGTGCGATCATTAATTTCTCGTTATTTCTGTAAGTGGGGGAACCAAAGGATTTATAAGTGCTTAATAAAAACCAAAAAGTTTTAACGTAGCTTAATAAAGCTACCAAAAAACTAAGCAAATAGTATTTATGATAACATATATTAAGGCTAGACTACTTAAGAGTTATTAGTTTTATTGCTTGATCATAAGGAGTACTTAAAGATCATATTTTAAAACTCCCACAAATCTTAAAATATTTAAAATCTACTATAAAACTTAATGAGTTTATTGTGGTTTTGAATAATGCAGCAATTATTGGCTATAAAACCAATAGGTCTTAAAGAGCAAAGAGGTTTAACAAATTGCTTTAAAGATAACTTGAAGGCTTTTTTAAAGTATATATTATCTGCAGATAAATTGGTATGCACAAAAGAAATAATAAAACCCAGTTCGGTTTATTTACCTTCTTAAATCTGTGATAAAACTCGATAAATACTTGTTGGCATTTAAATTGTTACTTGGGAAGTAAAACCGAATAAGCTGGTAGTTCGCTCATAATCCAAGAGATGGCGCTGCTGGTCTTAGCAAAGTAGAATATTACAGAGTGTTTGAGAATATTTTAGAGCCCTCATCTTTGGGATGGAGAAGCCGAGTGAGGGCAGTACAATTCGGTTCAGTTCAGAAAGGTAGTGAGAAAAGGTCAAGAAATGAGCAAAGTGATAAAGTGACTGAATTATTTAATCATAGTACTCGGGGTTATATTAGTGAAGTAATTATTTGTTGTAATTAGTACGTAAATTAATAAATTAGTGTTTGGTTGTTTAGTGTTACTCTTATAGTGTTATAATTTCAGTTTTTTTAACATTTACTTACAGACTACTTAAAATGTTAATTGTGGCGTCCTCAGAAATTTTCCATTTGTCTTTTTTGAGATTCTTTGCCACATTTAGGTTTATAGGAACAGATAAGTTTGATTTAAATTTAAATATTACACTATGCTTATTTTTTAGTTTTCTTTAAAAAAATGTAGTTGTAACTGTTATTACTTATGGGGAAGACAAGGCGTCTTTATTAGATTGTTGCATCAAATTTATGTTCCTGCACATCTGCTAATTTCTCGATATACTTTGTTATTGATTATACCTATAAATTATTGTAGGTACAATGTAAGTTATAATTATTACTGTAAGTTTGTAAGTACATTCCTTTTAATCTCTGTTCAAGAGCTATTATTCATTTACTTTTCTATACAGCACAGCCCACACAATTCATATTAAAGTACATAAGTACATTAAGTACATTATAACAGGAAGCACACATATGTTTGATAGCTTATACATTATTACTGATAAATATATACATTTTTTAATCGACCGGTACGAGGTAAATCGTTATCAAAGAAAAATAAGTTAAGCCTTTTTTACCACTATCACGATATACCTCAAGGGTCCATTTTAGGACCCCTCTTATTTATAATAGTCCGGAAGTTAAGCAAAGAATCTAGTCGTGGTCAATGATGATTTACTTACCTTTTAATCGCATATTTCTAAAAAAATAGGATTAGCTTTTAGTCGCTTAAAAAGTTTGTACCCTTATAAAATCTCGTCTATGAAACAGCCCAACTCAACTCAACTCAACTCAACAAGTATTTATTTATATTTAAGGTACATTAATGCACCATTCCGGGGTCCGTCCCGGAGCCAGCCGAACAACCACGGCTAACATCGCCGGGGTGGGTGTGAGGCTGGGCGGGGAGAGTCCGGTCTGGTGGTGATGAGAATTAGTTTCAGGTTAAAACTCCTGCCTAATGAAAGAGAGGCATAAGATTAACAGTATCGTATAGCGCAGTACACGGGGGTACTTAAGAATAATTAATATTGACACTATAAAATTATCGGTGGTTTCGCGCGCACTATTCGCACACGCGAACACTTAAAAAATTTTTGTTTATTGGCACGAGAAAACAAAACTCAACGAAAAAGTCCGTTGGAGATTTCTTGGACGTACTCCGCTAGTGGCGTTATGTCGTGGTAACGATTACATAGATCTCTGAGGGAGGTGTATCTATCCGAATCAGAGATGAGGCGCATAAATTTGTGTTCAAGCACTCGGAGTTTTCTCACTGTCGTGGTCAGTATGCTGCACCATACCGGCGCCGCGTATGTGATGGCCGGCCTGATCACCATCACCATCGTATATAATAATTTTTTATTTGTCCTGTTGAGTCCGCTACCCCTTGCAAGGAGCGGATACAGACTCCTGGGCATGGAGTAGACCTTTCGTACTGTCTCGTTTATGTGTATGTTGAACGTCAGTCTCTTTTCCAAGTTCACCCCTAGATAGTTCACGTACCGTTTAATAGGAATTTGACGACCCCCGATAGAAAGTGGTGTTAGAATCCGATTTTCGGTGAAACCGCGCGTGAATAGAATTGATTCCGACTTCTTGGCATTGATCCGAATTTTCCACTTGTCGTAACACGCCGTGGCACGGGCCATGTGAGCCTTCAGCAACATATTAGCCCCGTTCTCTCTATTCTCAATTATGGTGATATGGTATATAATATTTTTATTTTTGCTGCTTCATTTCATCTGATGTATTATGGTTGCACTTTGAATACAATATTCCCTATAGAAATCACATCACTCTTTAATTGCTTGCTAATCAAAATGTTGGCACTTAAAATCAATCCTATATACAAGCACCATTTAGGACCCGAACCCTTTTGCGGTGTGGCTAAGCCATGCATATGAATATCCATTGAACGGGTACAAAATAGATCTCTGGAGTGGTGGAAGAGTTTCGACAGAGACAGGCCAAAAAGTTCATTAAAGAATGATCGATCAAATTCACGGAAGACCTACTACGCCAAAATAAGGCCATTAGCATAATGGGGAGTCTTCAAAGTGGATACTACAGGCTTAATAGATATATGAATCTAACGGGCCTGGCAGAGGCTGCAACATACAGATTCTGCCAAGAGGAAGAGGAAACCTCAGTACATGTGCCGTACCATTGCAAATACTTGGAGAAAAACCAAGGGCAGAGAGCTATACCAAGGAGCCCTTATCAAGGCTATGGAGTCTGATTACAAAAGACAAAGCTGGATAAGGAGCTCTAAGTAAAATTAGATTAGGAGTGCCACAATAGATCCACGGGGGTCGCGGTGGTCAAGGCCAATCAAATCTACATCTAAATCTAGGCAGCATTGACACATTGACCCTTTAGATTTTTCCTAGCTTGTACCTAATTTAGAATTTCTGCTATTTCACGCAATATATTAAAAACATGAAGGTCAACAATACGCAACAATACATATTCCCTGTACGCAAAACAATATGTACGGCCTTTAAGCATTTTTTAGTCTGTTTGGTTTTAATATTATTCGATTTCGTATAATCGCCCATCGTTAAAACACACAATCATCGTCACTATATTAACACATCTATGTCAAAATTCAGTGTTAATTATTTACGCCAACCAATCGATATTGTGTGATTAAACAAACTAAATTATTTACGTTTGATTTAACGTAACAAATTAGATCATCCTATTGCACGGAAATTTATTCAAATCCACCCAAACAGCAAATTATTAACTTGCAGTAAATAGCTAGAAATAGGAGGCTATGGGGGCGATCAATAAAGATAGCTTTTACATACGTTTTATACGTGAAAAGGCTGAGGTTTCCAAAAAAAATGTAGAAATATCACATATAGAACATGGAAATAATAGTTATGACAACAGTGGGTTAAAACTATGCTTCTGGTTGAAGTTATCTAATTTCTATGCAACTTCACGAATTTTCGCACCATTGCATTTGCTACTAAAGTTAAAGGTATTTAAAAAATGTTTTTTTTGGGTATACAGAAGGTAAATTTCATATAGTTAACATCTAATATCTAATGTGAAAACAAAATATTACCTATTTTTATGTACACAGTTGACCTTACTTCTGACCACGCTTATTTACTAATATGGCTAATCAATGATATAACTTTGGAACATAATATAACATTATCCAGAAAAAAATAACCAAATCCGCCCATTCGAGAAAGCCACTGAATCTATCTATATTATAGTATTTCTAGCCACTTATTATATGAGGTAGTGGGGGTGGACGATATAAAAAAAAATCAGGACTTCGATTCTTGTACACACACTAAATCACAATTTTATTTTTTTCACACATCAGTGATAATGGAGGTGGCTAATGCCAAAAAATGTTTTGATATCTTAGCTTCTCTTATACAGTGTCCCCCGGAATGAGGTGTAAAATATGAAAAAAAAATAGTACGGCTTTCATTCTCTGCAGTTTCGGCCTGCTTGACGTAAAATGGATTTTTACCAAATTTCAGTTAAAATGATGTAACACTACCGATGTGTGATATCGTTTTATGGGCTTTTGGGGCAGACGATTTCAAATATTATATTATTAAAGTTCCATAAACAATTATTTCCAGACAAAATTTTTTCATTGTGAGAGACTTGGGTACCAAATCTGGATGTGAAAGTAGTGATTTCTTGGGCAGCAGTTTTTATACAGATTATAGCCGTCCAGTATATAATACACTGAGAAAACTTTATAATTTTATATTTAATAGATACATTAAAGAAGAATTAAATGAAAATTTGAAATTGTCTCAATACCTCGTAAGCGAAACTTAAACGAAAATGCCACAAAAATCACAAAATACCATGTAAGCGTTGTATAACTGCCAATCGCAAACGTAAACAATAATCACATGGCGGTTATAGACCAGGCAAATCTCAGTGTAAAATGGGTTTGGCGTGAACTATTTGGGGACAGTTATTTGTTTATTGCAATGGATAGCTCTATTAATGTAGGATAAGTACATAAAGCCGCAAAAAATCCCGACGTGAGCTAGAGCCGCCATTTAGAAAAAATGACCGCCAGAGACATTTTCTTTAAAATCATATATCTTAGTAACCGTTGCTCCGATTTTAGATTTCTTTTTTTTGTTCTATTCCGCACTTCACATTTTACAGAAAGTTTGATTACATATTTTACGATAAATTAAACGATAAACTTTAGAAAATTTAAAAATAATTTGAATATTACGGAAATTTAAACTTTTGTAAACTCGAGACGTTTGTACTGAAATTTCTAGTCACTTTTTGAAAAAATAATTTTAATAAAAGTTCTAGAGCACACAATTAGGTTTCATTTGTTTTTTGGCCGATGATACTAACTCAAATATTAACGGAGTAATAGTTATTTATATATAAAATTGTAATCATTTTTAATAATGTACATTAAGGTATAAAGGGTGTCCAGTCAGTGTTCTCTCGGAAGATTGTGCAAAACGGCTAACTTTATAAAAAAACTTTCTTAACAAAACTTTCAATGATTCGTCTCTACTACAACTTAAAATTATTTTCAATTATACAAGGTGTCACAAAAACGAGTCACACAAGAAAGTATAATTTTTTTAAATAGAACAGCCTGCATTTCCTTAACGCCAGTTAAGCCTCCAAGGGCCCTGTATTACACCCTAAAATATTTTGCCAAGTTATTTTTTTCTGTTTTTTTGGGCAGTTTACAAACATTTTTGACTGACATATCTCCGCAATTTATTAATCGTTATTTCTAAAAATGTGGGATGTTGTTTGATAATGATGTATTTACTAAAAATCATTTTTGAAATAAATCTTTAGTATATCGGGTGTCCAAAATATTTGCGTACATTTCTGATATTTAATTATTATTTTTCCCATTTTTTTTTTTAAATGGAATGCCTAGGTATACTTTTTTTACATGAATGAATAAAACATACAATTCCTCACATTTTAATATCTCTTTATTTTTATTTCAGACGTTTTTTGAGATATGATTATATCAAATAATTTTTGCGTAAATTAAGGTGCTCTTTATTTTAGCATTAAAATCTATATTTTGTTTTACATTTTTTTCAATTTTTTTAAATGGAATGCCTATATATTTTTTAAATGGATGAGTAACGCTTACAATTTCTCACATTTTGATATCGTACACTTTCTTTTATGAACGGTTCTTGAGCAATAATTTTTTTTCAAGAATTTGAAACTAAGCTAACAACTGCTCAAAAGCTCCACCATTTTGATTCAGGTAACACTGAGGTCTCTTGATAAATGAGGGCCTTACACAGTGTAACATATCAACATTTATACGATTGAAACATCGACGAATCCTTTCCATCATATCTTCTCGAGTCGTTGGTTCTACTTTATAAACGTCTGACTTCACAAATCCCCAAAGAAAAAACCCACTGAAGTCAGGTCGGGTGACTTAGGTGGCCATGCAATGAGACCTAACATAATTTAATAAAATAATAAATTAGATATTATTTAACAGTTTATTAAAATATTGGACCTCCTCTTCCTATCCACCTTTCAGGAAACTGATTACCAATGGCCTGACGAACATTTCTACTAAAATGTGGTGGTGCACCTTCAAGTTGTGATCACATATTATTTGTAATTAATCAGGAATATGCTCTATTATTTGTGGAAACGTATTTTGCGTAAAATCTAAGAAGGATGAATAACA